>CAUYUJ010017032.1:0-90000 GCA_963575745.1 Prorocentrum cordatum | reverse complement strand
CCTACCACCCCTAGTGCAGAGAGCGCCAGGACGGCGGCTGGGCCTCGCCCCAGATGTGGGGCATGCACACGGATGCCTGCCCCGTGGGACAGCCGCATCGGGCCGTGCGCCAATGGCAGGAAACAACGAAGCAGATCAAGATGAAACCGCGCCTTCCGCACGAACTCATCGGTGTTACAGTGCAACTGAAACGCAAGGCGGCGCCAGGACGACAAAGCAAGGAAACCCCCGGTGTACCGAACACCAGGACGGCCCCCAACTTTGCCCCAGGTGTGGGCCTGACTCAAACCGCCGAGCCAGTGCCCCCGTGACGGGCCCTCGACATACGGCCCAAAGACCAGCTGGGCAGAGCGATCAAGGACCCGCCGCCTTCCGCTCCAACGCAGGGGACAAAGAATTCAAACAGCAGAGTTTAATGCAAGGCAAGGCAGCGGTCGGGGAGTGGCTACACCCCCGCGCCAAACCCTTGGAATTCCGTAACACTCAAACAAAAAAATACAGGTCTTGTGCCAAAGACTGAGAGACTCGCGAGCGACGACTCGAAAAATACAGACACAGAATAGGAACTGAAAGACCACACAAGGGAGAAGAGGCTCGCCTACCCCTGGTGCAGAGACCGCCAGGACGGTGGCAAGCCTCACCCCACAAGTGGGCTGAGTAAAAAATGTCTGCCCCGAGGGCGCTCACTGGACGTCAGTCCGAGGAGCCAGGTCTCGCACTCTGGAGCGCATGACGGTGTCTACCATGGTGGAGGAGGTCGGTCGTTATGGAGGTCGGGGAGATGTTGTCAGCTTTCGTTCCTCTTCCCTAACGGACCATGCACAGCGGAGTGGTTGTTTCTCACAGCCCATGCTTACCTTCTGGTCGACGGTGTCTCAGAAGTTGTTCGAGCTGCGAGTGGCCATCAAGAAAGGCTACGTGTCCATGCAGGCATCTATCTCCCAGCAGCTGGGAGACATGGCGCACAATGTACAGTGTCATAGTGAATGCCTCCCAGCTGACCAACTGGTTCACCAGTGGCAGGCTCAGCTCTGCGATTTGAAACCCGTCGATCTCAACCGGTGTCAGGACCTGATCGATCGGTGCTCTGGCACCCTCTCTAAGGCTTGGCAGACCGCTCGCGCTGCGTCAGCCAAGGCGGTCAAGGATTGGCTTTTAAAGGCGTTGCCGAGGGGTGCTTCCAAAGCCTACAAGTGGCTTAAGCGGAATGAGCAGGAAGGATTGGAGTTCTTTCTGGCTCATGATGAGGTCCTCCAGCTTCCCCAGGAGATGATGTTGTTCGTGAAAAGCGTTGGGGTGGTGTTTAATGCCAGCCCTATCCAGATCACGCAGCTTTGTGAGGCGTTGGAAGATCTCCGAAAAGCTGCCCTCGATTTCCAGCCTGAACTCCCTGAGATTGAGACTAAAGACCTCCATGTCGCTGCTAGGGTTTTCTCGGAGAGCACTGCTGTGGGGGTTGATGGTTGGCGTCCTAGGGAGTTCCTGGATCTGGAGCGTGGTGCCGCTGAAGCTCTTGTCGGGCTCCTGAACGAGTGTGAGGCCAATATGATGTGGCCTGCTCAGAGCCTCATGGGGATCATATGCTTACTCCCGAAGAGTCGCACTGACGAGCGACCTGTTTGTCAATGCCCCACCCACTACCGTGTCTACTGTAAAATTCCAGGTGATGTCCTGGCTCGCCGGAGCCATAAGCACCTGGACTTTTGGGATGATGCCATCACATGCAGTTATGCCCTTCAAGCTGCGCTTCGCCGAATGCTTTCCCACGAGCTTGTGGCTTTCGAGGGCGTCTCCAGTGTGGCGGTCCACTACGATTTGAAGGAATTCTTTGATACTGTCGATCCTGCTAGGCTGGTTCGCCTGACTTGTGATCTCAACTTTCCTCCGCATTTGTTGTACATGGGCTTGTTGGTCCACACCGCTCCTAGGCTCCTCGAGAGCAATGGCTTCTCCTCCCAGGTGGTGTCTGCGGGTATTGGCGTCCTCCCTGGGTGTATGCAAAGTATGTGTTGGGTGAAATCTACTGTTATCTGATCTGCATAACAGGTATTTCTTTGCTGTGCCCAGGGTTGCTACTCGGTCATACGTTGATGACATATCCCAGACTTGCCAGGGAGATGAAGCACATGTTCGGCGCCAAATTGTTGCTGCCGCTGTACAGTTTGGACAGGCGACCCAGGCGGCCGAGCTGGTCCTCTCGACCAAGCCGGCAATTGTTCTCAACCCGCGCCCCCTTGGGCGCTTGGTGGCAAACGGTTTGAAAGCTGCTGGCCTCCCTGTGCGTGCTGATGATGTTTTCCGTGACTTCGGCACGGCTACCACTGCTGGGAGGAGGGGGTCTACTGCTATCATGGATAATCGCAGGAGGAAGGCAGCTGCTCGTCGGTAGCTGTTGGGGCCAGTCAAGAAGTCCGCCAAGCTCTATAAGCCAGGCGTGCTCGCTGCAGGCACCTGGGGCCACAATGTCGCTGGCCTTTCATGTGCTCAAGTGCAGAGCGTGCGATGTCAGGCTGCTGTCTGCTCTGGCCATTGGCATGCAGGTACTTGCACGACTACGAGTTTGAGTGTTTTTGGAGATGAGCAGGGCGATCCTATATTTAGGCTCCGTCGTGAACAGCTTTCAGAATTTGTGAACCTCTGGAAGTCCCTGAATGATCATGGTAAGTCTCGAGTGTCTCAGGTTTGGAAGGCTCGGTTTGAGGAGTACACGTCCACTCCCAGGAACCAGGTCTGGAGGCGTGTGAGAAGACCTCTGTCGTCGACAGTCGCCGTCCTTCTTGAGCTAGGATGGCACCCTGAGTCCCCAGCACATTGGCGAGACCATTTTGGAGAGGGTCTTGACGTGGATGCTCGTGATTTTCCTGTGTATCTTCGACGTGCGCTGCGGGACGCCTGTCGTCAATTGGTCAGGAGCCAGACTGCTAGACATTATGTTGGTCACGGGACGGCGGCAGGGGTGGAATTACAGTCCTCAAGGGTGAGTTCTCCAGGCTTAGTAAAGACCTTGACTATGATGGACAGGCGTTGCTTTGGAATCTTTGTTCTGCGGGCTTCTGGACTGACCAGAGGCTCCATGATGAGGGGTATCAAACTTGTGCTAATGGTATTTGCCCTAGATGCGGTGGTGCCCTTGAGGCCCCCTACCACAGGTGTTGGGAATGTCCTTTTAATGCTGTCATCCCCGACCCCATCCTGGAGCGTACGGCTCATCTTTGTGAACGGGCTGCACGCGAGGTGGAATATCCAGCTCTGTGGTGCCGTGGCCTTATGCCGCTTGATAGGACGGTTGGCCATCTCCCGATCGCCGTTGAATATCTGGTTGGATGGGGATCGTTCGAGGGGTTACCTGTCCGTGAAAAGGGCGTTTGGGGCATCGATGGATCTGGAGGACGGTATGCTAAGGATGACCGGCTAAGGCGTTGTGGATGGGCCTGTGTCCGCTTAGGTATTACCTTGGACTCTACAGATGGAGGCTGTGGAGGTGCTCTCGGGGGCCGTGAACAAGCCAGCCCAGGGGCTGAACTCCTTGCTCTGATCTATCTGTGTAGGTGCACGGTTGGCCGTATGTTGGTGTTCTCTGGTTATTTACCTGTTGTCCGAGCCTTTCGGCGTCCGCGGGAGAGGTTGGCTAAGTTTGATATGCTGGACTTGTGGGTTCGTCTTCGGGATGTCCTCGACGCTCGGGGTGGCGGAGAGGTTGACCTCAGATGGACTAAGAGTCACCCCACGGGCCCCCAGGTCAGCTCCCTGCATTTGACGTCGATCGAACGGCTCCTGAATGGGGCCGCAGATGCCTGTGCAGGTGAAATGGCTGCGCGTGCAGCGGTCACCCCAGAGCAGGCGGCCATCACTTTATAGCAGGATAAGTTGGGTCTTAGTATCTTGCCTAGGCTCCTTGCCGTTCAGCGTGAGGTGGTTGTTCAATGCCCTCGTGAGCGCACTCGGCACGCGCGCGTTGGGCATGAGCATATGCGTGCGCGCGTGGGTGCGACGAGTGCGCAGATCCGTCTTGAACGATTGATGGAGCAGGGCCATTCTCCCGTGGCCCGTCGGACCCTCCTTAAGTGTAGCATCTGTGATATGCGTTTCTCTTTGAAGGGACCTCTCTCGGCGTTCTGGCCAGGTCCCTGTAATGACGGGAGGTTTGCCCGCTTTCGCGTGGCTCGTGAGGACGAGGGTCTCTTCTCGGAGGGTCCTGGGGCCGAGCCGTGCGGTCCTGCTGCTCACCCATTGGCTGTCCAGTGCCATGAGACCCAATCCTTGTCCGAATTGAATGGGGTGCTTTTTTGCACCGTCTGTGGATACTTTGCCGTGGTGAATGCACGGAATTTGAAGAAGAAGTGTGAGCCCCAGACCCCAAAAGGGTTGGAGACGCTCAGCAGGCTTGAACGGGGACTCGCGCGGACGTCGGGAATGGCCTTCCCTCGGTGATGTGGTGTAGGCGGCCAGGCTAGCACTTGGGCACCGCGCTCTCGCCATAGCGCCATAGCTCCTCCTCGTGCTCCTCCACCTCCTCCTCCTCCCCCCGTTCTCCTCCTCCTCCTCTTCCTCCTCCTCCTCATCCTTCTCCTCCTCCTCCTCCTCGTCCCCCTCTTCCTCCTCCTCCCACCCCTCCTCCTCCACCTCCTCCTCCTCCTCATCCTCCTCCTCCTCGGCCTCCTCCTCCTCCTCCTGATCATCATCATACAGTCAGCCCGAATTATAAGGACACACGGTAAGGACGCAAGGGCCTCGGAAGGCCATTCCGACACTCTGCGATCGGTGCGCGGCCAGCGAAAGCGGTCAAGGATGGGCCTAAGGAGAAAGAACCAAGGGTAGCCTTGGAGAACCGCTCATCCTTACTATGCGGGTTGACTGAATCGAACCGGCGGAAATTGGCAGGCCAGCAGGCCTCCACTGAGAAATCGGAATCCAAATCGGAATCCAAAGTCGATTCGAATCAGACTCGGAAGCCATCGAAATCGAATCGAGTCGAATCGGAGGAATCGAAACGAACCCTGCGCCTTGCCTGTGGACCTCCTTCGCAGCATCATTGGCATCGCCCTCGTCATCATTATGATCGTCATTTCTCCTGTCACCGTCTCTGATGGCATCGGATCCAAATACGGTGTTGTCCACCCACCCACCCGCGGACTTTGACGCGGGGAGTTGCGAAAAAGAATAATAACCGTCATACCTCCTCCTCCTCCTCCTCCTTTCCCCCCCTCCTCCTCCTCCTCCTTCTCCTCTCCGTTCTCCTCCTCCTCCTCCTCCCCCTCTTCATTCCCGTCCTCCTCCTCTTCCTCCCCCTTCCTCGCCCTCTTTCAACCAATCGTCCCCGCCTCCTCACCATCATCCTCCTCCCCCTCCTCCCCCTCCTCCTTCATCAGACTCCTCATCCTCCGCCCCCATCCCCCTTCCCCTCCCCCCACTTCTCCCCCTCCTCCTCATTCCGCCCCTCCCTCCTTCCCTTCATCAATCCGCCAATGCGCGAAGAGGCAGATGTGAAGCGGGCAACTCTGCCTCCGCCGCCAGAGATCGAAAAAAGCAATGGGCGCGAAGCAGCGTCTCTGATCAGAACGCCAGAGCTGCACGCTATCTGGCAGGAGAGCGGGCGCCAACGCACATCCAGTCCTCCTCTTCCTCCTCTTCCTCCTCCTCCTTCACGTCCTCCTGCGCCTGTATTAAATAACTCATTCCTGTCGCACCCCGAGGTCGTTCGAAAGGGCTGGCCGGGCGTTCCGCCTGAGACATTCTCACCATTTACGACCCTGAAGATTGGAATTTGCAGCAGCTTCGCAGCTGGAGGGCAGGTGGTGTTCAAAACGTGACTCTCGCCTTAGCGCCGCGGACATTCGCTTTCAAAGTTTGGGACAGCTTCACGGATACAGGGCGGGTGGTTTTCAAAATGTGGCTCGCGCAAAAGCATTCAAGAGTTCCACGGATGGAGGGCGAGTCGTTTTCAACATGTGGCTCTCATCTTAGCGCCGATCCTTCGCTTCAAACAATTGCAAGGAGTTCAACGAATGGAAAGCGGTTCCTGTTCAAAGTGTGGCTCTAGGCTTAGCGCCGCTAAGACGTGTTTAAGAGTTCACAGTTGAAGTATCCTCATGGCTAACATTCCAAAATGATGTGTTGGCACGATGTCGGACTGTCAGGGCCCAACAGTTACGTTGATTAGTGGCGTTGAAATCTCAGAAATGGTGTTCTGGCACAGTTCAGGATCGTCAAAACGCAGCAGCAACAGTGATTCGCGGAGTCGAAGTCCTATGAATGGTGTTCTGGCGCATCTCGAGATGTTTAGACGGTTGTCTTCCAACAAGACACTTCCCGCAGCAAAAATGGACCCTTGCTGGGGCCTGCGAAGAGGACCTTGGAGGGAGAACTGATTGCAATATAGTCGATGAGTCTTGGGTCTACATTGGTCCTCCTCCCCCTTCTCCTCCTCCTCCTCCTCCTCCTCCTCCTCCTCCTCCTCCTCCTCCTCCTCCTCCTCCTCCTCCTCCTCCTCCTCCTCCTCCTCCTCCTCCTCCTCTCGTCCTCCTCCTCCCCCTCGTCCTCCTCCTCCTTCACCTTCACATCCTCCTTCACACCCCCGATGAACTCCTCCTGCTCCGTCATGCTCCTCCATCGACCGTCCTCGATCATCATCATCATCATCATCATCATCATCATCATCATCATCATCATGATCATCATCATCATCATCATCATCATCATCATCATCATCATCATCATCATCATCAGCACCATCATCATCATCATCACCATCATCATCAGCATCATCATCACCATCATCATCATTCTCACCATCAGCATCATCATCGTCAGCATCATCGCCATCATCATCATCATCATCAGCATCAGCAGCAGCAACATAATCAACATCAGCAGTACCAGCATCATCATCATCATGAACAGCATCGTCATCATCAGCATCACCAGCATCATCATCAGCATCAGCATCACCATCATCATCAGCATCACCAATATCACATCAACATCAACATAAGCATCAACATCATCCGAAGCAGCAGCAACATGATCATCATCATCAGCAGCAGCGGCATCATCAGCACCAGCACCGGCACCAGCACCAGCATCAGCATCAGCATAAGCATTAGCATCATCATCATCATCTTCATCATCATGACCTGATCATTATCATCATCAGCAGCAGCATCATCAGTATCATCATCAGCATCATGATCATCATCATCGTCATCATCAGTATCAGCATCAACATCAGCATCTTCTTCCATGCCAGTACAATCGCAAGCGATTCGGCAGCACACGCATGCACATTCAGCCGCGCCTGTCATTCTTCACGTGAACTTCAAGCCAAGCTTCATACGTACAAGCGAACGAACATTCGTCTTCAACACAAGCCTAAGATCTCGAGGACGGAAAAATTGTTGGAGAAATCGGGTGTCGTGTGCGTGGCCAAGAAGTGCGTCAGCTCGTCGCGACCAGATACACGTGCGCAGAAATACAGCACACACCAAAGTGCAGCCTCCAGCTCAGCAGCAGTGACGGTAGCACGGCTATCCAAAACGAAACTCATGTCAACCACCCTTACCCATTCAGACGGGTCGTCGTAAACGATGTCCTTTGCACCATACAAGACCCATCCGCCACCGCTTCCACTTGTAGTGTGGCTGCCATCAAAATGAGCCCGGTAATATTGGAATACCTGCACATCACCGGCCACGGTGGCATATTCAGTATGTGTGTAAGTATGCATGCCAGCCATCGCATCAGCCTCCTGGTTGAGCTCGCGAAAGACATGACGACACCAATCGGATTGCACCTGCCGGGGTTGGAAAGAATGGTCTCTTGACAACATCATCATCATCATCATGAGCAGCATCATCATCATCATCATCATCAGCATCATCAGCATCATCATCAGACTCAGCATCAGCATCATCATCGGCAGCAGCATCATCAGCATCAGCACTATGACCATCATCATCAGCATCATCAGCACCATCAGCATCAGCAGCAGCAGCATCATCATTATCATCGTTATCATCGTCAACATCATCGTCAACATCATCATCATCATCATCATCATCATCATCATCATCATCATCATCATCATCATCATCATCATCATCATCATCATCATCCGCAGCAGCATCATCATCGGCATCATCATCATCAGCATCATCATGATCGTCATTACCCACAACATTATCAGAATAAACCTCATAATCATCGTCGCCATCAGTATCCTCGTCACCACCCCCATCACCATCGCCGTCAACACCACCGACCCCATCATCATCAGCAGCATCATCATCAGAATCATCATCAGCACATCGTCATCATCATAATCGTCATCGGCATCACCACCAGCATCATCGTCATCACCAGAATCGTCATTGCCATCGTCATAGGAGTCGTCATCATCACCAGCATAAACACCATCATCATCGCCATTCGCATCGGTATCAGCCTCATCATCATCAGCATCATCGTCATCACCATCGCCATCAGCAGCATCATCATCGTCATCGTCATCATCATCAGCATCATCTTCCCTTAGGGCAACGCACGATCATCGTAAAAAATCTGATTCGTGGCAGCCCGGTCGTTTTCAAAACGTGATTCTCGCCTTAGCGCCGTGCACGTTCGCAACAGGTTTTAGCATCTTTAAGGATGGAGACTGGGGGGGCGGGAGGGGGGGGGGGGGGGGCAAAATGTGGATCTCACCTTCGCGCCGCGCAAATTCGTCGCCGTAAAGTTCGCAACCTTTACATGACTTGAACCCAGGTGGTTTTCAAGAGTGGCCCTCACCTTAGCGCAGCTCCCATTCGTAAAAAAAGGTTACACCGGCTTCAAGGATGAAAGCTGGTCATGTTCAAAATGCGGCTCTCGCCTTAGCGCCGCACAGGTTCGTCGAAAAAAATGCATAGCTTCAGGGATGGAGGCCGGTTCCGTTTCATAGTGTGGCTCTCGACCTGGCGTCGCACACGTTGGTGTTATGAGATGTTGCATAAGTTTCACGGTTGGAGTGGGGGTCGTTTCCAACATGGGGCTCTCGCCAGAGCGCCGCGCAAATTCGTCGTAAACGTTCACAACAGCTACAAATATCGAGCGCAGGTGTTTTCAAAATGTGACTCTCACCTTAGCGCCACTCGCATTCGTATTCAAAGATTGCAACAATCTCGAAGATAAGGACGGATCATTTCCAAAGTGTTGCTCTCGCCTTGTCGCCGCTTACGTTTGTCTTAAGATATGGCACCGCTTCAAAGGTTGAGGCTGATTGCTTTTCAAAGTGCGAGTCTGGCCTTAGCGCCGCGCACCTTTGTTTTCTCAGAGTTGGGGTCGGGATTGATTCCAAGATGGGACTCTCGCCCGGGCGCCGCGAACAGTCGTCTTAAAATGCTGCAACACATTCAAGGATAATGAAGCGGATAAAAATAAGGCTGTCGCTTCAGGGCAGCGCCAATTCGCATTCAAACACTGCAGCGCTCACAGTAATGGAGCACAGCACGTGTTCAAAGTAGTGTCTCGCCTCGCCGAGACGCCGCGCACATTCGTCTTCAACGCTTCCAACTCTTCGATTGATGGAGGACGGTTCTTTTTCATCATGGGGCTCTCGCATGAGACTTCGCAACATGGACAGACCCGCAACTTCAACGTAGGAAGCTCCTTCTCACAGTTGGGCTCTCGCTGGAGACTTCCAGAACGTCCCTGACCACGGGCGGAAATTTGCGCCACCGTTATACGGGTGGGGGGGGGCGGTCCTTTTTCGAAATGGGGATCTCTCTGGACACCTCGTTGAACTCTATGATGCTATGGATTCGCAGTCCTGGTTACGCGCGAAAGAGATGCAGGGCAGCTCCTCTTCAAGACGGGGCCCCCACTGGAATGGCAGGGCCACGGGAGCTGGTCTTTCAAGGGGGCGCCTCTTGCAGCAAGCGGGAAAAACGTGCAAAGACGCATGATGAGCGGACTCGGGACGGAAGGGTGAACTGCAGCATCGCTGTTGCATCCTGAGCTTGCGCTGGTTATCGTCCTCGGGTATCGTCCTCTTCTTCCTATTGCCACCTCCTCCTGCCTCCCCCTCTTCATCATCTTCATCATCATCTTTATCCTCATCATCAGCAGCCATCATTATACGCAACATACAGGGTCATCAACAAACTCGTTATCAGCATCATCATCCTTCCTCCTCCTCCTCCTCCTCCTCCACCTCCTCATCCTTCTCCTTCTCCTTCTCCTTCTCCTCGTGTATAAAGCCGTGCGAAAAAAATCCTTGCGGCACAAATGCTCATCCTCTCCCTCCCACTCCTCATCCTGCTCCCACCTCCTCCCTCCCTCCTCCCACTCCTTGTGACACTTGCGACACATGAGGTGGAAAGTGGAGCTAGCCACACTCCGACAGAAATGCACTACTCCAGGCAGCCGCTGGAGGACGACAACCAAGACGGCGGGGGCCCCAGGGGCCTCGGAATCGGACAGGCCGCCGCTGGAGCGCAGGGTGATGGACCTCGGCGGGACGCGCGGCGGCGGCCGGGAACCAGCGGGCGGCGCGTCTGCTGGCTGGCGCGCGGGAGAGGGGGGGTCGGGCAAGCATGGAGGCAGCGAAGCGAAGCGAAGCGAAGCGCTCCTGTGGGGAGCGCAGCGCGGTGGCCCTTGGAGGAGCGGGCGGCGACGGCGGGATCCGCGGGCGCGGAGGGAGGGGGTCGGCTTCTGGAGGCGGCCAGGTAATGGGCACCAGCAGAACTGGCCAGCAGGGGGAGCAGGGGCAGACTCGACGTGCCGTGCCTCTGGAGGAGGCGGCCCAGAAGGGACAGGGATAGACAAGGGCTCCCAACTTCGCGCTTCGCGCTGCGCGAAGCGCGAAGTGCGAATAACGTCGCGCTCTCGCGCCGCCTCCCAGGGGAGAAGAGGAGGATGAGGAGGAAGCGGAGCCGAACCGCGAAGCGCGAATAACTTCGCGCCCTCTAGGGCGCCCTTAGATAGAGCGATGGAGTCTACACGTATCCACTGCTCCCTGGCCAGGCCCATCCTGAGCCCAGCAGCGGTGTACTCGCCAGGCCCTCCTGGCTTGGACAGGAGGGCGTCTACAGCTCCGAGGTCCAACGATAAGCACGGCCAGGGAGCAACGGATCTGTAGTTGTAGATCTCCTCGCCCGAAAGGAGCGATGTCTGCAGACACTTGTGCTTCGGCCACTCTTTCGCGGCTGAAACCAGTGGTGCCCCACCTGAGCCCCCAAACCAGCTCTCCAAGACGGGTTAGCATGTGGGGAGCGGGTCATGGAGGCAGGGCTAAACCTAAACGGTGTTTTTCGTTTTCGCTTTGTTTTCGTCTTCCCTCGTTTTGTCTTGAATGCGCCTTTGCCGCAAAGCGAAATCGAAACGAAAACGGCCCACGAAATCGCCAAAACACCGTTTAGGTCCAGCCCTGCATGGAGGAGAGGTGGTCCTGGAGGCTCGAGGACCGAAGCTTCGGGACGTCTCTCGCTTCTGCGGCGGGCCCCTCGTGGCCACGGCTGGCTCCGCCTCGACACTCTGGTCGGAGCGGAGTCCGGGTGAAGCTCCGGGCCCGGTGCTCGCGCCACAGAGCACGAAGGAAACGGGTCCTGGAGGAAAGGGAGCCCGAGAGTTTGTGTCGCAGTTGTCGGTGCTCTGGGGCTCTCTACGGGCCCTGGGACTGTCAAAGAACGGCTCGGCTCCTCCTCCTCCTCCTCCTCCTCCTCCTCCTCCTCCTCCTCCTGCTCCTGCTCCTGCTCCTCCTCCTGCTCCTGCTCCTGCTTCCCCTCCTCCTCCTCCTGCTCCTCCTCCCTCCTCCTCCTGCCTCCTCCTCCTCCTGCTCCTGCTCCTGCTCCCCCTCCTCCTCCTCCTGCTCCTCCTCCCTCCTCCCCCTCTTCCTCCTCCTCCCTCGTTCCTCCTCCTCCTCCTCCTCCTCCTCCTCCTCCTCCTCCTCCTCCTGCCTCACTCTTCCTCCGCCTCCTCCTCCATCACGGCTTCCTCTTCCTTCTCCTCCTCCCTTCCTCTTCCTGGGTCGGCTTATGCATCATTGAGTCCCCTTCCCGTCAGTCGGGAAGCCTGCTTGAGTGCTCCTCCTTTCCTCCGCACTAAGAAGGTGATCTCCACTTGCTGCGGGGGAAACTGATGGACGCATTCACCTCCGTTTGGGCCTCCCGTGGCGCCCTCTCGTGGCCATTGCCGAACGCATCTGGGATGGGGTCCACCCGAATTGGGCCTGAACAAATGGAGTCGGAGAATCGCACCGCCTCGCCAATGCGTCGGCGACGCATCGGCAACGTCGGCACGGAGGAAGTCGCGCTTCGGATCGAACCGCAACGCCGATGCATCGGCAATGCGGCGGGAACATCCGACACCATCTATTCCGACCATATAATGAACATAAATGCCAAGGGATGCTCGTTGATCCTCAGAACGTGCCTCGTGATGAGTGCCGAGAAAGTCTGCGTGGTATCGATGGAGATGAACGCGATAAACATACATTGGGCTAACCCACGTTCTGCGGATCATCGAGCTTCTGGGAAGGCTCCTTAGAAACTGAGGAGGCGCCTTAAAAATCCCCTGCTTTCAAAAAACACCACCACCCAGAGCCACATCCCCAATCAAGGGGCTCTCGACCACTTCCTGGGAAGCGATCTTTCTCCCCGGATCGCTTTGTTGGGCGGCCCTGGAGAACTTAAAGCGGTCCACACACAGAAACTAGGATCAGTCAGCATCGAATCGGCAAATCGGATCGAAGCGAAAGTTGCATCGGATCGGGCTGCATCGGCACGGAACCGAAATCGAATAGAATCGGCTGCGACAAGATGCAGAACAACGACATGCTAACATCGGGCCACATCGAATGGTCGGGATAGCGGAATCGAACCGGATCGGGCCAGCCGAAAATCGATATCGAATATGATCGATCGAATCGAACTGGGCACTGCCGAAACTGGTGGACAGACTCCTCCTTTGGAAAGCACGCGGGACGCGCACGACGGCACGCTGGTTTGCTGCCCCTGCGTGGGCTTTGCTTTGGTCTGCGGCGCTCCGATCTGCGCGCGAGGCGGAGGCCAGTTCCGTGCCAACTGGCGCCTGGCCCTGCTCCACGTCCTCTTCCTGCCTCATCATTGTCATGTTTCCCGTGCCCCTTCTCCTCCAACTGTTCATGCTTCTCCTCGCCCATCCCTCGTCCTTATAAACATCCCTGTCGCACTCCCAGACGTGTCCGTAGGGAGGATCGGGCGTTCCGCCTGAGACTTCTTCACCATTTACGACCCTGAAGATCGAAACGTAAAACGGTTTTACGACTAGAGGGTGGCTCGTTTCCAAAGTGCGGCTCTTGCCTTCGAGCAGCGTACATTCGTTTTGACAGTCTACAATGCTTGCAAGGATGGAAGAGGGCTCGCTTTCAAAAGGTGGTTCTCGCTTTATTGCCGCGCAGATTCGTCAAAGTTCGCAAAAGCTTCAAGGATGGAGGGCGGTCCCTGTTTAAAATGTGGTTCTCCGTTGGCGACGCGCACATCCGTCTCAAAAGTTTGAAGGTTGCAAACGGTTGGAGCCCCAGAAATTTTGCTCTGGCACGATTGAGGGTTGTCAGGACACAGCAGTCACTCAGTTTCGAGGTGAACTCCCAGGAATTGTGTTCTGGCACGATCCGAGATTGTCGGGTCACGTTGATTTGCGGCATTGAAACCCCAGGAATGGTCCTGGCACGATTGAGGATTCTCAGGCGGTTGTGTTCCAGTGGGGCACTTTCCGCAATGAAAGCACGGCCTTGCAGGGACCTCTCAAGAGGGTATTTGGAGGGGAAATTGCAACATCGTTGACGCGTCTTCGGTTTGCACTGGTCCTCCTCCTCCATCCCTCTTCCTCGTCATTCACTCTTCCATGTAGTAACCCGAGACGTGCCGGTATGGCGGGCCGGGCATTTCGCCTGAGACTTCCTCCGCATTTATGATCCTGAAGCTTGAAATTTGCAACAGGTTCATAGCTGATGGGCGAGTTATTCTCGTGGTGTGTAAGAGCTTCACACATGGGGGGCGGGTGGTTTAGCGCCGCGCACATTCGTGTCAGAAGCTTGCGGGAGTTTCTCAGATGGAGGGCAAGCTGTTTCTAACATGTGGTTCTCACCTTAGCGCCGCGCACATTCGTTTGAAAAGTATGTGCCAGCGTACGTAATCAAGAAGGCACGCGCGACTGGCGGAGCCAAACAGTCTCGGCTACAAAAGCGGGAATCGGCGACGCGGGTGCGCAGAAGTGGTTGCAATGGTTTTGGGCACGATTCAGGGTTGTCAGGTCGCAACAATCACGTTGATTCGCGGTGTTGGCGTCCTAGAAACGGTGTCATTGCACGAATCAGGACCGTCAGGTCTCCACATTAATGTTGATTCGTGGCGTTGAAATCCTAGGAATGGTGATTTGGCAATTGACAAGTATCTGGCAATTGCCTTCGAACGGGGCTCTTCCCGCAGTGCAAATAAATCCGTGTAGGAGCCTATGTCGAGGGAATTTGGATGGTGTATTGCAACATCGTTGATGAGTCCTGGGTGTACACTGGTCCTCCTCCTCCTCATCCTCCTCTCACCATCGTCATCATCGTCACCATGATCCTCATCATCGTCATCATCCTCATACCACATTGTCACCAGCGAGTTCAGTGACATCCTCCTCATTGTCGTCCCCTTCACACTCCCCTTCACACTCCGCCTGCTGGTCCCCCTCCCCCCCCATCCTCATCCCCCATCCTCCTTTCTCCCTGGAGGTCTCGCCACTTTCTCTGGGGCTGGCTTTGCATCCTGAGTCGATGTTTGCGGCCCTGGATCCCTCCAATGGCCAGAAATCATGAGAAGCCTCCCGTCATGATGTTGTTCCACGACGCGAGGAAACAGTGGTCAGGCAATGACATATGGGAGATCTCCTGGCCCCCGCAACTATGTCCGCACACCCCTAGTCCTCGCCCTAATCCTCCACGCCTGGTGATCTCCAGGCCATAAAATGGAATCTCTGGCGGACGTCGAAGAGGCGCAGCTGCTGGAAGGCATCGCGAGGCTAGAGCACCTCGAAGAACAAGCACTAGCGGCTTCCTCATCCTCCTCCTCCTCCACCTCCTCCTCCTCCTCCTCCTCCTCCTCCTCCTCCTCCTCCTACTCACTCCTCCTCCTCCTACTCACTCCACCCCGCTCCGCTGCTAACGGTGAGTATGGCGATCCCCTATTCCTGACTGTGTTGATGTTCGGCTGGACCACAAGAAAGGAGCAAGAGCAGGAGGAGGAGGAGGCGTGGGAGCAGGATAGAAAATGATCAGCAGCAGGATGAGGGAGTGGAGGAAGAGGCGCAGGAGGAGTAGCTGGAGCAGGAGGAGGAAGACAAGCAGGAGGGGGAACAGGGAGAGGAGCAGACAGGGGACAACGATGAGAAGTGTGTTGACGAGGCGGGGGAGGAGAGGGGGCGTTCCAAAACCAAAACTCTTCAATAACGCTAGGCCGAGACAATGGCATGCCACGCATGGGCGTTTGGGCGGCGGCGGCGTACGCATCCGGTCACCCTGCTGCTCCCGATTGCTGGCCAAGGTCTACGCCGGTCGAGCAAAACGAGGCCCTGGCTGCTTCTTGCCGGTGGACTTGTCTACCGCGCTGACGTTGACGATGCCGTTGGCGTCGATGTCGAATGTGACCTGTTGGAACCCCGCTCTTGCCTCAAGCGAGCGCAAGCCACAGTCCAACGGAAACTCAACGGCTTCTGCCCAGCACGGGCAAGTTTAGAAACATGATCCTTCCCGAAGGACTTCGTTAGAATATGTGTCTGCAGCCGCACGGAGCGCTTCTCCTCCCACTCCTCTCCCTCCATATTCTCTTACCCCATTGCCCCCCCTCCAGGCCCATTTCCCCTCCCCCATCTCCTTGTCCCTCCTCATCCTGCTTCCACTTCACTTCCCCCTCCTACACTTCCTCCCCTCCCGTATTGCGCGAATGATACGCAAGAGGTTCATCCCAAGTTCGTTATACAGAAGAATGTATCGCAGCCTGCGGAGCTGTTAGATGCAGAGAATGTCGGAGTCTCGGGAGCGCTGCTTTTCCAATGGAAAACCCATGATCTGAACCTGTGCCCATGCATCCCCCGCCCCCTCCATTCACCCTCAATGTCTCCTCCTCGACGTTCTCCCCCCTCCTCATCCCCCCCCTTCCTCCTCCTCTTCATCCTCCTCCACCTCCAAACCCCAACAACTCCTCCTTCTACTCCTCCTCCTCCTCCTCCTCCGTAGCCATTTTGGCTCAAGACTTATGCTTTGGCGGGCTGAGCCCGCATTGGCAAAAACGGATACCGCTAGTCCGCGGCAGCTAACTGTGTGTACGGAGGTCCCTCGGTCGAGGGGTTCGCGAGCCTCCAACCCGACGCCCCAGCCGACGCAGCCATGGCCCCTCCGCCTGAGAAGCAGGGTTGGCTTTGTCGCTTTTGTGTGCAGCGTTCTGGTGAACCTTGGGTCAATCCAGGGTACAAGATGTACTGTGCTGGGCGTGTCAAAGACGGATGTGGAGGGATGCACAAAGGAGCGTGTTCCCTTCGCAATGTGGAGCCCAAGGTCCCGTCGGTACGTAAGCCCAAGCCCGAGCGTTCCCCTCCATGGGCGACGGCATCGGACACGGCCAAGTTGCTCGCTCGGCTGCAGGCGGAGGTCGCCGAGCTCCGCAAGCAGAACGCCCAGAAGCCTCCCAGTGGTGTGCAGCCTGAGGTGCAGCTCGCTGAGCAGGGCAAGTCGGAGGATGACGAGGACGCTAAGATCATGTTGCAGGTGGCGGCTCAAGAGGGCATCCATGCGGCTTGCGTCGGCGTGCCAGGCATGGAGCAGGTGGCTGCCGATGCGCTGGCGGCCAAGGGCGCGTTGCTGGAGAAGCGGCGCTCCAAGCAGCCGCTGTGTGCGCAGACTCGGCAGTTGTCCACGAAGCTGCAGAATGAGACGTCTAAGTTGCAGAAGTTGGAGAAGGTTGCGTCTGCTAAGGCTGCTGAGCTCTCGCAGTTACAGAAGGACGCGGCAGAAGCTGAGTCTAAAGCAGCAGCCCAGAGGGTTGTCATCGTGGAGCTCGAGGGCCAGCTGCAGCAGCTGGGCAATTCTGCTCCACAGCCTCCTGATGGGGCTAAGCCTGCTGCTGGCGGGCGGATCGACACGTCGGTGCTGGACGCGTTGCTGGCAGCGGCTGGCGTCCACAGAGAGTTGCTCGTCGCGGTCAAGGCCAACCCGCTGGTGGACAAGCTGGTGGTACCTGTCCAAACGTCTGATGGGGGCGGGGGGTCCACTGGTTCTGATGGCGAGCCGTCCCGGAAGAGGCCGAAGCTCACGGAGCCTGACTTCGACGAGATGGAAGAGGACAAGTTGCGGGAAGGTCTCTCGGCAGTCGGCTTCGTCGGAGAGCTACCGTCAGAGGTTGAAGAGTTGCGGGCGATGGCCAAGAAAGCCTTCAGTGGCGCGACGGCCTGGAGCCCGTATTAATGGCTGGATGATCATGCTTGTGCTACGATGTTTATTGTCGTTCGCCATGATGATGTCTGGTACTTTCTCAAGTTCTTCTCTGCCTACTACCTCGACCTCGGGGGGTTCGGCATGCAGCGCTGGGAGTTCGGGGGCGACTGGTTCCTCGGCGCCGAGCGGTGCACTCACTGGGCCTGCTGTGCAGCAGGCTCAGCAGAGGTCGCCACATGTGCTACCTCCTCGTGGCGAGACATGGTCGACATGCGTCTCGTCTACTTCGATTGCAGACGCCAGCGGCTGTATGCACTGCTCACCACCCACGCCCTCTGTGGAATCGGGTGGCAGAGGGTACCAGCAGCCGCAAGCGATTCCCTCGCCCCCTGTGGAGCTCGTAGCAGTTTCGAAAAAAAAACGTGTCAGGACAGCCGCCTGCACAACTTTTACATACAAGTGTGCGTGGTGGCGACGAGAGGGTGGTCAAGGGCCTCATCACGACGGTGAACGTTTCGAGTGGCGGCCCTCTCATCAAGTTTTTAGCAGCTGGCCCGCCCAGCTCCATTATCGCGGTGCAGGAGCATCATGGCATCTTGTCTCGGCTGGGTTCGTTGCAAAATCAGGCGAAGGATCTCGGCTATCATGGAGTGTGGAGTGCTGCGGTGCCGTCAGATGGTGGTGGAACCTCTGGTGGCGTGGCTATCCTCACCAAGACGCACATCTCGGTTACGGCGGCGCCCTACTTCGACCAGGACATTGCGCCTGGGAGGCTTTGTGCTGCTCATGTTCATTGGGGAGTGCGCAATGGCATCGTAGTTGTCTCAGCCTATTCTCACGATTCGGTCGGACTCAATGACGAGAACGCGTTCATTCAGGCCCACTTGCAACACTACTTGCAGTTGCTGTCGGCTTTAAAGCTTGATTGGGTCTGCGTTGGTGACTTCAACATGAGCTCGGATGTGCTGATGACAGGTTGGAGCCAAGGGTTCCCAGGAGTCCACTGTGTGCCGCGTGAGAGTACTTGCGTAAAAGGTCAAGGTAGCATCATCGACTTCGGCATTGTGTGCAGCAATTTGGCTTTGCGTGTGGACCCGCCTTGGGTTGGCCAGGAGTCTGAGCTGTACCCACATCACCCTGTTCACTTTCCCTTGGCTGTGAAAGATGTTGAGGCGTGGGCTCGCCTGCCCGTGGAGCCTCGTGGCTGGGGGCCCGAGGCTCCGATTGGCTGTGCTTTCTTCCCGCGAACTCGCGAATGGGAACGCGCATTACATTGTGTTCTGACAGCTGAGGGCCAGGTGGGCCTACAGCGCGCTTGGGACCAGGTGTTGCATGGTATTGAATGTGAGCTTTCTGATCGATGGGGACACAGACATTTGGATCGTTCGTCGCATGGAGGCCGCGGGGGTGACGTTGCCTTTCGCATGGTGAAGCTAGAGTGGAAGCCCCCTCGGCGGAGAGTGTACCAGACCCCGCAGGTGGCGTCGCTGCAAGTGGCGGCACGCTGGCTCAGGCATGGTCGCTCTATGTGGCAGCAGGTCTGTGAGCTTGGGCAGAGGCTGATGGCGGCCAACGTGTTGCGCTCGGTCACTATTGGTCAGACTTCTCGTTTAGTTGGGCTGCTGTGCGAGCTGAATCAGTTATACTTGAAGATTGGTCGGGCGTCGGAGACGCTTGGCAAGCTGGATGTGGACCTGGCGCAGTTCTTGGCTCGTGGCATTGCTGTCTGGACAGACCCTGGGGCTGGACACGCGGTACAAAGCTTCCTGGATCGCGCTGAGGGCGCCAGGAAGAAGTTCGAGCGTGAGCAAGGGGCCAGTTGGCGTCCGTGGGCTCGTGATGCGTTAAGTGGAGGTGCTTCAATGGCGCATCGGTTTACCCGTGTTCATCCTTTGCAGGAGGTGCTGGACCAGATCACTCGGGCCAGCCCCCATCAACTAGTGCAGGGAGAGATGGATAAGTGGCAGAAGATCTGGACTGTGCATGGCCTGACGCAGTGTTCACGGCCATCCGACTTCAACGACTGGGACCACCTGCCCGAGATGTCCGTGGCCATGCTGCGGCTGGTCTGCCTGAAGTTCAAGGCGAAGACTGCAGTGGGTCAGTCGGGGATTGCTCCTCGAGCTTGTGGCACCTCTCGGATGCAGGCTGCATCGTGCTGTCCAATTTGTTTCAACGGTGCGAGATGTTGGGCTTCTGGCCAGACAATCGCATATTCACCACGCTGGTCAGGCTGCCGGCGGAAGGAGGCGGGTCTCGTCTCATTGCCTTGGTCCAGACGCTGCTTCGCGTTTGGGCTAAGGCCCGCAGCTTCAACAGTCGGCAGTGGGTTGCTCAGACAGACCTTCGTGATGCTTGGGGGGCTGGAGGCGTTGGTCGCACTTCGTCGGCGGCGGCGTTCGAGCATAACCTGATGGTGGAGGTCGCGCCGCTGCTCGGCTGGCACACGGCGACGGCGGCGGTGGACGCGTGGAAGGCCTACGAGTCCGCCAGCCCTGGCGAGCTGATCTGTGAAGCCCGCCACCGTGGTTTTCCTCTTCGGCTGGCCTGGATGGTGATCGAATACCATCGCCAGCCGAGGGTACTGAAGGCCTTCACCTCCTAGTCAGAGGCCTTTGTATCCTGGCAGGGCATGCTTGCAGGCTGTGCCCACTCCACCTCCCTCCTCACTCTCCTCACCCTGCGCTCTGTGCGGCGTGTCCGAGCGAGTGGCGTCGTGCCTCGTGCTTTGGTCGATGACCTCACGATTCAGTGGGTTGGGGAGGAGGCGGGTGGGATCTCTAAACTTTTTACTGCGCTGGCCAACTGAAGCTGATGTTAAACCTCTCGGGATCGTTCTCCAGGACTCGGCATCGGGGAAGTCTGGCTACGTGGTGGCCAATCGTAAGGCCCTGCGGGCCTCGAAACCCTGGGCCCGAGCGGTTCGGCTGGAAGCCAAGCGTAACATGCGCAACCTTGGTCATGAGCTCTCTGGGCGTGAGCGCAGGCGGCCGCTCACCCGACAGAGAATCTCTAAGCTAGGTCGTCGGATGAAGCGCGTTTACCCTCTGCAGAAGGTGGCGGGGACTCGTGTGTCCGTCCTGTGGCGCACTGGCCTGCTTCCAGGCGCTGGTCATTGCAGTGCAGTTTCTGTGACCACGGACGCCGAACTTCGGAAGTTGAGAGCTGCTGCGGGGGCTTTGGTTGGTGACAAGGGTCGTGGGGGGGGGGGGCCTGACGGTCTACTTGGCGTCTCAGTCGGATCCGTGGTGTGACCCGATTTTTGACGCCACGATTGCTCCAGTCAAACACTACGCCCAGGTTGTTTGGATGCAGACTGTGTCCCTGGGTACTCTCGAGAGGGCCTGGAGGGCCCTGGCCGAAAAGCGGGGTCAGAAATTCTCCTGGCTCCATGCCTCGGGCCCGCTTTCGGTGGTGGCTTTGTCTCTCCTTCGCGTTGACTGGTGCATGGAGTCGTCTGTGCTTATCCGTTCCGATCAGGGAATGGTGTACTCTTTGCTTCAGATTGATCCGCAGCATTTAATCAAGTTGCTACGTGCTGGCATCCAGCGCTGGCAGATGCGTCGCATCCAGGCTCATTTTCCTAGCTTTCCCGTGGACGCCGAGTTGTGGCCCCGTGGGATCCGCGCCTGTGCTGGGTCCAAGTGGGCCGCGCTCAAAAACCCCAGGTCGGCTGGAATCATTCGGCCCCTCTGGTCTGACTCCTGGTGGCCCCGGGCCAAGTTGCATGATAAAGGGCTCGCCCCCGATCCTAAGTGTAGGGGCTGCGGAGCGGACAGAGAGACGTGTGGTCATCTGTTGCTCGAATGCTCTGTGCTGCGTGAGCAGCTGTTGGAATTTGAAGAAGAAGTTCCGATGTCTGAGCCCCTGGCCAAAACTCGTGATAGGTTTCTGGAACAGGGGCCAGTTGGGCGCCGCGGTGCCGCTCTGGACCCCGAGAGTTTTGAGTTGTCGGTTGGGCTCCCGTTGCTCCCGATGAAACCTCCTGACCCTCCGTGTGGCCCGCCGATTTTTCTGGTGGGGGGATTGGAAATCTGATCCCTCGCAGTGGTCCAATGCTGCGTTCACGGACGGGTCGGGCATGTGGTCGTCTCAACCAGAGATCAGGGCGTGCGGCTGGGGCGTTGTCCAGCTGAGCGCGTCGGGCACGCCACTAAGAGCGTGCTATGGCAGGCTCGGAGGCGCCAGTCAGACGGCTGACGAAGCCGAGCGGGCGGCCTATTTGCGGGCGGTGGAAAAAATCCCGTCGCTGCAGGTCGTCGTCACTGATCTTTTGGGCCTGGCCAATGAAGCTCAGGAGTGCAGTGCGGAGTCTGAAGGTCCAGGGGCTGCGCATGCTGCTGTGTGGCGGCAGATTCGTGCGGCGGTCGTGCGTCGCGGAGGGGTCCCGCCCACCACTCACTGGTGTCCTGCCCATAGGGACCTGTCGGAGGCGGCCCTGGCGACCCCTGGATCTGGCCCGCCGTTTTTGTATGTTCTGGGAAATGCCTGGGCTGATTTCTTCGCCAAGGCTGGTGCTGCCAGCCAGATGGTTGGGCAGGGCACGGCTGATCTGTTTCGAATAGCGCTCAAGGGGTGCCAGGAGTTCGCCAAACATCTGGCTTGGGCTGGGGGTCGGGCCATTGATCTGGGGCTTGGGACGTCGTTGTCGTCGGAGGGGGCTGCTCGTTCTCGTCCGAGGCCTGGCCCCCGCCCGACCCCTGTTGAAATTTTAGAGCCTGGTGAGCCCCTCTTGTGCCACAGCGTGTACAGGAGCGACGCCGCCCAGGAGTGGAGATGCAGGCGGTGTGGTGTCTCTACCAGGACTGCGGCTGGTCTCCGCGCCCTCAGGTCCTGCTCGGCGCGCTGCACGCCGACCGAGGTGCAGCGCTGGCAGGCCGCCCGTGCTTTCGCGCGCCGCTCCGATTGGAGGCCGACCTCCGATGCGGTCCTCGTCGCCTTGGAGGCGGCGGCAAGGGTCCTTGGGACGTGCCCCACGGAGGCGCCGAGCTTTGGGGCGAGCTCTGGGGTGCGGCGCTTTGTCGATTTGCCCCTTTTCCGCGACCTCGGCCATCGGATGGCCGAGGCGGGTGTGTACGTCTTCTGTGAGCGGTGTGCGTGCTTCGCTGGGGAGTCGGGGAGGGTGCTTGGTCTCAAGGCCCCTTGTCAGGGACCTTCGGAGGTCCCCAAGACTCTCAGCGCTCAGAAGACCCGCCTCGAGAGGTTGAGGAGCGGGCTGCCGCCTAGATAGCGGCTGAGGGTCCTGGGTCCTGGCTGAAACCGATCTGGGGCCCTCGAGTTTTGGATTTTTATTTGATGTAGAGTGGGTTCGGGCGACTTGGACTCACCTTCTACTGGCGTCCTCATCCTCCTCCTCCTCCCACCAACTTCCCACCATCTTCCTCACCACGACCATCAGTAGCATCAGCATCAGCATCGTCGTCATCATCATCTCAATATTCCTAATCATGTCTGTCGTCGTCATCATCATCAGCAGCAACAACATCATCATTCTACCCATCAGCATCACCATCGCCACCACCACCACTATCACCATCACAAACACAAAGCTCATCACCCTCGCCGTCAGCATCAGCAGCATCAGCAGCATCAGCATCATTAGCATAAACAACAGCAACAACAACAACGCTAGCAACAGCAGACCTTAATGTCATCATCCACATCGGTGCTGAAGTGATGATCCTCAACATGTTGGTCAGCAACCTCATAAGCATCATCAGTATAACCACCATCACCAGCATCATCAGCAGCATCACCATCATCATCAGCAGCAGCAGCCTCATCATCGTCATCAACAGGATCGTCATCATCAGTGGTGGCGTCGTGATAATCAGCATCATCATGATTATCAGCATCATCGGTTACATCAGCATATCATCCTCCTCCACCCCCGTGATCATCACCAGCAGCATCACCACCATCATAAGCACCAGCATAGGGATCATCAGAATCATCACTGTCAGTATCATCATCACCATCGTCAGCATGAACATCAATATCATCATGATCAGGATCAGCATCATCGTCATCATCATCCTCATCGGCATCATCGCCATCGGCATCAGCATCGTCATCTGCAGCATTATCATAATCAGCATCGGCATCACCATCATCTACATCATCACCGTCGCCCTCATGATCACCGTCATAATCATGTTCGTCATCATCACCATCGCGATCGTCACCACCACATCAGCATCATCATTATCATCATCATATCGTCCGCGTCATCATCATCAGCATCATCAGCATCATAGTGGTCATTATCATCATCATCAGCAGCAGCATCATCATCATCGTCATCATCACCACCACCACCACCACCACCACCACCACCATCATCATCATCATCATCATCATCATCACAATGAGAATCATCATCAGCAGCATCATCATCAGCATCATCGTCGTCGTCAGCGTCAGCGTCATCGTCATCATCAACCAGACACCCCTCCTCATCCTCCTCCTCCTCCTCTGCGGTCCTCCTCCTCCTCCTCCTCCTCCTACTACTACTACTACTACTACTACTACTACTACTACTACTACTAGTCATACGTACCCTTCCTCGCACTCCTCGAATGCATCAGCTCCCCTTCTCGCCTTCTCCCCATCCCACCCGTCCCACCCCTTGGCGAATTCCGTGTCTCCCTCCGCCTCCCTCCTCCCTCCTCGAAAGCCTCTACGAACATGTCAAGGCCCCCAGAACCTCCAAGAACCCCTACACAGACCCTCAGGGGCACCAAGACGCCTAAAACAGGCCCCGACACAGTCTGACCAGAAACTGCCACGAGATAGAAACAAAATGGCAGGATGTCCCAAGGTTGCCCAGTTCATCGAGGAAATATCGTCGACATGATCCCGAGGAGGTCAATAAACGGTTCTAACCCGCTTGCAGCCAGACCACGAATCCATTGGAGGGGTGTTGGCGGCAGAGTGCGAAACTATTGACGTGCAAAGTGTCTCAGGAATAAAAGGACCTCGGCGCTCTGATTACATGGGATCATGCTGGAAGAAGGCTGAGTGGGATAATGAAGGCGCCCAGAGCGTGGCACGAGTGGCGCGGGAGCCACAAGGTAATTAAGGATGCCTTGCAAAGACCACGAGCATTGATCCTCCCGTCAGGCCACCGAGCCAGCAATGCTGACACACCCAGCAAAACATATGTTTCTGGCTCTGTTCACTCTCTCGCGTCGAGCTCCGCGGCGATGGCGCGCCCCAGCGCTTCCCCGGAAAGGAATGCGCCCTCGACACGGCCGTCCAGAAACCAGTCCCCGCAGAGGCCGACGCCTCTGCCGGCGTCCCACATGCAGGCACCTCCCTCGCCGATGCTGCCCGGCTCGCCGCCCAAGCTGGCGGAATAGACCCAGCTTGCGCAGCTGGACTGGACCGGCCTTGGCAGCGCCCTCCCAAGCACTGCAGACATCTCCCCCAGGAGCTCCTCGCACACCTCCTCCGCCCTGGCGTCACTGACAACAGCCAGCGCCCCCCGGTCCATCGCCCAGACCGTGTCTGTTTGGACCACCCACCTCTCAGGCAATACCGCGCGGCCGGGCCGAGAGGATAGGGGGCCACATGCGAACCCAACCCCTACCCCCCACGATTTCTGAGGGGGAGGGTGGCGTTCACTTCGTTCGGGAGCTCCCGAGTGAAGTGAACCCCACCCTCCCCCTCAGAAATCGTGGGGGGTAGGCGTAGGATTCGCATGCGGCCCCCTAGAGGAGTCGTTCGCCAGCATCGTGATCGGGCTGCCGGCCACGGCCGCGAGATTGAAGGCCAGCCCCAGGCTGTCAGCGAAGCCGAACACGGCAGAGAAGCGCGCCCTCGCGTCGAGCCTGCTTTGAAACCAGCCCTCGTGGGAAAACCAAGAGGTATCGATACCGCTACCCCCCAGACCTCTCTCCCCGCGCGCGTTCCGACAAGGATTCCGAGGCGAGTGCAGCCGTGGCGACGAGGGCCTCCCAGGAGGCCCACAATGGCGAGAACGAGGGCAGGGTCCCAGACATGCGGCGTCTTGATTTTTCCATACGCGGTCCACCGAAGCCCCGACTCTTTCCCCAAAGGCCAGCCCGTCATCCCGAGTCGTTTTCTGAAGGTCCCGGGGACCGGCGAAGGCCCCTGGTGGCCGAAATCACAGAAAAACA
Organism: Prorocentrum cordatum; assembly: GCA_963575745.1. Taxonomy (NCBI): domain Eukaryota; class Dinophyceae; order Prorocentrales; family Prorocentraceae; genus Prorocentrum; species Prorocentrum cordatum. Next base: position 64,437 of record CAUYUJ010017032.1, on the reverse strand, counting down.
TCCGCAATGACCCGCCTGATGGTGTCCAGTCGGGCGTGTCCCCCTACAGGGGAATTTTCGACGAAAAATAAAGAGTACTCAAAAATTATTCCAAAATGGCAAAAAAATGCTAAAAAAAATGTCCCAGGTGGCTGTTTGTGAATATTCCTCCTGTAGAGGGACGGGCCCGACTTAATGATGGTGGTGTCGGTACCGTCTCCTCCACTGACCTCGGCATCCGAGAAGACCTGCAGCGCCTCCCGCTGGGGCAGCGCCAGCGCCACCGCGTCGAACTCGGCGGTGTCTCCCCGGCAAATCTGCACCGCACAGGGCGACCCCGCCTGGGCCGACGGGAGCACGCGGTCGACGCCGCTGCCGCAGCACAGCGTCACCAGCCCTTCTCGGGGCAGCAATAACAATCGTTACTAAAGGGGCCCTGGGACACACAATAGCACATACTAACAAATAACAGGACTCCCCATATGTTCCCATTTTCACATATTCTCCCTAAGAACAATACACGCAAAAAAAAACAGGATTCCCCATATTTCCCCATATGTTCTGGGCTGCTGTCTTCCCCCCCACTTCCCATACATTTCCAACAGTTTCCTGGGAGTCGACGAGTAATAGTGTCTGTGTGTTTCTTCCCCTCCTGAGCTGCCCAGGCGGTGTGGCCAGAGAGCGCCCGCCACCGAGCACGTGCTGCAAGGATCTCTGAGCGAGCGCGTCGCCCCATAGGGGGGAGGGGGGGGGCGACGCACGCGTCACAGAAGGACGGCTGGGTGATGCCGAGACCTCCTCCTCCTCCTCCTCCTCCTCCTCCTCCTCCTCCTCCTCCTCCTCCGCCTCCTGAACTCCTGAACTCCTCCTCCTCCTCCTCCTCCTCCTCCTCCTCCTCCTCCTCCTCCTCCTCCTCCTCCTCCTCGTGGCCTCGTCCCCCGGAAGGACGGCGAACGGTGGTGATCGGCACTTGGTTTTGTGCTCGTTCGGCAACGTATCGCTGCAGAGGCAGGATGCGCAGGCCACGGAGAGCCCCTTGGAGGCGGCAGGGGCTGCGAGTCGCCGCGGAGATCCTGGTGCCGAGACTGAACGGCAAGCATACGGCTGTTATGCCTGAAGCGGCCGGTCGCACGCGCCTGAAGAGCATGCCAGAAGTTGGATGCCTGATGTGATCCAGGTCGGGACTCGGTGAGCACCTAGAGAGAACAGAACTACCCATCGGTCGGAAGAAGAAGGTAGAAACATGAAATAGAAAGGCGTTGAACGTAGACTGGGTTTCGGCCAGCCCCCTAGAGAGGACGAGAGAGGCGAAGCCACTCGACGATAAAAGTAGGAAGGTACCCAAAGTATATTGGAATCTGGGAATCCAGAAATACCGACTTTCAACGACCAGTGGGTGCATCACCAAAAAGAACTCCGAGGCCCGAGCGGAGGCGGGTCGGCGCTGGCAGCGCGCCAGGGGAGGGCGGCCCAGTGCAGACCCACAAGATTTGCGCGACCCTCCGAAACTGTGTTTTCGTGTGCCGCGGTTTGGCATGCGTCTCGAGGCCGTATCAGGGCCTTGCCGAGCCTCCTGCGGGGGGAGGCATCAATAACTGGCCTCATCCCCAAGATCGGCAAGCCCAAGGCGATGACATTAGGGATGTGCCTTGAGAAACTGCGGGAATCATTAAGATCGGCACCGACTTCAGGCGACGCCAAACATAGGGGGTACGTTTCAAGCTGGTACATCAAAGGAGCCTCTAGGGGGAGGAACCTTTGGGAAATCTGTGATCGTCTCTGGAGGCACAGGGTGAGGCCTCCCGAGAAAAAAACATAAAACAGAAGCAATGGGAAAATACACATCCACGCCGATCCTACCTCGACCGCCTCTCCCCACGCAGTGAAAGGAAGTCCGCCGACCCAGTCGGCGTGTGGGAGAGGCCCTTCGACGCGAGGCCAGCCCAACCCAGACTGAAGTACGCCAGCCTCCTTTGAATCGCCGTCGTCGCAAGGGAGATCATACAATCAAGGGGGATCGAACAATGTCGTAACGTCGAAGGGGGCTCCGGGGGGGAAGCCCGGGGGGGGTCCCAGCTGGGGGGTCCCGAGGGAGGGGTCCTGGCGAGGGTCCCACAAGGGGGTCCTGTGAGGGGCCACTGGAGTTGTGACCGCCCACCCCGGGCGGCCCCCCCTGTGGAGAAGGAGGACAAGAGGCTGTCGGCAGGGGAGCTCGACCAAGCCTCTTTCCCCCCGCATCGGCCCCGGCTTCGGACCCGGCCCTGGCCCCGGCCCGCGCCTACCCGCACCAGCCCCCCCCCCTCCCACCTCCCACCTCCCTCCTCCCTCCTCCCTCCTCCTCCTCCCTCCTCCCTCCTCCCTCCTCCCTCCTGGGCCTGGCCCAGGCCCCATGCCCCGGCCCCGGCCCCGGCCCAGCGGCCTCGGCCCCGGCCTCGGCCCGGTCCCAGACTCTGGCCCACGCTGTGGCCCCGGCCCTACCCCACCACTGAGGAGACAAACGGCTCTCCCCCTCGCTTCTCCCTTTTCCTCCTCCTCCTCTTCCTCCTCCTCTTCCTCCTCCTCCTCCTCCTCCTCCTCCTCCTCCTCCTCCAAACGTTTTGGTTCCGTCTCCCCGCGGCGCCGAGAGGGCGCGGCAGGGTGATTGGGGCCACCGACCATATCCACGCGATTTCGGTTGGGAACTGACTCCCTCCAGCCACGAGCGACGATTACCTGGGAGGCGTGCATCTATACACCGGCCTGTTCGGGGCGTTTCTTTGTTGAGCACGTCGGCAAAAACGACGTGATCGCAATTGCCGGCAGAGGGCGCGCATGCCATGCGCCCCGTCAGCGGCGCGTGTTGGGCAGGCGCGGGCAAGGCCGCAGCGGCCCAGGCACCCATGGCGGAAAACCGCCGCCCATGGTATCGACGCCTTCTCTAGGCGAGCGCTGCCTCGCGCCGACGCCCTGAATGCGCGCCCGTGGCCAGGCGCGCGAGAAATTCTGAGCGGGGCCGCACGACGGCCTGGGAACGCGCTTCCTCCCTCCTCACCTCACCATCGCCCCCCAATTGACGCCGCCGCGAACTCGCCTCCCGCCTCTGTCCAAGTTCACATTTTCCTTCCCTCGCCACCCCCCTGCTCTCCTCCACCCCCGCCGTCCGTTCGCCCATCCCCCTCCGCGCTCCTGTTCTTCCTTCAGTTCCCCCCGTTCCCATTCCCGTTCCCTCGGCCCGCCGGCCCCCCCCCCTTCCCTGTCAAGATCTACTCGTCTTTGCCCCGCTCCCCCCCAAGATCCCCCTCCCTGGCCCCCGCGCCCCACCCGCCCTCTCCGCCCCCTCCAACCCTCCAGAAACAAACGAAAACGGAGCGTCAAGGAACTTAAATTCGGTTGCCGCTCCTACACAAATGACGCACCGCCGCCTGCCACGGCCAACCTTCGGCGGCTGAGAGCGAAGCCCCAAATCACCGAGGCCGCAGAAATTCCGGGGGGGGGTATGGGGCGATTTCCTGTGGCCCGATCGGTTTACAGAATTTCGGCGGGGCGCGTTGCCTGATACAATCTAGAATGTTCGTCGTCCCGAAATTCTATACACTAATGGGGCCTTGGATGCATTCCCGACCTAGGCTCTGCCTAGAAGGGTTCTTACTCTGAGGCTTAAAGGGCCGGGCAGTAGAATGCGCCCTGGGCGGTTCCCCCAGGATCCGCCCCGCGGTTCCCCTAGTGACGTTCCCTTAGCTTCGCGTTGCTTATCTCATATTAGCTAAGTTTATGTATTCTTACCTTCGCTTCGCTTCATATTACCTCAATGCTATGTTAGCTTAGCTCACCTTCATCTTAGCGTCGCTGAGCTTTAGCATAGCAGAGCACAGCATAGCACAGCATAGCGTAGCATAGCATAGCGCAGCATCGCATATCATATCATGGGTGTAATTCCCGACCTAGGCTCTGCTTAGAGGGCTAGCTTAGCTTAGCTTAGCTTAGTTTAACTTAGCAAAACTCAGCGCTGCATTAGCACAACATAGCATAGCATAACATAGCCAAACATAGCATAGCATAGCGCAGCATAGCATAGTATAGCATAGCATAGCATAGCATAGCATAGCATTGCATCGCACAGCGCAGCTTAGCATAGCATGGCTAAGCTTGAAGGGCCGGGCAGTGGAATGCGCCCTGGGAGGTTCCCCCAAGATCCGCCCCGCGGTTCCCCCAGTGACGTTCCCTTAGCTTCGCGTTGCTTACTTCATCCTAGCTTAGCTTATTTCATCTTACCAAAGCTTAGCTTCAGCTTACCTCAGGTGTATTCCCTACCTAGGCTCTGCCTAGAAGGGTTCGCCCCGTGGCTCCCCCAGTTACGCCCCCTGGGCTCACCCAGCTTAGCGTAGCTAAGCTTAGCTTATCGTAGCTAAGCTTATCCCATCTCATCTTAGCTTAGCTTAGCTTAGCGTATCTTAGCTTAGCTTTGCCTAGCCTAGCCTAGCTTAGATTAGCTAAGCTTAGCTTCATTTGGCTTAGCTTATCTCATATTAGCTTAGCTTAGCTTTGCGTAGCTTAGCTGAGCTTGGTTTAGCCTAGCTTAGCTTAGCTTAGCTTAGTTTAGCTTGGCTTAGCTTAGCTTAGCTTTAGTTTAGCCTAGCCTAGCCCAGCTAGCTTTAGCTTAGATTAGCATATCTTAGCTTACCTTAGCTTAGCTTAGCGCAGCGCAGCATTAGCACAGCAAAGCAGAGCAGAGCAGAGCCAAGCATAGCATAGCATAGCATAGCATAGCATAGCTCAGCTCAGCATAGCATAGCATAGCATAGCACAGCATGGCATAACATAGCATATCACAGCAGTGCTTCGCATAGCACAGCGCGGCACAGCATAGCATAGCACAGCATAGCATCGTATAGCCTAGCATAGCGCAGCACAGCATAGCAAAGCGCAGGTGTGCTGTGCGTGTCTGTGCGCAGGCAACGCAAACACCATATCAAGCAAAAACAGAAACTTCAACAAAAAGGAAAAAGCAAAGGCAAGAGCAAAAGCAAAGGCAATGCAAAGCAAAACCAAAACCAATGCGAAAGTGTAGATGTATATGTAGATGTAGCTGTAGGTGTAGGTGTAGATGTGGATGTAGGTGTAGACGTAGATGTAGATGTAGATGCAGGCGTAGATGGAGGTGTAGATGTAGATGTAGATGTGAGTCTCGCTGTTGGTGTTGATGTAGATGTAGATGCAGCTGTATATGTAAATGTAGCTGTCGATGTAGATGTAGATGTTGCTTTCCTAAATGCTCCAACTCCTAGGTAGGGTCGCACTGGGATAATGCTCATATATTTCTTATTTTCCAAAATCCGTGGCCATGGAACATGGGCGAACGCATGCGGGCGCCCCTGCTGGGATTGCAGGCGAAGCTCTACATGGGGCACAACCTGAATGAGACGTCCCACGACTCTGCCGGGGGGGGCTCCGCGCCGGGGCCATGCGCGGAGCTGCCACACGGAGCGCGATCTGTGCAAACGGAAGTAAACGTTTGCACGAATACGCCATACGCAATAATGCACGCCCCTACCAGGCTGCTAGGCGGCGCCCCCGATGGGGCGCCATCCGCTCGACGAGGCGCGCCGAAACGGGCGCGGAGACGCCGTGGGAACTGCAACTGGGGCCTGAAGGGCACGGCCGCGATCTCTTCGATGGGCGTGCCGACGCGGGCACGAAGACGCAATTGGAGCGCCCCGCGGAAGCCGTGGGCGGAGCCCCATCACTGGCGCGAGCCACGGGGAAGGCGCGCCGCAATGGCTGGGGCTGCGCTCGGGGGGCGCCCCCCCCCGCGCCCGGGGGGGGAACCCAAACGCGGGCCGCAGTCCGCGACAGGGGCGCGCTGGAATGAGCGCGGAGACGTTTCGAGCACGCCGCTGCTGAGACCGCAGATGAAGCCCCCCCCCTTGGGTCACGATCCGCGCGAGGGGAGCTTGCCCAACTCATCGCGACGTTCGCAGAAGCGGCAGCGGGAGGCATCGACAGGCCACCAGCAGCACGCAGCAGCAACGCAGCAGAGGCGGCCGCGAGCGGAGGAGGGCGGGGGGGGGCGGATGAGGGCGGAAGACGCGCGGCGCAGCGGAGGGAGCACAAATCACCCATCAACAAAAGCAGATTGGAAAACCAAGCGTCGCCGGAAAAAAACATATCCCAGCTAGAAACTCTACAACCGGGCAATGGATTGGCGGAGGCTACGCAGCCCTCCGGTTGCCAGGAGCAGGCCAAGAAAATGCGACTGGCAAAAACACAGAAGGGCGCCGGCGTCACAGGGCGCAAGAGCTCGGACCAGGCGATGAATGGCCGCTGCTTTCACCCCCCAGGCCTGTGGGCTTGCAGGGCGGTCAGCAGGGCCGGGCAGCGACGAGCCCGGCTAGCGCCGACTTGGCCCCAAACCGGCTGGCCAACGTGGACGAACGACCCCCCCCCCGCCGCCTGTCGGCGGGAGGCCCAAGTCTAAGGGCGAGGACAGGGAGGAGGAAGAGATGGGTCTTGCTGATAAGAAAGTAAGGTCTGTCGCAAGTTCCCGCTGGGCCTGGGCATTGAACCTAACTCAATATCGGAACGCGTTCTTGCGTGGCGCGCCGCTTGGGAATCAAGCTCCGCCATGGCAGGGCGATGGGTCGTATCCCGCGAGCTGCAGGGCGACCATGCAGGGCCAGTTGACGGACCTGATCAAGAGTCTGCCAAGGACGGACAAAGCGCGCTGCTCAGCGCTTGCCGGGCGCCACTGAGGCGGCCAAGGGCGCCGGCAGGGGCGTTGGAGAGCCTCCTGTCACTCAGCGGGCTACCGAGGTCACGGCCAAGGTCAAACGTGCTCAGACGCTCTTCGAGAAGCTCAAGGGCCAGCGGGCGAGTTTGACCATGGGGCGGGAGGAAAAAGTGCAAGGCCTCCTCTGTCACGGCGCCCACGGGGCTGGCGCTGCCGAGTCAAGAGCGGGCGGAGGCGTTCAAGTCCACGGCGCCGCCAGCTCCGTCGACTCGCCCACTCGCCAGTGCGTATGCCGGCATCGATCTCAGTGGGATATTGGAGGCTGATTCGCAAAGGGAGCCCATGTTCACGTTGGACTTGGGAGCGGCCCGCGACATCTCCGACGTCGCGATGGACGCGGCCAGCGTGGAGGGGGTTGACGGCAGGAAACGCGCGGCCAAGCGCGCGGGAATGGGCACTCTGAAGCTGGCGCGCGGCGACGCGCGGGAGGAGTTGAAGGGCCATCGCGAACGCTTGTCGGCCACGAAGGAGACGATCGCCAAGAAGCGCAAGCACCATTATCCCCCGCCGCCCGGGGCCCGGCTGAGTCTAGAGGGAGAGCTGCCTCCGCGGCTGCCGCGGGCGCCGCGGCGGCTTCTTCGGCGGCCGCGGCGGCCGCGCCAGCGGGCGACGAGGCCGCAGACAACGATGGGGCTGAACAAGGACGGCGCGACCAAAGCCGAGGCGGCGACAGCGAAGTCGAAGCTGCACTCTCTGAGGCGGAGGCCACGCTGACCTCAGCTCGGGCCGCGGGCCTCTCTCGTCTTTTGCGCCGCGGACGCGGCGCCCCCCGGGGCGCCGCTGGCGTTGGATCGCGGCCGCGGCGACCCTCGGGCCCGGGCGCGCCTCGACCCCGCCGACCCCCTTCCCCCCGCAGGCGCGCCCGGGCGCGACCCTCCAGCGCCCGGGGCGCAACGTGGCATCGGCGGGGGGCCTTCGAGGCGCTGAGTCGGGAGGAACGACAAGCTGCGATGGGGGGTCAGCCGCGGCAGCAGCGACCCTGACGCATCTTCCCGTTCAGGGTGCTACAGGGGCAGGGATCAGGAGTCGCAGTTGCGGCGCGGGTCAGCACGACCCTGCTCTCCTCCAAGCTGTCGCCAAAACTGGGCAGCCCCGCGTGGAGAATTTGGGCGGCTGGGGCCCTGCAGCGCGCCCTTTGGCCACGCAGCATCGAGCCGGCGCCGTCGTTGCGCCCGCGGCCCACATTTCCCCAGAGGGTAGCAATGCTAATGTGCCTGGTTGGCGGAAGGCTGGATACCCAGGCGCGCTGTCCGCAGCGCGCCCCGCCTCGTGGAAGGGGCGCGCGGGCGGCATCGCCATGGGGGACCGCGAGCGTCCCAAGGCCCCTTTTCTTCGACATATGGCAACCTCGCCAACATATCAAGGAGCATCGAGGCAACTAGATGAAGCGGAGCAGCCGCGCCTTGGCCTCAGGGACATGGCTGCCATGAAGCTGCGTGTTCATGGCCAGACGCCCTCGGTGATTGGCACGCGCCGCACGTCCTCTGCGGGCGCCAAGGGCAACGCGAAGAAGTTAGCCAAGTGGCCACCGTTCAGGGCACATGGATTGCCGTTGGAGACTGGGACACCGAAAGAGTTGGATGCATCAGGTAAGCTCTCTGACGGGCGGCGTGGTTGCCGCCCCTAGCAACTCGACCAAGACCTGCATGTTGGGGTCTGGTCGCATGCTCGATGGTCTTGCCATGTCTGCGCGCGCCCATCACTTGTCGGCCAACGCCCCGGCTGCCCCGCCACAGCACGGCGCCAACCCTGCCGAGCTGGGGGCCCGAGAGGAGGCCCAGCGCCAGGGGGGGCCCTTGGCTGCAGCACCTCCACGTCGGCGAGACTGCCGGAACGAAGGGGCCCGCCGCTCGCCCCCGCCTGACTCTGCGCAGCTTAGCTCTGTATATTCGGCCGCGCCTGCTTCGCCCGCGCCCCCGGGCGGGAAATCCCCCCGGCGGGCGCGCGCTTGAGTTGCATTACTGCGAGAGAGACTTCGTCGCCACCGTTGGCGCCGCGGCCACTGGCCCCCTGAAACAACTGATCTCAGATGACCTTTTCCCGCGGCGAGAGGCGGCAGCCGCGGGGAAGGGAGGGGAGTGGAGCCATGTTGAACCCATCAGCACGCGCGGGCGCCCCCTCGCGCACGGCAACCTTGCTAGACCACAAAATGCTAGATGACGCAGATCGGGCAGGCTCGCACCGCGCGCGGAGACTGCTCAACCATATCAACAGAAACAGAATCGCAGCGGCCCCACGCGAAGCCGTCAATCCTAAAACCCAAACGTTTGGCCGCAGGCCACGCGGGCCGAGGAAGGGGGCCCCCAGTCGGCGGCCGGGGGGGGTCCGCGGCCCCGAAAATCGGCCACGGCCTCAACGAACCCCCGAGGCAAAACCTGGCCGGGGAGGAGCGCGCACCAGACGGCGGCGGCGCCGGCGACGATGGGGGTCGAGCTGCAGCCTGAAAGCGGGATCGCACAGGGGCGTGCCAGACAACATCAGCATGAGAGCGGGATTTTTCCCCCGCGAGACTGAAACTCTGGACGCAAGCCGCCGCGGCGCTCGCCTCGCGCGCAGACCCGCTGCAAGAGCCGCGCACGCTGCCCCCGCAGCACACAGAAGCCAAGACAGCAGCTTGAATCACGGCGCGCATCCGACGGCGCGAGACGCGCCCACTAGAAGGCCAGGAGCTCGGCGGCGCGCGCTCGCGCTCGAGCTCGCCCCTCGCGCGCGGAGGCATTGAATTCGACCTCGGCCGCTGCAGCCAGAAGCAATGCCAAGGTTGCGCCCGTCGCGCGCCCCTTTCTCTTGGAGGCGCGCACTTGCTGAGCTCGAACCGAGCGCGCAGGCGCAGCGACCTCTAAACTTCCGACGAGCGAAAGGGAACTGCATCTCCCCGAGTTCATCGCGCAAGCTGCGCGCGGCGCCAGCCAGATGCTCGACCGCGCCTCTGTCGCGGACGACCCGGCGGGCCCCTGCGCCAGGAACAGCTGCGCCCAAACGGGCTGCGTCGAAAAATTGCACCCCGGAGGCACCGCTGCCAGCGCGGAAACAAAATCAGATGCGGCATCGCTAGGACATAACCCTAGGAAGACGACAGAGCACGACGAGCCGCTCCCACTGGCGGAACCGAAACCACGCGCGAGCAACAGCACGCAACAACTCAGAATGCCGCATCATGAATTCAAACGCCCTCTGGATGCCCAAGAGGAGCAGCCCGCTCGCGAATCCGCGATGACGGGCCCGCTCGGAGGAGGCGGATTCAGACTGGGCCAACTTCTCGCTGCTACGACCAGCGGCGGCGCGCCACCAGTCTCTCTTGCGCTCATCCTGCCATGCAGCCACGAAAGGCACACGCGGCCGACCTTGCACTCGCGCCAGGATGCGCACGGGCGCCACTGGTCGGGGCCCCCCTGCTCGTTTGGCTGGAAGCGCCATCTCCGCGGACGCGCCGGGCCGTGCACGAGACTGCCCAACGTCTCCTACGACCTCAATGAAGGCGAGCAACGCTTGGTCTGACGGGCGAGCAGCTGGCGCGGGCTAGTTCCGTCGAACCCGCATCCAGCCCATCCTGGCTCGGGGCCGCGAACCAGGCCCTAAGTCCGCATGCCAGACTAGGTCATCCTTGAGAGCCCCCAAATTCCACCAACCTGACCAGTCAGCCTCCGACGGGCCGCCCCCTCTTGCTGCGCGGCGGGCGCGCCGCGAGGCGAGGCGCCGCGGGCGCGCAAAGGCGCGGGCGGCTCATTGCAGGCGCGCAGCGCAGCGCCGCCGTTCAGGGAGGGGATCTCAACTCGCCGCTGCCAACGCCGACCCCTGTCAGTCTAGGCACGCCCGCGCTCCGCAGCGGCTCGGGCGCGCGCGGCCCTGGCCAAAGCAGCAGCAGCAGGAAAATAGTTGATGGGGGTAGCTAGCTCTCGCGCGCGCATCCAAGGCTCTGCCTGGGCCTCGCCAATCCGACATCGCCGCGCGGCACATCGAGAGAGACCTGATACTAGGCGCAGCGCGCCGGCCCGGAGGCTCGGCGGCCGCCGCGCAGGAAGCCCGCCAAGCGCGCGCGCAAGCTGGCGCCACCATAGCGCTCCTGCGCTCAACCAGGGGAAGGGCACATCTCTCGCTGGAGAGACCTTCTTGGCGGCAAAGCGCGGACCGTCGGGCCCCCCGAAGCACTCGCTGTCCCGCTCGACGGAAAGGCTGCGGGCGTCGGCCCAGGCCTGCTCGGCGCAACCCAGCCAGCAACGCCTCTTCAGGTTCAAATCCATGCCCTCGGAGTGCTCCTGGAAAGAAGTCGGGGTCTGCCCGCCCGCAGACAACAGGCACGTCTGGCGGCAGCTCCCCGGCGGCGCGCGCCACCGCGCGCGAGAAATCGGCAGCTCGTCTCGAAGGCAACGTCGGCAGCAGAGGGAAGTCAAGCGCGGCGCCCCCGTCGCAAACAATCGGAGCGGTCGCGCCGCATTGGAAGGACCGCGAAGCATCGAAGAAAATCAACGCACATGGCTGCGACCGCAGAACTGCCCGCACAAGTCGGGCTCGAAGGTGCAACGCAGACAGCGCCCAACGCGTCCGTCCACGCCGAGAATTGTAGCGCCTCGGGGAGAAGCGGAAAGTCGCCGCGAACAACAAAGGGCAAGGCAAAATGCCTCGGCGCCGCCCCGAAGACCGAAAGAATCCACCAACTTTTGGGTCCCAATTGATAACCGCGATGTAGCTAAACTGCGGCAAAAGCAAAACCTTGGGGCTTGAGCCCCGCGCAGTGAAGAACCCGAGCCCGACCAGCTGCCAAGAGGGAAGGTACAAGCTCGAACTCACTGGATCCAGATGCCGCAGGGGCCATGCGGAGCAAGCCCCCGGAGGTGCCCCACGGCCCGCGTCGAAAGTAGCTGCGGCGGCCGCTTTCCACCCAAGATTCGACAACGTAGCTTCCCAAGTAGCAAGTTGGTCATAGCGTTGATGATGCTCTCCACGGCCTGAGCACCTTGGACCAGCTTGCGCATCAAGATCTCATCAAGGCCGACGAAGGCAGCGACACTGCACGTCACGATCTGGAAGAACCTATCGCCATCCCTCTGTACATTGTCTTCCCGCAGACGCCTCCGTCTTGGCCATTTCCTTGGCGGCCTCGCTGAGGATGGCATCGAAGATGCCCTGCACGGGCTCGTGCTCGACTCCGTGTGACGTGGCGAGGGCCTAGCTGGCTGAAGGGCCAGAATCGCCCCCTTCCTCAGCGGAGTTGGCAGCCGTCTGAGCGGAGATGAAGCCGAGCAGCTGAGCATAGGTTGCCTCAGCTTGCTGCTCGGCGGCTGCGGTTGCTGCGAGGCGCTGTGCTTCGGCCTCGGCAGCTCGCAGCCCGGCAGTTCCTGCAGCGGGTGGGGCGGCGCCACTTGCCCCAGGCACTGGTTCCATGACAACATCTGGAGCAGCAGGAGGAACAGGCTGCGGCAGGAGCGCCTCCAAGGTGGGGACGAGGGCCCGGATCTGGGCGGCGATGTCCTTGAACCGCTCGTTCTTACCCAGGGCCTCGCTGAGGGCGCCGGGCTGCTGGGCGAGACTCTCGGCGGCGCCCATCTCGGCGTAGGCCTTGGTGGCCTTGGCGGTTGGACTTGGCTGGCCTGCGCCGCAAGCAGCTCCTTCTTGCACTTGGAACCTGCCACGACGGCTTTGCTAGCTCCCTCTTGCGCGCGGTCGAAGGCTCGCTGGGCCTTGCCGACCTGGTCCTGCAGGAGATCCTGCTCGATGCGCGCACACCGCGCAGCAGCCTTCGGCTCGCCCTGGTTGACCGCGCGCCTCTCCGTGACCCTGGCGACGAGCTTCTGCGGACAGTCGGAGGAGAGTTTGGCGAAGTCCGCCTTGTCCATCTTAGCGTATGTGTCCAGAACCGCTTCATCGAAGATGGGCGGGCCACCAGCTTTGCCACATCCATGCGCCAAACTGGCGGCCGTGCTGTCCATTCTGCGCCTTGGGCAAATTGGTGGGAGCTGCGGTACCGCACATCCCGCACGCCAAGCGCAAGAGGAAACCGAATTAGTACCGCAAAACTCTGTTGCAGCACTTCCATATCTTGAACCGTCCCATGCCCATCGTGGACGGTCGAGAGGGCCACGAGGCCAAGCAAAAGGCTGCAGAGATGTAATCGTTCGAGGGATGAGGAACGTGCAGAGCTGTCTGCACACAAAAGCACCGGAAGCTGGTCGCGGACTGGCGGTATCCACGTGTCCCGCGGGAAAGCTCAAAACCTTGAGCCAAAATGGCAACGGACTTCCTCTTCCTCCTCCTCCTCCTGCCCCTCCACCTCTGCCCTCCACCACCCGCCCCATGTCCCGAGCCTGTTGCAGGGTCATCAGCTCGTTGTTGTCGTTTTCGTCAGGGTCGTCATCGTGGTCGTCGTCGTCGTCCTTCTGGATCGGAAGCACCGGCCGCAAGGCCTTCACAACCTGGATCAGAGAGCTCAAGACAGTGTCCAGCGAACTACGCTTTGAAGAGGAGCCAGCCTCCATCCGCGTAATTGCTTATCCTACGTACACTTCGAAACAACGTCTCCGACAAGAGCCCCGCTCAAAGAACCTCCGTGTCTAATTCCACGTAACTGTTAGAGGCTGTCAAGACAAATGCTCGTGGCGCTAAGGCGCGAACAGCATTGTGAAAATGATGCCGCCCGTCACCCGCGCAGCTGCTGAAACTGAGAAAAAAAAACCATTGCGCGCGGCGGCACGACCGGCACCGCATGCCGAACAACACACGCCCTCTGCTCGTGCAGCAAGTGGACGCGTCCAGCGTCGGGACGGAGAACGGTAGGGAATTCTCAGCCGTGACGCCTAACCAGATTGAGCACGCCTGAGCGTGCGGCGACGCTTTTCACAAGAAACAGGTAGCAATGAAGAGGAGGAGGAGGGGTCATCTTAGCGATGTCCGAGGTCCTCTCTGGGTTCGCACCAAATTGAATGGCTGCAATGAGTCCACTGAAGGCATTTTCGCGCTTAAAGACACATGCATGGAAATGAATGGCGGCAGTGAACTTGACTGAATGCTAACAAAATAGGCGACACTGAATCAATAACCGAATACGGGAGATAATGTGTTCGAGAAGCTTCTGGCTGCCACGACCTTCGGCCGTGCACGTCGGCTGGTAGCCCGCGCCTTCCACGTAGACCGCCTCCAGAGAGCCGCACAGGGCGGCCATGCGCGGCGCGCCCACGACGACGTCGCGGCGGTCGAGCGGCAGCGAGTCAGGGCCCCGCAAACGGGGACTGGGGACTTGGACAAACCACGGCACCCTAGCGCATCCGAGAAGATTGCGGCCGTGGGCCGACACGTCCGTCCTCCACCTTCCTCCACCGCCAGATCTGGCAGAGTCCTCGCTTGCAATGCTGGGTGGGAAAGGTCGAGCGAGTCGATTCGACCTCTCCCAGGGTGCTTCTGACCAGAATTTCGAGGCGAGTCCAGCGGTGGCGACGAGGGACTCCCAAGAGGCCCGACATGGCGAAATCGAGGCAAGAGTAGCGGTATCGGTACTTCTCCTGAGGGGCGGGGGACTGGCGCAGCAGAGGAGGAAACATCGCCCTGGCATCGGCGATCCATCGCCGATAGATCGACGACAGACCTCCGATGGCGACTCCGCGCGTTGCCAGGCAGGGTGAGGCTATCAGACCTTTATCGGCGATCAATGTGCGACTGGGGGTCGATGCAATCTCACCTGAACCTATCCCCTCCTATCTCGGGAGCGGCCAAGAGGGGGGTGTCCAAGAGGGGGGGGTGCAAATCATGACCGGCGGCATGTGCGCGGCCCAGCAGGGGGGCCAGGGACGTAATGAAATGAGAAGAGGCGCCATGAAATCTGCGGAAATATCATGGCCCCCGCCATGATATCCACCCCCCCCTAGTCATCACCCCCCTCTTTTCCGCCCCCTCCTATCGTTGTCCCTGACCTCCTATGAATTCTACCAACCTCCCGTTCCAGGGCCCTGGACGCGACGGGGCTCCGCTGCTGCGGGGGCGCACCCGCGTCGATGGAGGCCTGGACGAGGCGCCAGGGCGCCGCCCTCCCAGCGGCCTGCCACTCGCGCACGCGCGCCCCGAACGCGGGCGACTTGGGGGAGAAGAGGATCGGCGATCCGAAGGTGGGGCCCTGAGGGGATGGGGCCCTGAGGACCCCCCCTTGTTCTCGTCGCGACGAGAGTCAAGACGGGCGGTCGTGGCCCAATTGTCCTCGGGAATGTGTCGACACCTCCGACGTTGTGAACAAAACCATGAAGTGCGATTCCCCGCGTTCAGGACCCCCGCCTCAGGATCCGAGGTTGCTTGTGGACGGCGTCGACGCCCCCTCTCGCTACCCCCCCCAGGTGAGGCCCGACAGAACTCCTGGCCCGCGAGTACCGCCAATAAGCCTCACCCCACGCAGCTCCCATCGTCGGGGCTGCGTGCGCTTCTGCTCAAAATTACACCTGCAATGAAAGTGTCAAAAGGCACCGGAGGGGGCCGATGACCCCTGAGGGACGGGGCCCCAATGAAACCCACCTCCCCTCGTCGCACCAAAAATCAGAGCGGGCGGCCGTTACCAATTTTCCGCCCCTGGGGGCCCTCGCCAGGCCCCGGGACCGACAGAAAACGGCCCACGATGAAAAAACAATACGCGCCATCGCTCGGACGCCCATGCCCCAAGCGTGTCTCAATCTCGTGCACTTATGTTTCCATACGATAAGACAAAATGCTCCTCGGTGGTCCTTGCCGAAAAAAATGCCCACGTCCGAGCAATCATGCGGGACCCCCCGAACTCACGACAGCTTCCCCTGCAGGAGCCGCTTTTCGACACGAGCTGCTCTTCGACGCTCCCGGGGCTTGACAGAGACCAGAACAGATACCAAGAACGGACGAGAAGGCGGGGGTCTTCATCGGGGCCGTATTTCGGAGGCGCGCACAGGGGAATAGGGGGAGGCGCGAAGCCTTCTTAGAAGGAAGCTGCTTCTCAAAGGCGCGGGACTTCTATCTACAGACAGGGCCCACGCCTTCTAAGAAGCTGCCTCCTTCTAAGAAGCCTTCCCCCTCCCCCCTGGCACCCTTTCAGCGCGAGTCAATCAGCATCGAATTAGAAAGTCGGATCGATTCGACATGTACATCGGATCGGGTTGCATCGTCACAGGGTCGAAATCGAACTGGATGGCCTGCGCCAAGATGCACAACAGCGCCATGCAAACACTGGGCCGCATCGGATCGTCGGAATATCGGAATCGAATCGGATCGGGCCGGTCAGAACCAGGCGGGATCCTAAGAAATCTCGACCCTCTCCCCAGGAACAATCAAACATCTCCGGCCGCTTCTCGACGCTCCCGGGGCCTGGCGATAGCCCCCAGAGGCCGAAAACGGCGAAAAAACTCCGCGCTACACTTTTCGATCCGTTGGAGGTCTGGGTAGGGCCCCACAAGTCTTGAGGAACAAAAACACGGCGTAACCATGAACTGTTGTAGGTCCGCGGGGACCGCCAAAAGTTTACGTTTATGTTGTTTTCTGTTTTTCAGACAAGCGCGCTCCACGACTCGCAAGATAACTACGCGCAAACGGCCTGGATCCGCCGCGGGGGATGTACGACCCATTAAACCGATGCACGCGTGTTTGTTTTTTGTTTCAGACGTTTGCGAAAAAAAAGATTTTTGCGAGTAAAGAAACGCGTTGGGAAATCGAATTCGGACGCCAGAAATGATACAAACACTTCCTGTACAATCGACAGCGGCCGCTGTTGGGCAGGCGGCTTTGTGTTTTCAATGAACATCGTCCGCGGCGGCCCAAACAGCGAGTCCTGTCCAAAATGAAAAGGAAGGGCTGTTGGGCATCGTGTCCATTATTTCCATATTCGTTCCGATCGTCCCAATCGAACATCCCCTCTGACAACCCCGTCTTTGGGGCCGCCAAAGAAGACGCACGCGCCGTCCGCGGCGCCGGCGGCCCGGCCCCACAGGTGCGGCGGCGGGCCGAGCCTGCCGCCGAGCCCTGGCGCAGACTCCAGCAGCGTCACCGCACGGCGCGGGCCGGACGACAGGAGGGATAGCACTCTGGACGGTGGGTTTTTTTTAAATTGTGCATTTCGGCGTTTGGCCGAAGGGTGGGGGAGAGGGAGGGTCTGGGTTTGGGAAGATGCTCTGCCGATCAGTTTCTCTACCAATCGCGCGCGAAGACTGGGGGAGAGGGGCCCTGACCAGTCGCCCGAAGCAACCGCCAAGAGCAACCAATTGATATGGTCTACGAAAGGGGAGGGCGGGGGCCCCGCGCCGATCGGCGAAACGCCGGTAAAAAAACGGCGCCATGGGGAATGCATCCAGGGTGGGGTGATTGACCAATCCCCGCCCCCATCCCCCTCCTTCCTGCTACCCATCCTGCTCATCCCGATCCGTCGCACCCTTCCCCCCCGTCCCCACCCTCCTCCCCCCCCCCATCATCGTCATCATGGTCATCATCATCCTCATCATCATCACCATGATCATCATCATCTTGCTTCTCCTCCCCTTCCTCATCATCAGCAACTTCTCCCTTTTATATACAAAACACCAACAAACAAGCATAAACACACAAAACAAAACAAAACGTGGCACTGCATGCTTAGTTGTAATATCATGACCCTGTTCTTCCTGATGTTGTTGTTGCTCCTGCTCCTGCTCCTCGTGTTCCTCCTCCTCCTCCTCCGCCCTGTCCTCCTCCTCCTCCATCAGTCATTCGCCACATGAACACCAACAATGAATTAAGCTGTATATCGATGAGCGCAAGAGAACTAAAGGGGAGGGACGACGACGACGACGCATCCTGCCCCTTTCAGCGCGCTCGGCGGCGGGCCCGCGGCGCCCGCACTTTGTTCTCTTTAAGCCAGCAAACAGCTGCGGCGGCACAGGCGCGCGAGAGGGCGACAGGGAGCGAGCAGAGAGAGACGAGTAACAACTCCCCCCCGCGGCGGGACATGCAGGTCCAGCGCGATAGCCTCAACTTGAGAGGTCCACGGGTTCCTGGCACTTCCCAAGGCACATTGGCCCCCCCTGGCGCACGCCGTCAAAAACGCTTCGGGCATACAGGGGAAGAAGTGCCGACACAGCCGTTGGATCCCCCCTCGAGGGAAACCGAAACGGACCGACGTATCCCACACATGAACCCGCAAAGATCAGAAGTGAACGCGTAAGGTCACGCACAAGAACGCCGCCCCGTTCTTCTCCAGCAAATAGAGCTGCAGAGGCTGAGCCTCTGCCAGCATATCTCTTCACCTCGTAGCGCAGCGACCGCCATTGCCGTAGGCCGCGCAATATTCGTCCGCAGTCTACCGCTGCCACTCTCTCTCTCTCTCTCTTTCTCTCTCTCTCTCTCTCTCTCTCTCTCTCTCTCTCTCTCTCTCTCTCTCTCTCTCTCTCTCTCTCTCTCTCTCTCTCTCTCTTGGCCTTATTATAAATCCTTTTCGCCATAATTATTTGTCATCGTCGTAGTGCTCATTGATGTCCCAGTGGTCTTGGTACTGAACCAAGCAGTACTTGCTCTGGGTCGAGCGACCGCTCGACGCCTGGCCCTCGGGCCGCCGCCCTTCTGGCCCTCGATGTGCCCGAGACATTCGCGCCCCTGCTTCAATGCATGATGGCGGCCCCTGTCTTGATCCAGCGCCGCCGCTCATGCCCCTCGGCCTCAGAGGCGGCGCTGGCGGCGCCCCGCGCCGCGGAGGCGGCCCAGTCGCGCAATCGCCGAGGGGCGGCCGCCGGAAGCCGCAGCCAGCGCAGCGGCGGCCGTCGGCCGCGGCGAGGGAATGGGGGCGGAAGAGCAGCAGGAGCACCGACTGAAGCGGCACCTCAAAGTTCTCATTCCTCTACCTCCATGGACGCTGACGCGGGGGGCGCAAGAACATCGCCGACTGAGTCGGCAGCAGTTTCGTCTGGCATGACAGTCTGGTCAGACGCAGGTTAATGCTGAATCGCCGCGCCGCGGCAACGCCTCGAGTTGCGTCGCTGGGAGATGCCCCAACATCGGCTGAGCCGACATCAGGAAACGCGCCCTGTCCAAAGGCACGCCAGATTCCGATGGCGATTACAGCACCTCGCTGTCCATTCTCGGCTACCATGCACCCCCGCGCCTCGGCGCGCGCGCCCGGCAATCGCTCCTTAAATTTGTCTCCGCCGGCAAGTTCAGCCATCGCAGCGCGCGTTGGCCAGTTGCCCATGCGCATCCTGAACATGAGGCAAAGCCCCAAGCCAGCGATGAGTGCCCCGAACATGCTCTTGACTGCATCCATTATCTTCTCCTCGGGTTCGCGCGAGTCTCTCCGCGTCTATCAGGGGGCCGTGGTCCACTTTGTCTTCCGCAAAAGTGTTCTGCCAGTGCCCCTGAGAGTCGAGAAAAATATGGAATGCCCGTTGAAACGCGATGCATCTTCCAAGCACATCGAATTCTAGGATGTACTTCCGGACAATGTTCATGGCACGAAGAAGTCTACTTTCCAATAACTTTGGCGTCAGATTCTTCCCCGACCAGGCGTCAAGGAGCCTGTCAACCCTCTCGCAGATGGCATCTTCATCCACAGGGTAGCCGAAAGGCGTATCAATCGTCACGTATGGTTGCATGAACTTGGACGCTGCCTATACTATACGAGTCCCAGAGGTTTGAACCGAGACCTCTGCAGTTCGGCCCCCCGACAGGTTAGCCCCGCCCTGGGGCGTCCCGCGACATCTCTGGGCGTGGCGATTGCGAATGCGAATGCGGCCACTGGCGTTCCCTTCGCCATGGCAAACGTAGCTCTCGTCTTTGAGATATCGACTTGTAACACTTCGATGTCGACGTGGACGCCTGGCGAATTCTGGATGAAGATGGCCTCTGGGCCCCCCGGTAGCTCGACTTCGACCTTGCCCGCGCACGTGCGACCGACAATCTAGAAATTGGCGCGATTAGGACCAAGAGCCAGCAGCTCATTATGCCTATGCTTTGCGACTTCAAGTCACACGGCGCCCAACCTTCACCTTGTTGACATACGCAATGGGAAGCGCGATGCCGGGATGTTGGCCGTCATCAGGGGAAGACGGAGCCCCCCCCGTCCAAATTGCAAATTCACATGCCAACCGCGCGGCCACGGGACCACCCGCCTTGCCCGCGGCAAGTTTATCTCCCAAGTCCCCCGGCTGCTCGCCGGCTCAACGACGCCGTCTTCAACGCGCGGCCCAAAACAAATGCACAGCGAGAGGAGCGTTTGATCGATAACTCAATCGGGTCGATGTGCTTCCGCACTACGGACCACCAATCGGACGCCCTGGCACCGACGTTTCTCCAAAGGTTGCACGGCGAGAGTATCTTTCTTAGCGCCTCAAGGAATCGAAGATATGGCTCGCACCTGGAAGGGGGCCCGCTGTCGACATTTTCAGCCATCCACGAAGGGGGGAACGCATTGTTTTGATGTGACACGACATGCCTGCCTTCGACTTCGTGACCCTTGTCTCTTCATTGAACCACTGTCGTTATGTTTTTTTCATGTGACTCCAAATTGTGATCAACCAGCTGCCTCGAATGGTGCTTCCTTGCTCTCCTATCTCGCGGGCCAAGTGCCCGCGCCCCCCCCCGTCATATTCCTACCCTCTTCGTTGAGGCCACCCTCGGTCTTGATGACTGCCAGGGTCTCCGTCCCCTGGCACGCACTGATGCTTCGCGATCTTTCAGCCGTCTCATTGACAGGGCTCTGGCGCATCCCATTGCGAACTACGCGGCTATGCAAATCAATAGGCCGTCATCCTTCCATGGCCTGTCATACTGCTGTCCACAGTCGTCAACAATGAATATCTCGTCTGGCTGCAAGAAAGCCGCTATCTTGCTTCAGTCAAAAATCCTCTCTCCGCGCATCTAATAGAAATCGTAGTTCTTGTGCCGCGATGACGAAAACAGGTCTTCTTGAGGATTGCAGCGAAAGATATCTGCAATGTCTGCCCACTGAAAATGTACGTGGGAACCGCTGGCCCGTCTGGGGTCATCGCAATGTTGCTGCCGTAATGCGCCTTCTCATGGAATAGCACGATGCCACGTAATCTTTCTGGCGGCCCCGACCGCGCAGCCCCTGACACGGGGGCTTCGATAGCCCCTTCGTGATGCTCTTCTGCTTTGTCCAGACGTCGTTGGATGGTCGACACCTGCGTTCGCGCAGTTGGCTGCCCCGACAGGCTGAGCCAAATGGGAACATGTGAACCGCATCCGGAGATACATCCTGAATGCCAAGAGACAGGGGCCTGAACAAATCAAAGTCAGGGGAAGCAAAAAGGCCGTGGTTCTGATCAAGGAGGCAGGCAGTGCCTCACTGCGCACAAATGACACCTTCTTCGGCGGCAATATGCATCTATGGCCAGTGCCTTGGCGACGTTGCTACGTAATCCCACGGCGCATGCATCCGATCAGTATCTACGATGTCAAGAGGACGTCCTTACTTGTATCGGATCAGAGTGGGGCCGGGTAGCTTTAATGCATATAATGTCACTTCTTCATCAAGTGGATGATTCGGGTCTTCCATCCAGCTCCAAAACATACAAACTCTGCCAAACAGCTCATATCGTCGAGCCGGCCACGAACGCTTAAAATTTCGAGATTGACCTGCGGAAGCATGGCAAGAGCAAGGATATGGCCCTCTCTTCCATGCGCACGCAAGGCGTTCAAAATAATCGCGAACGAACACTTCGCCCCCGAGTTCATGACAAGTTACATTGACTGTTGGAGCATGCGCACTACGAAGTCAACGATGAGCCCGATATTCGTACCATCCGCTCACGCACACGAGCCGAAAATTCTTCTTACCCCGAACCGTTTGAATACACGTGCAGGTACTTACCGATTTCGATCGGCACAAGGAACCCGAGGATGTTTGCCCATGTCTCCTCGATAGTCCGATGTAATCCCCATTGTGCGAACGTGTACTGGATGGCATGCGCATAATCTTCCTCCGAGTAGCCCTTCAGCAAAGCAAAAGCCGGATCACCCTGGAATCGCTCTACGGCGCGCAGGGGCCGGAACGCGCGGAGCCCGAGGGTCAAAACCCCCCCTGTCACTGGCCCAGCACCACGTGCCCAATCGACCTGGCATTTCACGCGGTCTGGGACCTAACTAAGCACGTCCTCGCCCCTAAAACCGCGCCCCCATTCCAACGCGAGCAACCGCGCGCTCCGTTCACCCATCGCGAGCCTCATCGGCGATGAACATTCTTTCGATCGCCCCCCTCCGAGGCGACGGCGTGCCCGTCGGAGGTGGCGGGCAGGCTCCGCGACAGGAGCGTCCCATGATTGTGTGCATGGATAACAAATCGCCGGGCCTCTCAGGGTTGCGCTCCATTTCATCGGGGTCGGCAAATGCTGGCGCTGGAATCAGAGACCACGACGGCCCACGCTAAGTCGCCGCAGGCGGCGGGGCCCAGGCTGAGCCAGAGACGCCACCCGTAACCACAGCAATACCAGAAGTGCGTCCTTCCGCATCGGAGATGCCCAGATCCACGCTTCGAGAGACGGGGGCGGTTTTGGGCGGGAAGTTCATTCCGCCCGGAAGGAAAGACCCAATGCTGATCGTCGCCTTGCGTTCGAACCTGATGCATGCTTCGCACGGGCGATCATACGCCAAATATGTTAGCACCATATTGAGGTGCCCCTGGTTCTTGTCATTGAAGACCGTCTGAAAGTATTGCTAACATGTAGCAATCACTCGTGGCATGCTCCATGTTTTGATTGACCCCGTCATAATTGAATATGGGATCAATTACGTTGGACATGGCAAGAGCGGAATGATCAGTGGCTGCCAATGGGGCGCGGGGAAGTTGCTCCAGACATCTGCAAGGTCCTTCAGCGCGGGGCCAGACGCAGCAGGTGCATATGAGTTTCGGTCACGCTGATCCCTCAAGGCGACTGTCGACATCCGAGACTGCGGCGAATTTGGAATCACCTGCCCCCACGCCCGAGCAGGGGTGCCGCGATAAATTGGAAGAGAAAGTCTAAAAATGACCAGCAAATGCTTCGGGGCTATAAGACGGCCCATCCGACTCAGCCCCCTGAGTGGACCTCGCCAGCGGCGGAGGCCCCCCGACGCCCGCGGGAGGCGCTTGCACTCATTGGTCCTAAACATGCCCTTCCCCGGGTCGGCCCGGGTGAAAAAGGCCGCCCGCTGGATTTGGCGCTCGCCACTGCGCCCGATCAGCCTGCCGCGCGCGCGCCGTTTCAGCATCCGCGCGTCAGGGCGCGACGACACGCTGAACGGCTGGTTCTTTGATTGCAGCGACATGCCCTGGCGCGCGCCAGGGACGTCTGGGGGCATTGCGAGGGGCCCACGGGGTTTAGAACAGCGCTGGAGCGGTGGTGCGTGTCCTAACTGGAAACAAGCACCACCGCTCCGTTGCGTTTGGGCCTGCCCGCAAGAGCGCCGTCGCAATCTCACGCCCCCCCAGGGGCCGCTGGCCGCGTTCGGGGGCGCTCTCAGGGGCCGCGCGCACGCCCGAGGGCGATCTCGACCAAACGGGCACGCCTCCGGGGGCGCCATCAACGCGCGTCGGCGACTGCGCCCCCCGACGCGCACCCGGACCTAGCCGGGGCGACGCCAGGCGGATTTTCCGGGGAGCAGCCCCTGGCGACCGCGCCCGGCGTTCGGGGCCCCAGGCGTTTGGGGCGAGCGCGGGATTGCAGCGGCACCCGTCCGGGACACCCAGGATACATTTTGCGCGTCGAGCCCCGAACGTCTTTTAGCGCGCCTTCGTGGGCGCACCTCCGAAAAAAAGCTACTCTAGAACGAGAGCGACCAATGCGCGGTCGGCCACTCTGCCGATTGGAACGCGCGCGCCTTCGGTGCCAGCGGATGCCCGGCGAAGACAGCAGCCTGCAATGCTCCATGGGCCGTCGCATCTGCACTCGCGAAACCGCCGTCGGCCGCGGCGCGTCGCCCCCCCCGGCCCCTTGCCACCCAGCCTAAACATGGGCACGGGCATCTTTCGCGATCGCGATGCACGGGTGGATTCGCCGCGGGCAGTACCTGAGCTGGCGCGCCGGCCCTCTCCAGCGAAGCGGGGCCCTGAATGCGCGTGCCCCACCTCGGCGACTGCAACCCGAACATATCCCTCTCTCTCTCTCTCTTTCTCTCTCTCCCTCTCTCTCTCTCTCTCTCTCTCTCTCTCTCTCTCTCTCTCTCTCTCTCTCTCTCTCTCTCTCTCTCTCTCTCTCTCTCTCTCTCTCTCTCTCTCTCTCTCTATCTCTCTCTATGTTTTTTCTCTCTCTCTCTCTCTCTCTCTCTCTCTCTCTCTCTCTCTCTCTCTCTCTCTCTCTCTCTCTCTCTCTCTCTCTCTCTCTCTCTCCCCTCTCTCTCTCCTCTATATATATATAATCTTCTCGCGAACTAGGCTAGCGCAACCGCTTCCCCCCAGAGCATTTCGTCGGCTGCCCCCTCCGCGGCGGCGGCATCCGCCTCGGCCTCGTCAATCTGCGCCTGGAATGCCACGATTTTGGCGTCGGCCCCTTTTTCACGGGCCCCTGCGGCAGCTATCCTGTCACGGATGTTCTGAGCCTGCGCCTCTGACATAGACTTTGCATCGCTCGCTCTGCCCGGTCCTCTCCGCGTCGTCTCCCGGGCCGCCGGCGGAGACGGATGCCCCGGGGTCAGGATTGGAATTGTCGGAGTCGCTCTCTTATGCAGCCATTCTCTCCACCTCCGCGGCTGCCTCTGCATTGCTCGACCATCCATCGCGCTGCAGAGCCGCCCTGCCAGGCTCGGGCAGAGACTTATACTTCTCAATCAGCGCAGACAAATTGCCGCGGGCGGGTCTTCAGAAACGGGAGAACGGGGCCACGCGACAGCGCATTTCTTCCCGAGCAACAATGTCCAACCATGGCCAAGCTCTGGAAGTGGACTGAAATATGGAGCCCCGTCAAACCTCGCTTCGGCGACGGGCTAAGTTCAGACACCCATGGGGCCTGCGCAGCGCGAATTGATTCGCATTCACCCCGCCCCCAATCTCATTCATGCTTGAAGTCAGTCTCCAGCGCCTCGCCCGCGGGGAGATCGCGTCGCAACAGTGCCCAGGCCCCTTCAGGATTATCGAGCGCAGCGGGAATCCATGAATACAAACGGACCTCAATTGACAATGCGCGTGGAATCTGCGCGGCGCACTTGCGGCTTCGTCCCTCAAACTCTGGTAGCTTTCATGCCCCCATTGAGGCCGGCGACGACGATCTCCGCCGGCCGCCAAAGCCCCTTCTGCGAAAATCCCCCCGCCATCGTTGAATCCAAATCATGCGCGGGAGAATTGGGGCTGTCAATGAAAATGTAGAAATTTGTGTGCGACTGCTTGATTCCCCCAACATGACCCGGATTCGATGGCATTGCCACGCGACCCTCAAGGGCCACCCCAAAGGTTAAGACAGGCGTCCAGCGCGTGAAACGGGGAAGATCACGCTTCCTGGCGTCATCCCTCTTTGCGGGGTCGACCAAGACTGGGGCCGTCAATCTCGCGCAACATTACTTCTCCGAGAACCGCTTAGCTGTGACAACAGACCAATCCAGTCGTCCGCGCTGGATGCGTCGTCGCGCAAAGACGCGCGATCCTGCATGAAGGAACGCAACCTTGCCCGCGGCGGAACGACGCAGTCCGCCTTGGGCTCGGGGGGCCCCCGATTCTCGTGGTTCAGCAATTAGGCCACATACATACATATATATATATATATATATATATATATATATGAGCTCTTGGCATCTCTTCGCGATCATTCCCGGGGCGGGATGGAAGCCCCGATTTGCCATCGCCGCCTCTTTGACGCGCGGTTCGCAGGCCCCCCCAGGCCTGCGATTCGTTTCGCTGCAAGGACGGCTGTCCTTCAAGTGCGCGGCATTCATGGAAGCGATCGTCGTTAAGGTGAAATCCCTATCTCTGGCCACCTCTTGACCAACGCCTGCTCTATGAAAGCGCGGCCAACCGCTCGACGCGACGTCGCTGTTTCCTGGGAGCGGGGCCCAACCCTGATCCGCCATGCACGTGGGAGGGAAATGCAACTCCTCAGCTTCGGTCGCGTCGGCCGCGTCTCCCCCGTAAGATTCAATGCTCCGGGGCCCCCGACTGCAGACCTGGATCGACGGGGCCATCGACTGGCGTTGTCCTGTCATTGGTCCTACGAACGAAATCCGGCACCACTGGCGGGCGCGGGCAAGAACAATCCAACAATTTCAAGCCACACTTGGCCAACAGCTTCTTCCATTGCCAGATCGCGCCGACACGGGGGGCGCTCGACGCCGGCTGGGGGCGCGCCCGGAATGAAAGTCGAATCAGCGCGAAGCAGAAATTGGAATTCCCCCCTTCTCTGTAAATTCCGCGACTCGTCTCCTGCATCGCAGCTCTGAACGCAATCGCGCTAGGCGCGCAGGGGGGCTCTTGCATCGCCAGCACTTCCTTGAAGTGCTTTGCGTTGCGAGTGGAAGTCGGGGCGCCCCCATGCCCAGCGCTGCCAATCTACCCAGCGCGGCTTCCTTCCAAACCGCGCGCGACCACCCCCCGGCGGCCGAGCCGCCGCAAGGCTGCGCCTGAAAGAAAGTCGCGAGAACGCTCGTCTTCGCCGTATATTGCGCAAACAATTCTGAGGCTCCTATCTGGCGGCCTCCGTCACTGATGCAAGAATCACCATTCTCAACGAAGTGGAAATTGTCACGGGGCGGATAATTCAACTTCTCGCGCAGCACTGCACAGTCCAAAATAACAATATTCGGGAATAGGTCGGGATACCGCACCGTTCAATCATCCGATGTCGTTGAGGATCCACGTGGATACGTCACTGCACAGCGACACGGGGCCAACGCCCCCGCCCTCGGACTTCCAGCATTCATTATCTCCGCCGACGCGTAAGACGCGCATGACGCTGAGTGGCACGCGGGCCACCGCTCGTCAACAAAAGGCCTCGCATCAAACAATGCCTGGCGAACAAAGCTCTATCGTTCCATTTTTCACCTGCGAGCAAACTGCCGTCGCTGTCAGCAACGCCATACAAGTTCCCAAAGGCATGAGCGATGATATGGCCATCCCGCACGGCAAAATATTGATGCGTCGCCGTTCAGTGCCGATCCATGTGCCGCCGCTGCTTCCTGATGGAATTGCCCGTCGCGGCATCGGCGGTCAAACGCGAAAATCCGCGCGTCACGTCCCCCACAGGAGTGCTCAGCTCGGGCATGGTCTTGTCTTCGATTCTCCTTTCTACGACATGACGTAGTCGAATCCCAGGCAATCAGAAAATACAAGTCCAATGCTCGCGTCTCTCCCACGCACCAGCGCGGCGCGGAACTTCTCTCATCGGACGTATGAACTGATCTGGGATTATGCGTCCGTTTTACATCGCGTAAAGATTTTCGCTTACGCACGGGGCCCAGGTGCGCTCATTCCCCTGAGCATTCGCAACGATAGCCTGGCATTTGCAAAGTAGCAAGGCACTGAAATCAGGGGCGTTCGGGGTCGTCGCTCCAACGTGGAATATCAGAATCACCTCAACTGCCACATTACACTCCACAGAACACTAGGCTTCCATGGTATCAGCCGATTCGATGCCATCTGCGATGCCGCTCACGGAGCGCTGCCGCTCCAAGATGTTCCACGGACCTCGACCGAGGTATGGGGGGTCCCTCTCCGCGCCAGCGAACCCAGGGGCATCTGGCCCCGGCCTGGGAGGCCCCGACGGCGAGATCCCGCCATCGCCCCCGCCGCCAGCTGAACAGGCAGCAGCGGGGTTCAGGGCCCCCCTACCACCTGGAAACGCGGCGGCACCCGTCCTGGCCACTCTACATCGGGACCCAGGAGGGGGCCCGCAGCGGACGAGGGAAACGAAAGGAATGAAAGCCGCAGGAAAAGGCGATCCACATCGAGCCCCCGAACTGGACGCCCCTCCCCGCCCTCTCGCACATTGCGACGGAGACAATACCTCCTTGCAGCACATGTCCAGAACGGAGGCGGCAAGCCCGCAGCGCGTAATAAGCGCGGGCACTCGGTGAACAACGCCGCTCGATCTTTCTGCAACTGCCGCGAGTTTTCTCATCGCTGGGGGCGGCGGGACCGCGCGCAAAGCCGAATTCCCGGCACGCAGACGCACGCTCGCAGGAGCAATCCGCGAAACAATTCATCATCATCCCGAAGCTTTCAGGTTCACCGAGAAATTACACGCGCGCGACATCGACTTGTCACGGGCGCCCTGCGCAGCGATGAAATTCGAGAATCGGTCGCGAAATTTCGAGCTCTCCGTCCCCCCCCGATGTCCCCGCGATAGGTCATCAGCCGCGAATCAATGACACATCGCGGTGAGATGTCCAGGGCCAGAGGGCCAGCGCGCGGCCCCAGAACCCTGAGCACTGCGCTCTGCCCCTTGCGATCCTGCGAGCGAAAAGCCCATGCGATTTAGGATGTCTCGCAGAAGGGATTGTTAAGGGGATGCGCGAGGAGATGTTGAGCGGAGACTGCGCCCTTCTTTAGACGCTCGGCATTCGACGTCTTAGCGGCATTATTCTGGCTCAGGCGGTGGCTCAGCGACGTCGACTAGAATCTGCGTCAGCGGGCCCAACGGCGCCAACCGCTTCGGGCTCGCCGGGGGCGGGGGCGGAATCGCAGCGCCCACCCTGGGCATCAAGGCGAGCCCCCCGAGACAACCCCCCACAGGCCGCTCGCATTCCCTGGCCCGACAACCCGCGACCCAGTCGGAGTCGACGGGCTAACGCGAACAACTCCCGTTGCGTAGCGCGCCCATCCACACTTGCAAGCGATCTCATGCGAATGACAGAAATAAGTGATGACACCCGCGGACCCCGCTTCAGACAGGAATGAGCCGCCCGACTGCGTCGATCGGCCCTCTCGACAGCTGCGGGCGGCAATCAATCCTTTCGCGCGCAAGTCCACGGCTGGGAGGGTCTGAACAGAGTCAGCAGGAAGACCTCGGCCCACGTCTACATCGCCAAGAAAGCCACGGGGGCCGGCACCGCGCGACCCCACCTTTCGAGAGCGACTGCTCCCTGGGCGACTGCACATCCCGATTGGCCCACGGCCTCTTCTCCAGAAAACGTGAAGCACGGTCTGTTTCCATCACTTGTCAAATCGACACTCTGACCGCCGGGCAGAAGCAAGCATGAGAACCAAACCATACCAGCGATCCACGCGCCGTTCCCCAACTGAGAGCGCGCTCGGAATTTCGGGCACGGCGAAGGATCTGAATCGACGACCGCGAAACTTCTGACACGCCGCGCTGACTGAACCAAAAGCCCTGCCAGAGCCCCCAACAGCATTCAAGCTAATGCCGGCAAACAACCTCCAGATCTCATCCATAGCATCGGCACTTCTACTGAGTCTCTCAGCGACAAGGTTGAAATAACGGACAGCGTCGACGCTGAAACGCATCGAACCCCAGCTGACATGGTGATATCCAACGGCTGCTTTGCCCCGGAAAGTTCCCCCATCCAAACCATACTTTCCACGATTCGTATTCGAGTGCCGAAGCTCTGGAGATGGCTTTAGAGAATGGGACTGAATTGGCTTTCCTTGGGGAAATGGCATCTGCCCTTGCTAGAGAACGGGAAGGCCAACCCCCTCGGTGGGGCTCCTTGTGCGGCGGTGAAAACGAACAGCTAAGTCGCGCGACGCGAAAAACGCCGTCTTCGCCCAACTACGACTCGGGGCCGTGCCACACGCTGTCTGAATACAATCCCTCGGCAATAGAAACCCGGGCATGGACGGGGAAGGACCCTCTCTCACTGCCTGGTCCGAAATTGTGACAGGGGCGGAATGTACCGCGCCTCTACCATAACCCTCGAAATACGTGGGCTCTGAATGGTAAGCGCCATGGGAAAAATGATCCTTGCTCGCGCAGAACGGCCACTGCGATTACGCGCCGAACTTCAGAGGCACTCGGCAAGAATCGCGACCGCAATTCGCCCTGGTCGTCATAGGCCCACTGCCGCGACGCCGTCGACTAGGTCGGTTAACAGGCGTCAGAGCACACAGACTACACTGGACAAGAAATACAAACACATTTCGGTGACCAGCACGCCTCGAGAAGCGAATGGCCGACCCACTGGCCCCCGGCAACCAATGTCACGGATGTCCGGGAGTCTGAGCGCGGAACCCGCGCCGGGTTCCAAGGGGGCACTCGTTCTTCTCTGTCCAGTTCCAACACGGGGCACTTCCTCTGCCATTTCCACCCCCCTGCCTGCCAGCGATTTCCGGCTGTTCATCTCACTGCCAGCGTCGGGCCCAGGCTGCAGGAGCGCGCCTTGGCCGCGGCGGCCGCGGCCGCTTCAGCTTGCTTCTGATCACGTTCGCATAACTCCCCCCCCCGCCTTCTGCGAAGCCTGCCCCCATCTGTTACGTTGCGACACTGCGTCGGCAATCAACTTCCTGGGCCGTTGATAGCAGGACGGATCGTTCCGTCGGTCTCGGCATTTGCCTCTCGAGAAAGCACACCTCTGTCGTTGCCCTGTTCTCATTATGTCGCGGGGCCCTGCGGGCGAACTTCTAGCGCCTTCATGTCCTGAGGTGGTAGACCTGTCTCTGACGCCTGTGACTCTGCACTTGTCTTCTGTCTGTCCCGGGCCCCCCGGCCCGTCAAACCGGCCGCGGCGCGGGGCCCGCCGGGGCCCCCCAGCGGCTGCCGGGGCGCCCCGGCTCCTCACAATGAATTTGCACGTGGCATCTTTTTTCATCTCTCCAGTTTTGATATTATCAGCGGGTTTCCCCAGTGACGTCTTCGGGGCAGCGGGGCCTGGGACAGCGCCTTCATCTGTGACCCCCCCCTGCTGTCAAGGGTCACCCATCGGCAATCGAGGCCGCGCACGTTCCGCCCCGTTTCCATCATTGCGCGCAACTGCTAGAGCAACCATTCGCGCGCCCTTCGATTCGCGCTGCCTTGGGCACAACCCATCCCACCAAATGTGATCGCCCGCCTCAAATTCGGAACAAGCTTCATCCACTCGTAGAAATGCCAACGAATTGCCGCTGCCACTTCAGGGGGTGGTCGGGAGCCCCCATATAGATCACTGCGCAAGACTGCCCATTCATTATGAACGCGATATAGACCCTCATCCGGTTGATTTTGACACTGGCGATCTCGAACAAATCCCGCGCAACCATGCTTCTGCAATGTTCTGCGAACGGTCAACCACGGGCATATCAAACGTATCATCTCCCGCCCCGTGGCTAAACGGGATGAGCTAGGTGCGTCATAACCCACGCGCGAAATCTGCGCGATTATATGCATCCGCTGAGGTGGGGGCCCTTCTTCCGTCTCGTCTTGGGATTTTTCGCAACGAGGTCCGAGGTCCGAAGCAATCGCGGCGCCTAGTCTCTCGCATTTACCCGCTGACGTTCTGGCCCCACGCCTGCGTCTGACGCTTGAGCGATCCAGAGAATCGCCCCGGCCACATCGGACGACGCTGACGACGTCTCCCTCGTCGCACGCAGCCCCCACCCACGAATCCCGCTCGCGTCGGGGACCGGCGCCGAAACGATATCCGAAGCCTTCCCTACTTGTTTCCAAAAGCAAGAGTCGAATGGATAAGCAGCGGCCCCACGACAGTCCTCGCCGCCACCCTCTCCCCCGCCGCCGCCGCCATCAGGGGGCCCCCCGCCGCCGCCACCGCCCGCGGCTAAACAGGGGGCAGGAGGCGACGGATCGGGCGGCCCCCCAGGAGCGCCAGGCGGACCCAGCGAAAAATATTCGGACTGCTTTTAGACATTCGAGAGGCGCAAGTAATTTGCGAAAGCGCTGCTCCAAGTTTGCTTAAGAAATGCAATCTACATCTGCCGTAACAGGAAGGCCCGACTTGTGCTCGTTCATCTCACATTGGTTGGCTTTCTCGGGAGCCTCTCCTTCTCGCTGTAGCTCCATGAGAATATCATTTGTTATTTGATAAAAATGGCCGCGCGCACCTGTTCTTCCAATTGTTAAAAAAACCAACGTTCCTCCTCCTGGCGACCCCGGACAGCGCCCGCTTCGGCCTCCGACTTGCCCTGGGCGCATCGCCAACGTCGCACGGTCACGGAGTCAACGTGGACATCGCAACATGGCGGGGGACATTGGGCGCGATTGAATTTCTCTACATTCTGACATGCGCATCTCTTGGAGCTACAGCGACGAGCAGCTGCGGCCTCCTCTCAGGGGCCCGGCGAAGCTCTCCGGCAACAGAATCTGAGCCTAGAACGCCAGTCCACTCGACCAACCACTCCCTGACGAACAAGCCCTTGCTTGCGTCTCAGAAGCGCGTGAAAGTATAGCGGGGCCAGCCTGCGCCGCGAACGGCGTCTGCGCCGCGAACGGCGTCCGCGGCGCAGACATCACCATTCCATCGTTCGGCCCGGCAGCGCCGCGAGCCCCCCGAAGAACAATCAACCCATGATGTGCCCCTTCCTGTCTGGCAGGATCCTCACTTATCATCTTAATTTCGGCCTTCAATTGCATTGCCTGGTCAGTGGCTGCGCGCGCGAAGGCTCACCTGTTGCGCGATCGTCATTGCTTCTTCATTCGCATGATGGACGAAAGCGGCCTCTCGCGCGGCCTTCGCGTTAATCGCATCCTTCACCAACCCAAAGGGATTCCTTGCCTCCATCTCCACCTTCTGTAGACGTTGACGCACGCGTTCTTCATTTGCGCCATGCCCCCCGATTCTCGGTTTTAGTCTTCCGCTACCTTCTGCTCTGCTAGATTTTCCAATTATGTTATTTGGCTGTCCGCTTCCATCAGAACTATCTCGAGGGCCTACGACGCTGCCTGTCGGCCCAACTGAGCACGCCGCGTAGCGCGCAGAAGAGTCCCCATCCCCGTTATAAATCATCCTGATTTTTTCATCCTTCTGCGGCCTGGCAACGCAGACTTGCGCAGCCAGTTCTTCACGGAGCCCCTCTTCAATGGATTGTCCATTCTCTGCCTATGGCTGCTGTCATGCTAAGAGAACAAGGTGGGGGCAATTGCGTTCCTTCGTGCCAGCGCATTCAGAACAAAACCAACTGATATAACAGAACTGACATACGGGTGAACAACTCCACATACCGGTCGACGACACGGACGCTGCATAATACGAGTTTTCCCCGGGCACATTCTCTCCACCGACGGGCAGCATCGAGGCCCCTCGACCCAGCAACCCCTTTTCAACGAAAGACCACCGGAACACGATCCGCAACATCGTCGACTATTTCTCGATTCTGGACGCGAGTGGCGATCTGCACGCGATTCCTTTCACGCTGGGGCAACATCGGGGCCAGAACGACCTGTGGGATCTCACGCGTAGAAGACGCTGCCGGTCTTCAATCGGATCCGCTACCAAATTGGAGAACTGAATGGGAATACCACGTTCCACGATTTCATCCTCAGGCACTTTAAGGCGCATGGCCTCAGGTGCCTTTCTCTCGAGGCCCCTTGAATGATCCGTCTGAGAGACAATCAACGTTTGCGTACCACTAATGGATGATATGTCAGAATTTCAAATTTTCGTGTTCCAGAGTAGCCGAGAGTTCGCGGTCCAGGTCAAGCTCCCCGCTCGCCGGTTGCACCGGCGCCATATCGTTGGATTCAATCGGAAAGACAGTATCATCAACGAACGAGAAGATAAGAACACCTAGAAGGATTTGGCCTCACGCATCACGAGACGGAATGTCCAGCTGATCGCGCGCAATTTCCAATATGCTATCATTTGCTGCGGCTATTTGCAAACCCGATGAATCGTTAGAACCTACGGCTGGCAACCACGCACTCGCCAGAAGAATGCGATTTCCGGCAAAATTGGGGTGTAATGATGACGGTAAGCATCGGTTTCAACTCTCATGTTAGGTTTACCAAACACGCTTCTCAATACTCAAGAATCAGCGAAGCCGACTATCAATCAATGCAAGGAAATATGGAGGAGGAGGGACGACGACGACGAACCCATTCCCTTTCAGCGCGCTCGGCGGAGGGCCCGCGGTGCCCGCACCTTGTTCTCTTAAGCAAGCACACAGCTGCGGCGGCAGAGGCGTGCGAGAGGGCGGCAGGGAGCGAAGCGTGACAACTCATCCTCCTCCTCCTCCTCCTGTTCCTGCTCCTCCTCCTCCTCCTCTTCCGCCTCCTCCCCTTCCTCCGACCCCCGCCCCCCTTTTCCAACCCCCTCCAGACGTTCTGGCGGCACGAACGAATCAGATCACTCAGACGAGGTCAGGGCAGAGACAGAATCGGACCGGGACGAACCAAAAATCTCTGAGATTCAACGGCTGTGGAGGATGCATCTGGCGCCGCTGCCCTCCCAGAGCGCTCCAGAACGCTCAGAGAGCACTCTTGACGGCTCTGGATACATGTATCCCTGTCCTAGCCCCACCCGACCGTCCCCAAAAGACTTTTTCGAAAGGCATGCGCATGGGACACGCATTATCTCACTTTGAAAGAGACAGTGGGTTGTCGTTGAACTAAAATACATGGGGGAAAGACAATAAAACATGCAAGCGCACGTGGGGAAACATGCGTGGGGGTCTTCGCAAGAACGGGTAAGGGCTTCTCAGCCCCAGTAAGAAGCCACTGCGCCAGGCCAGATTGAACCTAGGATGAAGCCCGATGAAGCTGAATGAAACAGGATGGAGCGGAATTAACCAGGATTGTGCCTGATCCGGCCAGTTCTCGACCACGGATATCCGAGCGCCGATGCTGAATTCACCCTCCAAGGAATTGCGTCCTCAAGGGGGGTAGCGAATCAACTCACGCGGCTGCCGGGCGCGAGCTAACATGGATTACAGATCCGTGGATCTGGCGGGTGGGCGCCGAATCCACGGATCGGGTGAGGTGCCCCCGAAGCGCGAAGCCAATGCCGCCCGATTGGGCGACGGAGCGTACCGATTCTGTACGGAAGTGAGTCCTGTCGCCAATCCACGCCTCGCTAATCTATGTCTGCGCTCCCTCGAAACAGAGCGGGCAAAGTCGCCGTGCCACAGCAAGGACCGCTACATGAGAAACGAAGCCCCTTTGGGGAAGCTTTTTGGCCCCAGAAGGCGCCTGGGCGCAGGAGGAGCAACCATGAAGTACCTAAGCAACAGCAAGCCCCGTCCGAGCCCGGACCGTTCCTAAATCCAGCGTCTTGGCTGCAGCAAATCAGCTCACGCGGCTGGTTTTCCCGGCGCCTCCCGGGTGCCGGAGGCGCCTGTGCATCAAGAAGTGTGCCCCGTGGTGGGCCCGAGGCCAGCGGCATGCAGCAGCTTTCGTAACCCGCCTTGACGTTGACTTTTCCACAGCGTGAGCCGCAGGAATTCTGGACCCCGTTCCCCGGGATCAGCTCTTCACCCTGAGCCGTCTTTGACGGCTCTGGGGCCCAGTCAAGGGCCACCGGATGCCGAAAACTAGGGAAATCGTCCGTCATTGTTTTTCTGGCGACAAGAGGAGGTGGGGGCAGTCCCCCTCTTTCCTGGGCGCGGTTTTATGGGGGGCGACAAGTGTGGGGTGAAGAAAGATGCCCCCCCTTGGGGCCCTGAAAGGGCACCTTTTTGGCCGCCCTCGCTGACCCCGCATTGATCGCCTCCTCCTTACGCGGCCTCCGACTTTCGTCCGACCCGAGCATGGCCCTGGGACGCAACGGCCCTGGCGCAGGTCACCCCGGCGATAGATCGTCGATAGATCGGCGATAGGCCCCCGATAGCAAAACCGCACCCTCCTGGGCGGGTTGGGGCTATCGGGCCCCTATCGACGATCACTGAGCGATTGGGGGTCGATGCAGCCCCCCTATTCCTATCCATCCTTCTGCTTGCCCCTGCTTTCGTCCGACCCGAGCATGGCCCCGGGACGCGACGGCCCTGGCGCAGGTCACCCCGGCGACGCCGCCGCCGACCACGCAGGCGTGGCCGCGGAGCGGCCGTGCGCGTCGCATGTGGTCCGCGGCGGTGCGGACCGGGGCGGCGCGCAGGGGGTCGGCAAGCAGCCAGGGTGCCCCTTGAGCTAGGCTGCCGCCGCCGCCAATGACGTCGACGACGATGACAATGACGACGACGACGATGACTACGACGACGATGGGGACGACGACGACGACCACCACCACCACCACCATAACGACGACTGCGGCGGCGACGACAACAACCTCCTCCTGTTCCTGCTCCTCCTCTTCCTGCTGCTGCTGCTCCCGTTCGTGCTCCTCCTCCTCCTCCTCCTCCTGCTCCTCCTCATCCTCTTCCTCCTCCTCCTCCTCCCCATGATCATGATCAGCATCATCATCATCATCATCATCATCATCATCATCATCATCATCATCATCAGCAGCAGCAGCATTATCACAACCATCATCATCACCATCATCATCATCAGCAGCATCACCATCAGCAGCAGTATCATCGCCATCAACATCATAAACAACAGTATAATCAACATCGTCATCACTAGCATAATCGCCATCATCAATGTATACAGCATCAGCTTCTTCATCTTCATCGTCATCATCATTACCACCAACATAATCATATTCATCAGTTTCATCCTCATCATCAACGTCAACAGCATCATCAACATCAAAATCATCATCCTGCTCCTGCTCCTGCTCCTCCACTGCACGTTCCGTCAAGCATGAGGCTAGCAGTCGAAAACCAACGAATCTGACGATCCACGCCCCACATCGAGAACAAAAGGCGATCACGCGTTTGATCGACCAGGCAACTTCCAGATAACAACACCAAAACAAATCATACTGGTTAGACCCCCTATGGCATGCACCGACACAAGCGCACCCTCGCCAACATCCCCTTCTCCACCCCCACCGTCCCCAAGGCGCCAGCTCGAGCGCGATGGCGGATTTGCGCGGCAGCGCAACTGGATATGACTGCTCCTCCTCCTCCTCCTCCTCCTCCTCCTCCTCCTCCTCCTCCTCCTCCTCCTCCTCCTCCTCCTCCTCCTCCTCCTCCTCCTCCTCCTCCTCCTCCCCTCCTCCTCCTCCCTCCTCCTCCTCCTCCTCCTCCTCCTCCTCCTCCTCCTCCTCCTCCTCCTCCTCCTCCTCCTCCCTCCTCGCACAACCAGACGTGTCGGATGGACGGTGTGGGCGGTTTGCCTGGGACTTGTTCACTACTTCTAAGACTGACGCGTGGCGCTTCAAATTCCTACACGATTCGAATGCGAATGGCTTTCAAACTGTGGATATCGCCTTTGCGCCGCACCCGTACGTCTGACACAACACTTCCGACAGCTACACGTATGGAGGGCTGGTTAGGCTCTCGCTCGGTGTTCAATATTGTTAAAATGCACGGTTGACGCTGAACATGTGTAAGAGCCACACGGACGGAGGGCGGTTGCTTGTCGCACCCAAGTGTTTCACTGTAACTAGAGGATGCTATATATGTGTACAAACGTAAGTGTGTGAAATATGTGTATATAGATGTCCCCCTTGTTTTCTCTATCTCTCGCTCTCTCTCTCTCTGCCTCTCCGCTTCTCTCCTTGCTAACACGTCATCGGATATTGTGGCCATGAGTGAAGAAGCGGACACCACTCAAACGGATGCAGGACGGCTCATCTTCAGAACGGGGCTATCGCTACACAACCCTATTGCATCTATGATCCTACCTCCTACAATTTCGCATTTCTTCAAAGCTACACGGATGCAAGGCGGACAATTCTGAACACTTGGATTTCGCCTGACTGAGAAGCTCCGTGGGCGATCGTCTTCCAGGGGGACTCATCCCGTAGTGCAAACGAACGTTCGTGAGGCCCTCCGAGGGGGCTTAGGACGAGTAGGTACATTCTGCAGAATCGGTAACTTCTTTCCGGGGGGGTACTGCGGTGCCTCCTCCCACTCCCCATCCCCCCTCCTCCTCCAACTCCTCCTCCTCCTTCTCCTCGCCCTCCTGCATGATTCCAGGTCCTGGGTACCCTTTGAGTTTGGTATAGCTTGAGTCCTTGTTGTTTTGAGCCTCACGTTGTAGCTGCAGCGAAGCCGTCTTGCCGGAGCGCGCCATCACCATCCCGATCCTGACGCTACAAGCAACACACCACAGCCTTCAGGAGGTCCGCACGGATTTCTTTGGACGGGGCTGACCCCCCTTCCCTCGCGCGCGAAGCTCGCCGAAGCCTGCACCTCGCTGTCAGGGGGGAGGCCGACGCCGACCCGAGAGAAACGCGCGGGCCTCCCGAAGTGTGTTTATGCTGGCTGTTGTTCTTCTGTCCTCCTCATCGATCTGCGGCACTTCCCAGGGCGGGAGGAGGGAGAGGCAGGACTTGTTCTGCCAGAAGCAGCACCGGAGCAAGCAGCCTCATGGGCCCTGGGCAGCTGGATAAAAACACCGCGGAAAGTCTACCCACAGGCCCCCTTCCCGTCATCAAGGACACGAACACATCGCGTCCACGAGCGTCAGGAGGGGCTGCTGGAACGTGGCTCCACGCCCTTCGCCGCGATCCTGGCGCACGCCTCGACGAGCATTCGCTCCTGGATCGCACAGCCGCCAGCAGCCGCGAGGGAGCCGGAAGCAGCCGCCGCGACAGGCACCAAGGGCGGCGAGAGGGAGCGGCGCACGCCGCGCGCAGGGCGCCGCGCGACCCGGGGCCCTAACCTCCGTGTCGGAGCCACCGCCCGGGAGGGCCGCCGCCACACCAGCGCCGCCGCCGCCAGGGCGTGCTGGTCCGCCGCCGTCGGCCCACTCGTCTTCCAGCTCCTCGGCCTCCTGCAGGGCGTCCGGCGCCACACGGGGGAGAGCAGCCAGCGCTCCCATGCAGAGCCGCGGCAAGCGCAGGGCTCGGGCGGCGGCGCCGCCTCCTCGGCCCTCGGCCGCCGCCTGCCGCACCCAGCGCCTGCATTCTCGGCCGCCGCGCCAAGCGCGCCGCGGCCCGCAGCGGCAACCCCGCGGCCACCTCGCCCTCGCGGCCGCCGCCTCGGGGGAGAGGGGGGAGGAGCGCAGCGCCAGGCGTAGGCGCGGGCTCGCACCCCTGACTGGGAGTGCCCCGCCTCAAGCCCCGCCGCCGCGTGCGCCGCTAGAAGCGCCCTGCGGGCGGCCTCCTCGGCGTCGTGGCGGCCAGGCAACTGCGTCAACGTACCAGGCATTGCCCCGCAGCGAGCGCGGCGCGGCCGCTGCCCAGCGATGAGGAGTTGAGTCAAAAACGAGGAGGATGGAAGAGGAAGAGGGAGGAGGGGGGGGGAGGAGGAGAGAGGAAGGAGGAGGGAGGATGAGGGAAGAGGGATGGGGAGCAGGCAGAGCAGCTGGAGGAGCTGGAGGAGCATTCCGCAAGAGAAGCGGGCCTCGATCTGCGGCACGCCCCGGGGCGCCGGGGGGATGCCCACGAGGTCGAACTGGCCCTGCCAGCAGGGACGCCGCGGCGGGCCAGGGCCGGGCGAAATCGAACCGGCGGCGCCGTGGCCGCCGCCGCCGCCGGCGTCGCCGTCCGTCGTCAACGTCGTCGCCGTCCGTCGTCAACGTCGTCGCCGTCGTCGCTATTTTCTTCGTCGTCGCCGCCGACGACGACGCCACCGTCGAACGAGGAGAGGAAGGGGCAAGGCCACCGTCGGGCAGTGGCTTCACGCTGGTCGAACTCGGCGCAGGGCGAGGAGAGGGGAGGGGAGAAGGAGAAGGCAAGCTGCACAGCGCGCAGGGAGGGGGAGCGGCGGTGGAGAGTGTAGGGATGGAGCGGGAAAGGGGTTCCATCTCCAGCTCCTCGTGCTCTTCCTCATCCTCCTCTTCATCTGCCATCACCTCCGCCCCATCCGCCCTCATCCTCATCCTCATTTCTCTGTCCTCCCCCTCACACTAGAATATCCTAAAACCCCTTTCGCACAAACGTAACGCATTCGAGTACCCCTGAAAAAGAGCCGACCAACTGCTTGTTTCGACCACCCGCACCTCCAGCATGTGTCCCCGAGTCGGATGGCACATTCTAGCATACGCAAGGCGCGGGATATTCCGATGACAAACTGTTGTTTGGGACTGGCGGTATGGTTCGATTACCGCGGAATGCTTGCACCTTTTTTGTCTTACACTGCAGACTGCGGCGTTCTCAAAACATGTCTGCAATAACGCCTGTCGTTTCTAAACAATCGTTAATACACTTACCTTCTCTCGGGCTGGCGTGACGGAGTGATGTCTGTCAAAGAAACCGAGTCGTAGAACACGTATAGTATGCCTGACCATGTTGTCTGTGCTTTCAATGATGTCTGCTATGGTGACTGTCATTACAAATCGGTGGTCCCCGTGCCTGGCCGTTTGTCTCGGGCCAGCGTGACGCCGTGACGCTTGTCATGCCTGCTTAGTCGTGTAATGAATTACGTTGTCGGATCGTACAGGTTACCGTGTGTTGATCTTGCCTGCCTTGGAGCCTGTCGTTTCTAAACGGTCATTGTTGTGACTGGTTGCTTCTCGGGTCGGCGTGGCGTCGCGACGCTTGTCCTAGCAGATCAACCATGGAATGGCTATAACACGTGTTCATTTCAACCTGCTCTTCGTTTGCTAAAAGTCGCTGCTGCGCTTGATGTGTTGGGCCACGCCTGCCTTTTCAGGTGATTTGCGAGACGTCACTGTTATGCTTCGGTGCCCTCTGTGTCGGAGCATGCGCAGGCGCGGGAATGCGTGCGCGGCATCGCCTTCATAACGCGAAGCAATCGAGACCAACGTTTCCAGCATCAGGCTTCCTTCATCGTTGCCTCGCTTTCCCGAATTGGTTGGGTACCCCGACATCCTGCGCGTCCTTTGCCCAACTCGCCACCAGCTGGCCACCCCTCAGATGCACTCGCACGAACAGTGATGGTTTCCCTGGCGGCCCGTCCGTGGGCGACCCCTAAGACTGGGGCTGGCTGGCCCAACTCAATTATTTGAGCGCAGAGGTGTCACTCATCCGCAATGTTCTGTATGTTGACGTTGTGAAGACAAGGGCCAGCCACCCTCAAAGGCGACGTATTCCGCCAGTTTCCTCTTCCTCCTCCTCCTCCTCCTTCTCCTCCTGCTGCTCCTCCTCCTCCTCCTCCTCCTCATCCTGCTCCTCATCCTCCTCCTCCTCTTCCGCCCCCTCCCCAACTCCCAGGAAATCTCTACTCCCTCCCTCTCCCCTCCTCCTCCTCCTCCTCCTCCTCCTCCTCCTCCTCCTCCTCCTCCTCCTCCTCCTTGTCCTCCTCCTTCTTCACCTCCTCCTCGTCCTTCTCCTCCTCCTCCTCTGCTTCTTAAGATTACTAGCATTAAGTTTATTATTCGTATTATCCTCGTCCTCCTCCTCCTCCTCCTCCTCGTCCTCGTGCTCCTCCTCCTCCTCCTCCTCCTCCTCCTCCTCCTCCTCCTCCTCCTCCTCCTCCTCCTCCTCGGCGCGGCCAGCATTTTGTTGTCCGCAGCCATCTCGCGCTCGCCCTGGAAGACCTTGATGCCCACCTGCGTTGGGGCGCTCGGAGCAGCCGCGGGGGAGCTCGCGGAGCGCTGCGGGTAAGGATGGAAAACCCAGGCGAAAGAAGGGAAGAGGAAGGATGATGAGAGAGGGGGGAGCAAGGAGGAGAGAAGGAGTGAGAAGGGAGGCGGTGGAGGATGGGGGATGGATGAGGAGGGAGGGAGGGGAGGATGGGGAGGGGAGGGAGGATGAGGAGGGAGGATGAAGAAGAAAAGGGAGCAGGGAGCTTGGGAGGGAGGAGCGTCCCCTCTGTCCTCTCCCGCTCTCTTCCCACAAACAATTGCCAGTGTCACGAGCAGACGCGCAAATTCGCTCGGCATCACCATCACTAATAACTCCAATGCTCCGACTGTCTGAGTCTCGGGCGATGATGGCACAGATGCAAATCGCTTGATTGGACATGGGCCACGGGCCCAACGACTGTTACTGACCGCTCAAACCATCCCGCCACCGACCTCCTGAAGGCGCTGCCGTGCCCGCGCGCACGGGGAGCGGTGTCGGCGCCTGTCCTGCCCTGTTCTGCCCCTCACGTCCTCCTCGCCTTCTGTCTCTGCCATCCTTCCATCCTTCCCCCCTCCCCTCCCGTCCCTCCTTCCCTCCTCTCCCCCTCCGCCCCCCCATTCCTCCCCATCTGGACCTCCTGACCCTCCTCCACCCCCGTCTCGGCATCGACTTCTCCCCGCCCTCTTGCCTGGCCTCTCCTCCCGCCGTCCCTCGCGCCCCGCCGGCGCTCCTGCGCCGTGCCTCCCAGCCCCTCACTGCCCTCCCCCTCTCGGCCTCTCCCTCTCCCCCTCCCCCCTCTCCCTCCCGGCCTCGCCCTCCCCCCATGCCAAATTAGACAATATCCGCCGACCCTGTCGGCGTGTGTGAAGGGCTTTTCCGTTCGAGCCGTCATCTCCGTCATTCTTTGTACTCGTCGTCTCTGTCCTTCCCTTTCCCTGGGAGACCTCTTCCCCTGGGCTCCAGCCAAGCCGACCTTGAGCAACCTCGTAATTGAGTCGAAGGGAAGCCCCTTCCCTTTGATCCCTCCCCCGCCGGGAGGGGGGGGGGGGTAGCGACCCCCCCCCCGGGTCAGATACGACGCCCCCCCCTGGGACTCCTCTTCCCCTGGGCTCCAGCCAAGCCGACCTTGAGCAACCTCGTAATTGAGTCGAAGGGAAGCCCCTTCCCTTTGATCCCTCCCCCGCCGGGAGGCGAGGGGGGGGTAGCGGGGGGCGGTAGCGACCCCCCCCCCAGGTCAGATACGACGCCCCCCCCCCGTACCGACCTTGAGCAACGTCGTAATTGAGTCGAAGGGAAGCCCCTTCCCTTTCCCTTCCCCGCCGGGGGAGGGAGAGGGGGTCCCGGGGGGGGTCCCGGGGGAGTCCCGGGGAAGTCCCGGGTCAGATACGACACCTCCCTCCCCCACCTTCTCGTCCTTCTCCCCGTTCCCCAAAACCATCCCACAGCCCGTGCCTCTTGCTGCGCATTGCGAACAGGGTCGGCGGCACCGGCCGTCAGGCCTTCGCAATATGAATACTGCTCTCCTCTCCCCTGAGGACGTCCGAAACGTCCGAAAGATATTCGGCCCCCCTCTGCGTACTGGTTTTTACACACAGGATTCCCAGGAACTGGGGTTTCGCTTGGCTTGTTGTTCAAAATGTTGCTCCCGCTGCAGCTCTGGCCTCATTTTCGGCCTTCCGCTCGTTCCGAATCGTGCTCCCGCTGCAGCACTGGCCTCGTTTCCTGGTTGTCATATGTACTTTTGGAAATCCGATTCTTCTCGGTCCTTCATATTGTTGCTCCCGCTGCAGCGCTGGCCACATTTCTGCGCCTCTGGTTGCTCCAAAACGTGCTCCCGCTGCAGCGCGGGCGTTTTCGATCCTTCCAAATAGGCCCCCAATCTAGAAAATTACCTCCATACAAAAACAAACCAAAAAACATCGCAATTGATTACACATCTGGTGTCGATTCCTTGAGCTGTTGGCCCGCAGAAGGCCCTGGGCGGCGGCGTTGGGAGGACATATCAAGCGGGAGCCCCGATTCTGCTTCAAGAAAGCGACGTTGCAAGCAGTGCCAGCGGGTGCTCTCCATCAGCCCCGCCTTATGGGGAGCTTGTCGCGGAGCCCAGGGAGCTAAACATGGAGCCGCGACTCCAAACCGGCCCCGACCCTTCGAAGACTATCCACTTACCCTCCAAGGAACCCGATGCCCTGCTATGAATAACTGTGCGGTGGTCTGTTCTGCGCCGCTGTGCGATGCCATGCTTTGCGTTGAACTGCTATGACATTATACGCTCTGCCGTGCTCTTCTACGCCATGCCTTGTCGTGCTGTACGATGCATCGCGCACCCTCTCGCGACAATTGCCCTGCTCGACATCCGACTGTGCCAATAGAGATGAGATCTACGCCATGGTAAGGGATGGGAGGGAGGGGTAGGACGTCAGATGTGACGCGAGCGCACCTAGCTTGCCCCTCCGCCCTCCCTCCCTGCCCTCTCCCTCTCGGCCTCTCCCTCTCCCCTCCCTCCCTGCCCGCTCCCTCGCCACCCCTGCTCGTTTGAGCCCTCGACCACCAGACGGAAACAGGTCTGTCGGATCGGGCGCGGGGACTGGCCATTGGCGCTGACCCGCGCACCGCAGGCGGCACATCTCAC
Organism: Prorocentrum cordatum; assembly: GCA_963575745.1. Classification (NCBI taxonomy): domain Eukaryota; class Dinophyceae; order Prorocentrales; family Prorocentraceae; genus Prorocentrum; species Prorocentrum cordatum. The sequence goes on along the minus strand of CAUYUJ010017032.1, from coordinate 20,782 downwards.
TCCACCCCACCCCCGATTTCTGACCTCCCTCCGCCACAGAAGGAAAAACCGTGTGAGGGCCCCCGCTTGACTCCCACCAGCCCTTTGGGCGTGAGTGGTCTAGAGAGCTCTCTCTGTCCTCAACCCCCCATCTTCCCCTTCGGGGAGGGGTTTACCCCTCCCCCTACCCCCTCCCCCTGGACCTGGACAGGGAGTCCGGGGCGTAGTCAGGGGGGTCTTTTTTTGACTCCTGGGCGGCCAAAAAACGACGACCCTCACGAGGATTCTGGCCCCGTCGGGGGGATACAGTTTGGCCCCTCTGCTCTTCTTTGAAGCCAAAATCGTTGATTTTACTACGGTTTTGGCCCCATTTTGGCGTCCTGAGGGGGCCGCGCTCATCTTCCTTCATAGCAAAATCATTGCTTTTACGAAGGTTTTGGGCTCATTTTTGTTCTTTTCAGGGGGCAGCTCTCATTTGCGCTTCTGAGGAGGTCCCAAGAGGCCCCAAGATGGCCCCAAGAGGCCCCCAGGAGGCTTCCAAGAGGCCTCCAAGAGCCCCCCGAGAGGCCCCCAAGAGGCCCCAAGAGGCCCCCAAGAGGCCCCCAAGAGAAGAGGCCCCAAGAGGCCCCGAGAGGCCCCCAAGAGGCCCCCAAGAGGCCCCCAAGAGGCCCCCAAGAGGCCCCACGAGGAGCCCGAACGACTCACACCAGGACGAGGGGCCCGAACGACTCACACCACGATTAGCCCGAACGACTCACACCACAAGGAGGGGCCCGAACGACTCACACCAGGACGAGGCGCCCGAACGACTCACACCACGAGGAGCCCGAACGACTCACACCACGACGCGGGCCCCGAACGACTCACACCACGAGGAGCCCGAACGAGTCACACCAGGAGGAGGGGCCCGAACGACTCACACCAGGACGAGGGGCCCGAACAACTCACACCACGAGAAGCCCGAACGACTCACACCAGGACGAAGAGCCCGAACGACTCACACCACGAAGAGCCCGAACGACTCACACCAGGAAGAAGGGCCCGAACGACTCACACCAGGACGAGAAACCCCGAACGACTCAAATCACGAGGAGCGCTTTCTCTCCCTCCTCCTCCGCCTCGTCCTTCTCCCGCTAACCCCACAAGGAGGATGTACAAGGAGGCGGGAGGAAGGAGGAACAAAGGAGATATGCGGGGCCAAGCGGACACACGCCTGAAAAACACGACTGTCGGCATGCTTCGCGAGAGTTGCTGCTGTGAGATGGGCTGGTGGGGATACGCGAAGCGTAAAGAATTTTCCCTGTGGGTTCCTCCCCCGCTGATGGCGCCCACTCCACTCACCCCCATTCTCCCAAAGGAAGAGAAACTGAACAAGCATTCACTGTCCGAGGTCCACCGGGCCATCTTGGATCGGCGCTGGTCGCCCCTCCTAGCGCGTGGAGCGCGCTAGGGGCGGCGCTTGAGGCGCCGCCAGAGAGATCCAGCGCCGACCCAAGAAATCTACGCGGACCATAAAGAAAAGTGGCTTGTATGCAGCTTTTTTTGCTCGATCTCCCACCCTCTCCTCCTCCATGCCACGCCACCCAAAGTACCACTCCACCTCCCCCCTTCCGCCCCGCTTTGCCCTCCTCCCTCGCACTCCAGCCTCTCCTCGGGTGTCCCTGCCGCTGCTGCTCCCAGGCAGCCACCTGTGTCTGGTTGTCGGCCGCGGTCGAGAAGACCTGAAGGCACCAACGGGGGCTCGCAACGTCTGGGGACCCATCCTCACATGCTCATGTTCCTCTCCATTTCCCTGGTGGGAGAGGAAAGAAGGCAATGTTGTACTTTTTCGGGCGCCGGAAAAAGGACCAGCGAGTAAGCATGGCCGTGAGACGCCAGCGCGGGGAGAGGACAAGGCGCAGGTAAGCTCGAGATGCTGGAGGCAGTCGAAGTCGGCATTGGATAGCCTTAGAGGGGAAAAGAGCTGGCTGAAACGATTCGTATGGAGTCGGCGCATCGGTCCGAAAACACTATCTCCTTCCTCCTCCTCCTCCTCCTCCTCCTCCTCGTCCTCCTCCTCCTCCTCCTTCTCCTCCTCCCCCTCCTCCTCCTCCACCGCCTCCTCCTCCGCCTCCTCCTCCCTCCCCCTCCTCCTCCCTCCTTCTCCCTCCTCCTCCCTCCCCCTCCTCCTCATCCTCCTCCCGCACCAGGCACGAGACAGACCTGGGCGGTTTGAGCGTTTGTCTGTTCAAAGGGAGTAGCGACAAATATCGTTCTCTAATCCGCCACACTGAGAATCATGCTAGTTCCACTCACAAAGAAACCTGCTTCCATTCTACTCAACACAATTCTGCACCATCCCACGACAAACGGAATGCTGTTATAATGCGCAGGCTCTTTTTGCGGCGGAACGGAAAATTGTTCCTTATGCGGGTGAATACTGAAGGATTCCCTTTGCGGCAGAATGCAAAAGGGTCCCCTTGATGGCAGAATACGAAAAGAATCTTCTTGTGGCGAAATGGAAAAGGAATCCTGCTATGGCGGGGTACAGCAGGATTCCTTCTAAGGCGGGAAATTCAAAAGAGTTTCCTCTGTGAGCGCGGAGGGGGAAGAAAACCATTATTATCCCGGCAAAGCAACCTAACAGCGATGTGTAGAAGCATATCTGAAAGCATTCCCCTTAAGATTCAGATGAAAATCCAGTTGTCGAATTCTGCTGTTCTCGCAGTCGTAGTCGCATTCGCGATGACAGTCGCAGCGGCAACGGCAGTCGCAGTCACAGCCTCAGCCTCAGCCTGCCTCCTCCTCCTCCTCCTCCTCTTTCTCCTGCTCCTCCTCCTCCTCCTCCTCCTCCTCCTCCTCCTTCCTCCTGCTCGTCCTCGTTCTCGTCCTCCTCGTCTTGCTCGTCCTCCTCCTCCTGGTGCTCTCTCCTCCTCCTCCTCCTCCCTCCTCCTCCTCCTCCTCCTCCTCCTCCTGGTGGTCCTCGTTCTCCTCCTCCTGGTGCTCTCCCCCCCCCTCCTCCTCCTCGTCCTCCTCCTCCTCCTCCTCCTCCTCGTCCTCCTCCTCCTCTTCCTCCTCCTCCTCCTCCTCCTCCTCCTCCTCCTCCTCCTGGTAGTCCTCCCCCTCCCCTCCTCCTCCTCCTCCTCCTCCTCTCCTCCTGGTCGTCCTCGTTCTCGTCCTCCTCGTCTTGCTCGTCCTCCTCCTCCTGGTGTTCTCTCCTCCTCCTCCTCCTCCTCCTCCTCCTCCTCCTCCTCCTCCTCCTGGTGGTCCTCGTTCTCCTCCTCCTGGTACTCTCCCCCCCCCTCCTCCTCCTCCTCGTCCTCGTCCTCCTCCTCCTCCTCCTCCTCCTCCTCCTCCTCCTCCTCCTGGTGCTCCTCCCCCTCCCCTCCTCCTCCTCCTCCTCCTCTTCCTGGTCGTCCTCCTCCTCCTGGTCGTCCTCCTCCTCCTGCTCGTCCTCCTCCTCCTCCTGCTCGTCCTTCTTCTCCTGCTCCTCCTGCTCCTCGTCCTGCTCCTGCTCGTCCTTGTCCTCCTGGTCTTGCTTGTCCTCCTCCTCGTCGTGCTCTTGCCCCTGCTGAAAATGTGGCCCAGGAATGGGAGTTCTGGGAAGTCGAAGAGCACGAAGTTCTCGAAGAGCACGAAGTGGCCTACAGTTGGCTCCGGGCATTCAAAATGTGGCCCGGGAATGGAGTTCTGGGAACTCGAAGAGCACGAAGTGGCCTACAGTTGGCTCCGGCATTCAAAATGTGGCCCGGGAATGGAGTTCTGGGAACTCGAAGAGCACGAAGTGGCCTACAGTTGGCTCCGGGCATCAAAATGTGGCCCGGGAATGGAGTTCTGGGAACTCGAAGAGCACGAAGTGGCCTACAGTTGGCTCCGGGCATCCAAAATGTGGCCCGGGAATGGAATTCTGGGAACTCGAAGAGCACGAAATGTGTGACTGTTGCATCCGGCCCTCCAGAATGTGGCCCGGGAATGGAGTTCTGGGATCTCGAAGAGCACGAAGTGTGTGACTGTTGCATCCGGTTATTCAGAATGAGCCTGGGAATGGAGTTCTGGGAACTCGAAGAGCACGAAGTGTGTGACTGTTGGTGAAAAACGAGGTGGACACAACCCGCCCGGCAACTCCCAACACCTGCCCGGACCCCCCTGTGGAGTGATCTGTGAGCTCTTTTGACACTACTAGAAACCTATCAGTCTTCGCTGTTAGGTAAAAAACAACCAAAGACCACATCAAAAACAAGCAAACACTAACAGCAACAACAACAACAACAACAACAACAACAACAACAAAAACAAAAAACATGGTGTCGGCAGAATTGCGGCGATGCCCCATGGAGAGTTGCCCGAGCTCCGTTTTTGCAAAAACGAAAAAGCCTGAACAATCCACCACAAAAGGAATCCTGATAGTATTCCGCCACAAGAAACCCCTCAGTATTCTGCCACAAAGAGGATCCTTCTGCATTCCGTTACAAGGGGAACCCGTCTGTAATTGCCCACACGAGGATTCCCGTTGCATCCCGCCACACAAGAAATCTCTTGGCAATCAACCACAGAAGGATTCCTCTTGAAATCTGCCACACACACAAAAGGGAAACCCTTATGTACTCGGACAAGAAGATTCATGTTGGATGGTGCCACACAACAAGCCCGTTTGGAATCCACTACACATGGATTCTTTTTAAACTCGCCACAAGAGGGATGCTTTTGCATTCTGCCACAAAAGGGATCCTTTTGCATTCCGCCACAACGGGGATCCTTTTGCATTCTGCCGCGAAATGACATCTTTTGCATTCCGAATTCGGTACTCAGCCGTCACAGGACCTGGCGCGTTATGACGGTATTCTGTTCGCGGTGGAAAATAATTATCCCGGCAAAGCAACCTAACAGCGATGTGTAGAAGCATATCTGAAAGCATTCCCCTTAAGATTCAGATGAAAATCCAGTTGTCGAATTCTGCTGTTCTCGCAGTCGTGGTCGCATTCGCGATGACAGTCGCAGCGGCAACGGCAGTCGCAGTCACAGCCTCAGCCTCAGCCTGCCTCCTCCTCCTCCTCCTCTTTCTCCTGCTCCTCCTCCTCCTCCTCCTCCTCCTCCTCCTCCTCTTCCTCCTGCTCGTCCTCGTTCTCGTCCTCCTCGTCTTGCTCGTCCTCCTCCTCCTGGTGCTCTCTCCTCCTCCTCCTCCTCCTCCTCCTCCTCCTCCTCCTGGTGGTCCTCGTTCTCCTCCTCCTGGTGCTCTCCCCCCCCCTCCTCCTCCTCGTCCTCCTCCTCCTCCTCCTCCTCCTCGTCCTCCTCCTCCTCTTCCTCCTCCCTCCTCCTCTCCTCCTCCTCCTCCTCCTCTTCCTCTCCTCTCCTTGTAGTCCTCCCCCTCCCCTCCCTCCCTCCTCCTCCTCCTCCTCTTCCTGGTCGTCCTCGTTCTCGTCCTCCTCGTCTTGCTCGTCCTCCTCCTCCTGGTGTTCTCTCCTCCTCCTCCTCCTCCTCCTCCTCCTCCTCCTCCTCCTCCTCCTCCTCCTCCTCCTCCTCCTCCTGGTGGTCCTCGTTCTCCTCCTCCTGGTACTCTCCCCCCCCCTCCTCCTCCTCCGAAAGCAGACCCGATGTAGGCCTGGGCGGTTTTGGTGTTTTTTCTAGAAGAAGCAAGGCGCCGACAAAATCTGTTCGTGAACAGTCGCAGCCTGCGCCTTCTGCACATGGGCGGGCTGCGGAGAAGCAAGGCGCCGACAAAACTGCACGCGAGAGGTCGCAGCCTGCGCCTTCTGCACATGGGCGCCCAGCCCTCTACCAGCCAGGACTGGCAGCAAAATACCTCCGCGACGGCGGGGGAAAACGACGACACGAGGGCCCCTCAGTTTTAACCCTCGAGAGCCCTCGTGGGGCGAACATCCCAACCACGAGGGAGGAGGAGGAGGGAGGGGGAGGGGGAGAAGGAGGAGGAAGAATGATGAGGGGGAGGAGGAGGAGAGTGCCTGATCAATTCAGTTCGTCCTTTCGATTGCGCTCGTGGCGCCTCCTGTCAAGCCAGAGGTAGAGAATCTCTTGTAAAAAAACAAGTTTTTCAGGTCAGAGGCTGAGAAACCATTGCAAAACACATGTTTTTCAGGTTTTTCAGGTTTTGGGGGATCTATGTGCGCCCAGGTGGAAAGATGCGCAAAAACCTGAAAAACCTGAAAAAAAAAACATGTTTTTTACAGTGTTTGCCAACCCTCCGGCCTGAAAAACTTGTTTTTTACAGGTTTTGTCAGGTCAGAGGCCGAGAAACCACAGCAAAACACCGGTTTTTCAGGTTTTGGGGGATCTATGCGCTCCCAGGTGGATGGATGCGCAAAAACCTGAAAAACCTGAGAAACCTGTGTTTTACAGTGTTTGCTGACCCTCCGACCTGGAACACCTGTTTTTTACAGTGTTTGCTAACCCTCCGACCGAATGACAGAGCCCCCCAGCGGATGCGGCACGAGCAAGCTTCGACCATCCGTAACCGCTTTGGCTCAAGGTTTGATTGGTTCCGCGCTCCGTGCTTCGCGACACCATGGGGAACCCAAAGAAGGGGACACCCGCTTACGAGAAGAAGCTGCACAGCAACAAGGTACGCAGGGCCGCGAAGAGAGATCACTACCTCGGCAACAAACCAGCTGTGGCCAAGCTGGTGAGGGGGGCGCGCGCCGCAGCTCGCAAACCCTTGGTGGACAAATTGCGCGACCTTGAGAGCGTCCTGGACGCGCGGTCACGCCGCTCCAACCAGCACTACAGGAATATGTACACCGCCCAACACAAAGCCGCAGCGGCAGAGGCGGTTGCCAACCACTGCAAGGAGCAGCTCAAGCAGAAGACGACCGCCCTCAAGGACGCGCGGGCGGAGCTGCGCGAGACGCAGGCTTCCTTGGAGAAGACGGAGGGAAAGCTTCAGAAGGCCAAGAAGGCGACCGAGAAGGCCGAGAAGGCGCTCGAGGAGGCCACAGCTCCTTGGGAGAGCTGGTGGCAGAACGTAGATCTGCATTGTGAACGCCAGCTCTCCCGTGTCCTTCTTCGGCTTGAACGGGGACGGCAAGGACGCGTAGTCGCCGCGGCGCATGATGTCGACCATGTCCACAGCACTTGTGTCGGGAAGCTCCTGGCACTCCGTTCCAATCTTGATCCAATCCACGACGTGCTTCACTTTTACCACGTTGTCGATGTCTCTCAGTGGCATGTCTCGGAGACGATAGCAACCAGGCGGGTCTGATTCGAAGCGCGTGGGCTTCTCGAGCCGACTGTACGGGTTCAGAGTGTCCATGCAGCCCCAGGCCTGCGCGACCTGCTCGGTGGCGGACTCGTCCCCCGCGATCATCTCTCCCAGAGACTCGACGCCCCCCGCCACGAGGTTCGCCATGATCGCAACGAGACGCGATGCAACGTTGACTGCGAGGCGCACCTGTGGTCTTGAGCCAACGCAAAGCTGCGGGCTACAGCAATGGGAAAAGATAACGGACTGGGGCATCCAAAATCTGGATCCCCCCAATCAGCGGGCTCTCTCTCTCTCTCTCTCTCTCTCTCTCTGTCGCTGTCGCCGTCCCTGTCTCTTCCTCTGTCTCTGTCTTTGTCTCTGCGTCTGCCTCTCTCTCTCTTCACTCTCTCTCTCTCTCTCTCTCTCTCTCTCTCTCTCTCTCTCTCTCTCTCTCTCTCTCTCTCTCTCTCTCTCTCTCTTCTCTCTGTCTCTCTCTTCCCTCCCTCTCTCTCTCTCTCTCTCTCTCTCTTCTTCTCTCTCTCTCTCTCTCTCTCTCTCTCTCTCTCTCTCTCTCTCTCTTCTGCGGGTGTGTGTTTTTTGGCTGTCGCTCCAAAGGCCAGGGCGGGGCTGCTAGTCGAGGCCGCGCGCGGCGCACGTCAGCCCAAGTCGTTGGCGTGGCCGCGGGGCGGGCCGTGGCGCGCCAAGCGCACCACTTTCTTGGCCGCCCAAGGAGGCAAGTGGTACTTCATGTGCACCTGGAGAGTCCGCCACCAGCTCTCCCAAGGAGCTGTGGCCTCCTCGAGCGCCTTCTCGGCCTTCTCGGTCGCCTTCTTGGCCTTCTGAAGCTTTCCCTCCGTCTTCTCCAAGGAAGCCTGCGTCTCGCGCAGCTCCGCCCGCGCGTCCTTGAGGGCGGTCGTCTTCTGCTTGAGCTGCTCCTTGCAGTGGTTGGCAACCGCCTCTGCCGCTGCGGCTTTGTGTTGGGCGGTGTACATATTCCTGTAGTTCTGGTTGGAGCGGCGTGACCGCGCGTCCAGGACGCTCTCAAGGTCGCGCAACTTGTCCACCAAGGGTTTGCGAGCTGCGGCGCGCGCCCCCCTCACCAGCTTGGCCACAGCTGGTTTGTTGCCGAGGTCGTGATCTCTCTTCGCGGCCCTGCGTACCTTGTTGCTGTGCAGCTTCTTCTCGTAAGCGGGTGCCCCCTTCTTTGGGTTCCCCATGGTGTCGCGAAGCACGGAGCGCGGAACCAATCAAACCTTGAGCCAAAGCGGTTACGGATGGTCGAAGCTTGCTCGTGCCGCATCCGCTGGGGGGCTCTGTCATTCGGTCGGAGGGTTAGCAAACACTGTAAAAAACAGGTGTTCCAGGTCGGAGGGTCAGCAAACACTGTAAAACACAGGTTTCTCAGGTTTTTCAGGTTTTTGGATCCCATTCCACTGGGAGCGTATAGAGCCCAAAACTGAAAAACCGGTGTTTTGCTGTGGTTCTCGGCTCAGATGACCAAAACCTGTAAAATAACAAGGTTTTTCAGGCCGGAGGGTTGGGCATAACACTGTAAAATATAATTTTAGGGTTTTCCTGTTTTCCCATTTTTGCGCATCTTTCACACCAGGGGCACATAGATCCCCCAACCTGAAAAAACCTGAAAAACCTAGTGTGTTTTGCATGGTTTTCAGCCTCTGACCTGAAAAAACTGTTTATGTGAAGGTTTTTTTACAAGAGATTCTCTACTCTGGACTTGACAGGAGCGCCACGAGCGCAATCGCGGGGCCGCGACGAACTGAATTGAATCAGTTGAAGTAGTGGAACTAGTTCAGTTTATTCGATTCTCCTCCTTCTCCCCCCCCCCCTCCCTTCCTCCTCCTCCCACGTGGTTGGGATGTGCCATGGTAGGCCCCACGAGGGCTCTCGAGGGTTAAAACTGAGGGGCCCTCGTGTCGTCGTTTTCCCCCGCCGTCGCGGGGGTATTTTGCTGCCAGTCCTGGCTGGTAGAGGGCTGGGGGAGGTCCCCGCGAGTCCGCCTTTGTTTTGGAATGGTGGAGTCGCTCTATACTGTTCCTCTTCTTCAGGCAGGTCTCGTTCGAAGCCTGAGGTGGGGCCGCCCTGGCCCCCAGCATAGCCGCCGCGTGTTCGGGCCTCGGACGCGCGCGCCGCGCCTCGTACCCTCGTACCCTATCCTCCTCCTCTTCCTCCTCCTCTTCCTCCTCTTCTTTCTTCCTCGACGCCAAGTTGGAAAACGCTGAAACCGCCCAGGCGCCAAAAACAACCAAAAACGCCCAGGCCTACATCGGGTCTGGCGCCCCTCCTCCTCCTCGTCCTCGTCCTCGTCCTCCTCCTCCTCCTCCTCCTCCTCCTCCTCCTCCTCCTCCTCCTCCTCCTCCTCCTCCTCCTCCTCCTCCTGGTACTCCTCCCCCTCCCCTCCTCCTCCTCCTCCTCCTCCTCTTCCTGGTCGTCCTCCTCTTCCTGGTCGTCCTCCTCCTCCTGGTCGTCCTCCTCCTCCTGCTCGTCCTCCTCCTCCTCCTCCTGCTCGTCCTTCTTCTCCTGCTCCTCCTGCTCCTCGTCCTGCTCCTGCTCGTCCTCGTCCTCCTGGTCTTGCTCGTCCTCCTCCTCGTCGTGCTCTTGCCCCTGCTGAAAATGTGGCCAAGGAGTGGGAGTTTTGGGAAGTCGAAGAGCACGAAGTTGCCTAAAGTTGGCTACGGGCATTCAACATGTGGCCCGGGAATGGAGTTCTGGGAACTCGAAGAGCACGAAGTGGCCTACAGTTGGCTCCGGGCATTCAAAATGTGGCCCAGGAATGGAGTTCTGGGCACTCGAAGAGCACGAAGTGGCCTACAGTTGGCTCCGGGCATTCAAAATGTGGCCGGGAATGGAGAGTTCTGGGAACTCGAAGAGCACGAAGTGTGTGACTGCTGCATGGTTATTCTAAATGTGGCCCGGGAATGGCGTTCTGGGATGTCGAAGAGCACGAAGTGTGTGGACTGTTGCATCGGTTATTCTAAATGTGGCAGGGGTGGGGGAATGGCGTTCGGGGATCTCGAAGAGCATTTCTTGTGTGTGACTCGGCATCCGGGTATTCAGATGTGGCCTGGGAAAATGGAGTTGCTTGGGAAGTCGAAAGAGCCGAAGTGTGTGCCCCTTGGTGAAAACGAGCCGGCACCCTGCCGCCAGGCAACTCCCCAACACCTGCCCGGACCCCTGTGGAGTGATCTGTGAGCCTCTGTTTGGAGTCACTAGAAACCTATCAGTCTTCGCTGTTAGGTAAAAAGATTGATTTGACCGGAATGAAACAATTCCTTGCGAGGCGGAATACGAGCAAACATATCGTGTGTTGCTTCGCTGGAAGAGACGCTCAAACCGCCCAGGCCTGTATCCTCCCTGGCGCCCCTCCTCGTCATCTACCTCCTCCTCCTCATCATCATCCTCCTCCTCCTCATCCTCCTCCTCATCCTCCTCCCTCCCCCATCCATCTCCTCCTCCTCCTCCTCTTCGTCGTCGTCGTCGTCCTCCTCCTCCTCCTCCTCCTCCTCCTCCACCTCATCCCCCTCCTCTTCGGCCTCCTCCTCCTCCTTTTCGTCCTCCTCCTCCTCCTCCTCCTCCTCCTCTTTCATCATCCGTACTTCCCCCCCCCGCACCCTGCCCCACCCCCCCGTCATCCTGCCTTCCCGCGCGCACCCTCCTCCTCTCGCCAAACCACACTGAGAGACCTCGCCCCCGCTCCGACACGCTCGACCCGCAGGCCCCGGTGCCCCACTGTACAGACCGAGGGCTGCGGGAGGTGCGGGGGGTGGCGTGGGGAGGGGGCTCTGGTGTGCGCGGCACCTGCAAACACCCCTCGCGGTCAAGGAGGAGCACGAAGGGGAGGGAGGATGGAGGGAGGAGGAGGCAGGAGGGAAGAGGGGGCAAGAGGAGGAGGAGGATCGAGGAGGCGGAAGGGAAGGAGGAGGCAGGGGGGAGGGGGAGGGGGATCGAGGAGGCAGAAGAAAGGGAAAGAGGGGTGGGAGCAGGAGAGAGGAGGAGAGGGAGCAGCACCAGAGGCAGGAGAGCGGCTGAGGCGAGAAAGAGGAAGCAAAACAGGAGCTAAGGATATAAGATCACGGGGGAGAGGGAGGAGACTCCCCACCTCCTCCCCCTTGTCTCCCCTATTCCTCTTCCTCCTCCTCCTCCTCCTCCTCCTCCTCCTCCTCCTCCTCCTCCTCCTCCTCCTGCTCACCCTTTATTCCTGCTCTCCTGCCTCCTCCTCATCCCTCTCCTCCTTCCTCTCCTGCATTCCCCCCTCCTCACTCTTTATCATCATCGCATCATCATCATCATCACTTCATCCTCATCATCATCATCATCATCTCATCATCATCATTCATCATCTCATCATATTTTCATAACAATCATCACCATCATCGTCATCATCATTCATTATCATCATCATCAGCATCATCATCATCAGCTCTCATCCTCATCCTATCTCATCATCAGCATCTGCTTCAGGATCATTCATTATCTTCATCTTCATCATCATCACTCATCATCCCTTCATGATCATTATCATCATCATCATCATCATCATTCATCAGCATCATTCATCAACCTCATCCTCATCCTATCTCTGCATCAGATCAGCATCACTCCGCTATCATCATCATCATCATCGTCGGGGGCATCTCAAACCTCATCCTCATCCTCTCCTCATCTCTCATCAACATATCCATCTTCATATCATCCTCATCAGCTATCATCATCTCCTGATCCTCATCTTCATCCTATCCGCATCCTCATCCTCATCATCATCATCTATCCTCATACCATCCTCCTCCTCTCCTTCCTCCTCCTCCTCCTCGTCATCATTCTTATCAGCAGCAAGCAGCATATCTTTATCAGCATCATCAGCATTATCTCTTCTATCATCTCATCATCATCCTCAGGCATCAGCTCAGCCCATCAGCATCAGCATCATCATCATCATCATCATCATCATCATCCTCATCCTCATCATCATCATCATCATCATCATCCTCATCCTCATCCTCAGCATCATCACAAGCAGCATCATCATCGCCATCATCATCATCATCGTCATCATCATCCTCATCCTCATCGGCATCATCATCATCGCCATCACCTTCAACACACACCATCACCATCACCATCACCATCACCATCATCATCATCCTCATCCTCATCCTCATCAGCATCAGCATCGCCATCACCATCAACGACACCATCACCATCACCATCACCATCATCCTCATCCTCATCCTCTTCCTCATCAGCATAATCATCACCATCATCGTCATCATCATCATCATCCTCATCCTCATCATCATCACCATCATCAGCATCATCATCATCATCATCATCATCATCATCATCATCATCATCATCATCATCATCATCCAAGCTTGGACCGAGTGGCTGACGTTCCAGAAAATGGTCATCTCGCTCTACCCAGCGGAAAGGCGAAGGAAAAACGCAACATGAACGAGGTAGCCAACGTGGCGGCGAGGTGGGCTGCAGGGGAGCGCAGAGCCCTCCGGGATGAAGTGGTGCAGCTCACCAGTCGTGCTCAACGACGGCCTCGGCGTGTCCCCGATAAGGAGCAGCAGCGCGAGGTGAAAAAGCAAGAGGTCATCGCGCTGGCGCGCAGGGGCCTCCCAGGGAAGGCCGTGCAACACACCTCGAGCGAGGGCTTGGCGCCCGACACGGCGCAGACGGAGGCCACCATGCGGGCAAAGCTCCCCCCGGCACTGGGCCACCAGCGGGACTCCCGCCGCCCCACCGCTCCGCCGGCCAACGAGATCACCGAAGAGGTGGTCGCAAAAGTCATCCGCAGCTTCTCGCTCCGGGTCCATACGGGCACCGTCCCGACTTCTACAATCAGATTGTGAAGGGGGACAGGCCAGGTTGCCCGATCCTCGCCGCAGCGTGCAATCTGCTAGCAGATGGCCGGGCCCTTGGGCAGCTGAGGCCGTTTCTGGGTGGAGCCCGAAGCACGGCCCTCTGGAAGATCGCCAAGGAAGGCACAGAAGATGCCCGACCAGCGTGCTGAGGCCAGGCCATTCGGAGAGCTGTCGGAAAGGCCTTGCTGGCGACAGAGATAGACGCTTTACGGGGTCATCTCGAACCTCTGCAGCTGGCGGTCGTCGTGCGCGCCAGCGCCGAGGCCATGCCGCACTTTGCCCAGCAGTGGAAGCAGGACTGCGAATGCACACAACGAGGTGGACCGACACACGCACCTGAGCACCTGACCCTGATGCGCGAAGTGGCCCCCGGCTTCGTGCGATGGCTCGAGTTCATCTAATTACCCCACGGACGTCCCCACGATGGTGTCCTAGCGAGGTCGCAACATCGACAGCGAAAGCGGTGGGCAGCAAGGATGCCCATTGATTGGCGCCTGCCACGCGATGGTGCGAAGGATGATGTTCGAGTCTCTGGGGCTCGTGCCGGTTCCGACGACCACAGCAGTCCATCTGCCCGTCCCCGAACCTCCTGCGCGTCTGGACACGGCCGTCGCAGGCCCGTCCAATGACGTGCTCCGGGCAATCGCACACCTGAAAGCGGTGATGCCCGCAGACGACCTTCGCTTCTCGACACGGCAAGTGGTCCCGGCCGCTGGGGCTCGGAGCGCGATCGACGCCGCCCCGTTCGTGGAGCTGGGGCGCGTGGTCTTCCAGGGCGGCAACTACGAGGTGCTGGAATCCCCTATCGGAACGGAACAGCACTGCAAAGCCTTCTGCGCGCGCCAGGCCAGGAAGCAGGGAGGCATCCTGTCCTTCCTGGCGGAGCTTGGAGACCCCCAGGTCACGCACTACCTGCTGAAGCAATGCGTCAACGCTGGAAGGATGACCTACCTGGCTCGCACCACCCTGGCTGTGGTGTTGCGGGACGCCGCCGCCCGTTACGACGACGAGGTGGTGGACGCGGCCGCCGCGGCGGTGGGCCAACGTGGAACGGAGCTGCAGAGGAGGCAGGCCGCCTTCGCCACTTCCGCTGCCAGCCAGGCTTGGGCTGAGGCGCATCTCGATGGAGATATACGCTGCGCACGTGGCGTCGCGGGCGGCCACCCACGACCTGTGCGAGCGCATCCGGCCGGGGCGCCTGTGGGACGACGGCGCGCCAGACAAGCCTCTGGCGGACGCCACAGCCAGGTTGGCAGCCAGCTTGGGCCGCGACGCCCTCGGGGTGGCGACCCGGGCGGAGTTGAACCAGGCTGACATGGGAGGTCATATGCGGAGCAAAGCGGCCGAAGCACAGCGCGAGGAGGGCCAGCCAGCCGACGGGGTTCGATCGAGCGCGCACTCAGCGCAGAGGGCGGGAACTCGGTACGAGCTTACCCCATCCAGGACACTGGACATGAATCTTTCCGCGGGCGACTTCGCAGACAACGTCGCGACATTGCTCGGTGTCGATGTGTTAGATGAGGGCAGCGCGTGCCCGCTGTGCGCGGCCCCGCTGGACGCGAAGGGTACGAATTGCCTGTCGTGCGTGAGCGGAGGGGACGCCACGCTTGTGCATAATGCGACCAGAGACGTCTCCTACGACTATTCTGCTGGCGGTGGGCTGCGCCCCAAGCTGGAGGCAGTTGGGTTGCTGGATGACCCTGGGGCACTCGAAACACAACAGGCATCAGACGAGCACCGCCCGGCGGACATGCTGGTGTTCCCCCACATCACCTTAGCACGGTGTCTGCCTGACGGCAGCCGCGCGCGGACACCGTCATGGCGCCGGGGCTCGCGGCCGAGGCCGACGAGCAGAAGCGGAAGCGCAACCGGACGGAGGAGCGATGCCGTGAGCACGGCCTCCGGTTTAGGCGGGTCGCGTCGAGGCCCAAGGCGGCATGTCGAAGGGCGCGGACGCCGCGGTCCGTGCGTTGGCGACGTCGGTGGCGAGCAGAGAGGGCCGGGAGCCGGCCACGGTGCGACGGGAAATGCTTCATCGCATCGCCATCATCGTGGCGAGACGGAGCGCCGCGCGCATAGCGCGCTGGAGGGCGAAGGTGAGCGGGGTTGGTGCCTCGTGAGCGTCAGCGGCCAAGACTACCGTGGGCCGCGGACCACGAGGAGCCCTAGCCCTCTGCTGCTCCCTCTCCTTCCCCCCTCCCTTCCTGGTTATGGGATTGCCCGGCTGTGGAGTTCAGATTTGGGATTGCATCATGCGTTTTAGGGATGTCCATGACTATCAGGAGCCTGAATGGCAGCGCTGCTCTCCCGCCCGCCTGCCTTCCCGGGGGTGTCGCCGTCCCTCCTTCCGCCGTCTGGCGTCGCTCCTCTGCCTGCTCTCCCTCTTGCTCGTCCCTCGGGCCGTCGCCCGGGTTTCGTTTTCCTCTACCCCCCCTCGGCACGGTCGTTCCCTGTCGCTCGCTCTCCTCCCTCCCCCGGCTCCGGGTTCGTCCTGGTCCCCCAGTATCGTTCCCTCCTCTGCCCCGTGGTGCTGTTGCTCTTCCGGGTCGTCCACATCGGGGGCCGCGTGGCGTGCAGGGCGCGCATCGGCAGATTTTCGACATCCCCAGTCCATGGCGTCGGCGACGCTGGCCGATTCGCATCTCCCCCCTTCCTGTCCGAATCGGTGGCCCAAATTTGTCCACGCCCGCTGGACAGTTTCGGATTTGGCGAGTCAGGTTGACACGCTTGGTGTCCTTATCGCTCTCTGACGACTGTTCTGTTGGAAGCTTTGTGGCATCCTCCTCCTCCTCCTCCTCCTCCTCAGAAGAGGAAGGGAGGGAGGGGGAAGGGAGGGACGAGGGATGAAGAAATAGGGGGAGGAGCAATGGAGGAGGCGGAGGAGAACTGGAAAGAGGAGGCAGCCCCTGCGACGCGGGCGGGGCGGGTCCTGCGACTTCTTGGTCGGGATGGTGGTATTTCGCGAGATCAGGCGCGTGAAAACGCCTCGCGGGGCACGGCCAGCGGCGCCGCCCTGCCCAGGACACGATCAGCCAGTGCCCCAGCGCAGTCCAATAGTCCAATCCGGTCGAGCGGGTCCAACCGCCATCAGGCATTCCAGGTGGGGTCCCAGTAGATAGGGTCGAAGGACCGCGCCGCCTCGCTGATGCATCGCAGGTGTATCAGCGATGCATCGGCGACGTCGGCGATGCATCGGCGACGTCGGCGGCGACGCGGCGCAATCCTCCGATCCGATCTGCTCCGCCTCCATTTTATCGGGGATGGACAGACCCCCCTTTAGTAAAACGTGCCCAAACCAGGCGGGCGCAAGCCTGGTAAATGACGGCCGCGGCACCCTCTCGAGAACCGAAAACGGACAATTCACGAATCGACTTGTCAGGGTAGGAAGTCTGTCCACCCCCGATTTTAGAGGCCTGGAGGGATGCTCCTCGCTCCGCGAAGGGAGGCTGAGGGCATTGAAACACCACGGCAACGGGGCGCGCACGCGCGAGAGGGTTGGCGGGCACGGCAACGCCAGTGCAGTCAGGCAGCGTGGTAACCTCAGAAGAGAAAGCATCTCCTTAAACTACGGAGGTCCGCGCAAATTTCTGGGGTCGCCAGCAGGGGCGGTGCCAGAGGCGCTGCCAAGTGAGTCCGGGAGCGATCCGACAAATCCGCGCGGACCTTCAAAACCGTACGTGTATGCCTATTCGGGAGCGGCCAAGAGGGGGGTGTCCAAGAGGGGGGGTGAAAATCATGACCGGCGGCATGTGCGCGGCCCAGCGGGGGGACCAGGGACGTAATGAAATAAGAAGAGGCGCCATGAAACCTTGGGAAATATCATGACCCCCGCCATGATATCCACCCCCCCTGAGTCATCATCCCCCCTCCTTTCCGCCCCCGACCTCTGGTTGCCCGCTTTCGAGAACGGCACGGCAAGTTCGTGTCGTGACGACCTGGGCGCCGCTTCCTGGCACCGCGCGAGGGGTCGCTCCACCCTGAAGCCGCCGCGGCTCTGCGACGGCGCAGAGCCCCTGACAGCGGCGGGCTCGAGGCCACCGGCGGCATGGCAGCCGGGGCCGCCCGCTGCCGCGTCGACGGGGCGCGGACCTGCGGCGGCCTGCGGTCAGGGTTCTGCCACGAGGAGCGGAGGGCCTGCTGGACCTCGGCTGCGCCCAGATCCACGGGGAGGCGCCAAAGAACCCGAAGAACCAATCGAGCCCCCCTCGAAACCCAAGTGGGCCTCGTCCCAGTGTTTGAGGGAAGCCGATCTACGATCACTCAATGAAAAACGATCCCGCCCCCCCCTGGGAAGCCGGCGGGGGGGGGCAGTCCCCCCCTCCCCCCCCCCTCCCCGGGAACCGAAAGGGGGGGGAGGACCCCATCATCCTTGGAAACTGCGGGGGTGATTCTGCACCACACCCGCGGCAAGAAAATGGGGAGGGGGAGCCCGGGGGGTTCTGCACCCCGGCCACCCGGTTCGAACCAGGCGGGGGGGGAGGTTCGAACTGGCTCTAATCGAACCCTGGCAAATATCAATTTACTAAGGCTCGATCCAGCTCCCATGGAATCCTGCAAAGGCTATGTCCAGCTCTCCTACAATCTTACCAAGGCTGGCTCCAGCTCTAACGAAATCCTACAGGGCTCGATCAAACTAGAATGCGATTAGTGCTCGGTTCAACTCTAATAAGACCCTATATAGTCTGGTTGCAAATATTTAAAAACCACAACACGGCCCGGGCCAGCTACAATCGAATCCGGACTGGATTCAGCTGTATAGAAATCCCCCCAAAACACGGTTCGGAGTGGGAGGCTGTTTCACTCCCGATTCGAACCAGAGGGGGGCATGCCAGTAGCGGCAGAAAACGCATTTTCTAATATGTTGACCGCAGGTCACCCGTGGTGACCTATGGTGATGCTTTGCTGTGCGAGGCGGCGACAACGCCCGACAAACCACCACCGTAGGTCAGCTGCCCCTGGTCTGCAGTGTCGGTCGTGAAAGATATGTCCCCGAGTCTTCCGTGGTAACTCATGGGAGCCTCCCATACCATCACGTTGGCTCTTGCAGATCGACGCCGGTCGACGCTAAATCGACGCTGGCCGACGCCAGTCGGCGCTGAATCGGCGCTATCTCATTCGACTACCAGACGCTAATCGACGCCAGTGCAGTCCAAGAACGGAACTGCGAGGGCACGCAAGGCTCCCACGATTTTGCTACCGACCGAGCCCATCTTTGCGCTTCGCCCCCGCGCGACGCGCGAAGCGCGACGGAGCTCCGCGCGCTCGCGCGGGCCCCGCGACGAGCGCGAGGAGCGCGGCCGGTTGCTCCGCAGGGCCCCCGGGCTGCGGAGGCCTTTCCGACGGGGCCGGGCAAGCGGGGTCGCAGGATTCGGGCGGTTCGGGGATGGGGCCGGGAGGGACTGAGCATCGTGCAGCCGATCCCTGTCCCCGCTGGCGCGGCCTGGGCCCCACTGGCCGATTTACCCCCCTGGATGGGGACATCCCCAACTGAGGGGGTGAGATGGTGGGGCTCGGGGGGGTTGGGTAAACGATACTGAGGGGCATCAAGGAATGTACAGGTCAGCCTGGGGTCTCGTATGGGGCCCCATCTAGGACGAAACCAAAACCGGGGCAGAATCGGACTGGGAGAAGTCGGGAATCTTTGAGATGCGGCGGCTCAGAAGGATGCAACGGGCGCCGCGGCCGTTCCAGAGCGCTCCAGAACGCTCTCGATGGATGCGTCCCGGTCCTAAAAAAGCCCCGCCTGGCCACCCCGCAGAGCCTCATCTCTGAACCGTCGAACGATGGCAACGCGTCGCCAGTGCCCCGACACTGCGCCGGCGGTGCCAGGAAGGAAGGCAGTCGGGCTCCCGGTCGCGCAGCATCGCCGATCCGTTCTGCGGTGCAGTGCAATCTAGTGGCCCTGTCTGCTCCAGCGCTGTCCGGGGGGCGCGGATGATAGGGGAGGGGAGGGGGGGCATGTTTTGACGGCGCGCCCACCGGGGAGGTGACAGGAGGCAGGTCTGCTTCAGAAGTCGCCAAGGCTTCTCAAAGCCCTCGCGCCTTCTGAAAAGCCCTGTGGTTTTGAAGAAGGCTTAGACAACTTCTAAGAAGGCCGGGGCCTTCTGAACCATCTAAGATGGCCCGCCCCGCCGCCGAGTTCGTTAGGGAGTATGCTGACCAGCCCAAAACTATGTCAGATACAAAGCTGCCCCAGGAACTGGAGACGAGGGGAGAGAAAAGCAGGGAAGCAGAAAGGCAGCGCAAGCATGGGGCCTGTTACTTCACCAGCGTTTAGGTTTCCTAATTCGCGCGTCGCGCCCTGCGATGCGCCATGCGCAGCCACCTTCGCGCCCTCCCGAAGCCCGCCCGACGAAGGGCAGCTTTTCGGCCGACGCCGCGACGTGCGAAGCATGATATTCATCGCGCCGCGGGGGGGTCCCAGGCTTTGGGGCTGGGGGCTTGGATTTTCCGGTTGGTATTGGATGTGGCTGGAGGAGAGAACGGAAGCTCCAGCACCGATCACTTCCAAAAAAGCGTGTTCATCTCGTGGCCGCGCCGGGATATGGCAAAGCATGGCAAAGTCAACCTTGAACAGCAAGCGCTGAAGTGACAAATCGCGCCTTGGGCCAGAGGTCACCTACATAACTTCCTCCATCGCGCCCCGCGATGCGCGACGCGCTGTCATCTTCGCGCCCTCCGAGGCCCCCTCTGGGGGAATATTGGTCACCCGACGCGCAAAATCTGCGAAGGCAACCGCGAGGACGGCGAAACGTAAACTGGGCGTGCTCTCGTCGGCGGACTCGGAGCGATCGGTCACCTTGCCTGTACACTGTGCAACTTGGCGGCTGCAAAAAATACGCAAACGAGACCTCGAATAGCCGATTTCACAGAGTGTCCTAATTAGCCGCTAGCCGCCAGGAGCGACTTGGACGTGGCCCGCCTCTGCTTGCGTCAGAGGCCGGCCAAAGGCACGCCGGAAACACACGCGCTCTCTGACTGTACAAACCGGCGGGGACATTGCACTGCACAACACCCTCACGGGGCCAGCCACGCGCCTGCGGCCAGCGGCCTCACCGCACTCGCGCCTGGGCGGCCAGCCGCAGCTCGTTCCGAGCGAAGGCCCCCGCGAGCCCCCGGGCGGTCGACAGCTCGGCTTCCAACTCGGGACGGCGCTGCAGCTTGGCCCTCTGCAGCGCGTCGAGGTCGCCGCGGGCCTCCAGCTTGGCGATCTCGCGCAGCGCCTTCTCGTGTCGCCGGACGGCCCTGTCCGCGGCCACGCGGCGCTTCACCTCCTCCTCGTCCTGGGGCGCCATCACCGCGGTCGTCGCCGCCGTGGACGTGTCCGTGGTCTGGCTGCACGCCTCCCACCTCTCCTGTTTTTTCTCCTCGCGCTGCGCCTGCCTCGACTGCCACCTCTCCTGCTTCTCTTCCCACTCGGCACGCTTCGCCTGCCTCTCCGCCTGCCTCTCCTCCCACTCGGCACGCTTCGCCAGCCGCTCGGCCCGGAGCTCGGCCGGCGCCCTGCGCGTGAAGCTCAGGACCTGGCAGTCCTTGGCCGCGTGGCCGGCCCCGCGGCACCGGGTGCACACGAGCACGCCAGCCGACGCCATGGCTGCGGAGGAACGACGGCGCCTTGCCCTGCGGGGCGCTCGCCGGCGCGTGAGGGACTCTTGAGCTCGAGCCAAGGCAGCTCGCAGGCCCGGGTCACGACGTGCGCAGCGCTATCGGTTCCGCGCCTCGTGCCCCTGCCGGCGCGGTC
>CAUYUJ010017031.1:234996-251501 GCA_963575745.1 Prorocentrum cordatum | reverse complement strand
TCCTCCTCCTTCTCCTCCTCCTCCTCCTCCTCCTCCTCCTCCTCCTCCTCCTCCTCCTCCGTACTACAGCAATGGACGACGCTGCCGATCTACCTGAAACTCTGAGGACTCTTTCAACGAATCATGCACCATGCATCTAGCTAGCGCACTCAGAACGAGGGCCGCACCGCCCTCTTGGCAGCAACCCCCTCGAGGGAGGGGAGGCGCAGGAGGGAGGGGAGGATCCAGCCCCGAATCGGCAAGAGCTGCTCCTACCCCGCAGCACGAGCAGCAATCCATGCACGCCGATAGCAGATCTGCTCGGGTGCCCCAGAGGCGCGGGCGTGTTTGTGTTCCCCCGGAATCTAGATTGACAGGGCCTTCGGGCCAACCGGGAGCAGCGTAGCGTAGCCTAGCGCAGCCCCGTTGTTCGGGCAGGGTGGAGGGAGCGTTCGAGGGCTGCTCCGCTGTGGACCGGCTGCCCGCACCCTCGAAGCCACCGAGGGAGGAGGAGGAGGAGGAGGAGGAGGAGGAGGAGGAGGAAGAGGAGGAGGAGGAGGAGGAGGAGGAGGAGATCCGGGGGGCAGGAGACGGGTCAGGAAAAGGAGAGCGAGGGCTAGAGAGAGAGTCTGAGGATGGAGGAAGAGAGAAAGAGAGAGAGAGAGAGAGGAGAGGCAAGCTAGATGCGCTCGCGCCATTTCTGACACCTTACCCATCCCACCCATCCCTTCCCATAACGCTGCTATGTCTCCATCCGCTGGCGGGTGTCGCAGCCGACCTGGGACCCCAAAAATGGCCTCGTCGTGCTATGCGAGATAAGGGGAGCCGTGTACAGGGGGGAGCTGGATGGTGGAGGCACGAGAGGGCAGAGCGAGGGCGAGAGGGCCAGGAGGGCAGGAGGCGAGGAGGCGGCGCGCGAGCCCGGGCAGCAGCTCTGCCAAGGCGAGGGCGCCAGTGGCACAGCGAAAAACGGAGGAGCGGGGAGAAGCAGGAGGAGGAGGAGGAGGAGCGGGAACAGACAGCCAAGACCTCCAGACCCGAGAATCCGCAACGGTGCCGCTGGGCACGGAGTGGGCGTGTCCTCAGGTCCTGTGCCTAATCCCTAATCCCTAAGCGCGCATGAGGAGCCCTCTAAAGAGCTTGGGCCCCACATTCTCAAATCCGCCGACCCCTTGGGGATCATCGGCGTGTGAGATGCTTCCCCCTCCCCAAACCCCTCCCCCGGGAGCCCGGTCCGGTCGATTTGGAGGGGGGGGGGGGGTCCGGGACGAGCGGTTCACGGGGGGGGTCCGGGACCCAAGGGTCCGGGACGAGCGCTCCACGGGGCTTTTCCTGGCCCAAGAGGGCTTCAAGACGGGCCACGAAGCCCCCAAGAGGCCTCCAAGACGGCCCACGAAGGCCCCGAGACGCCAAACGACCGCTCCAAGACGCCCAAGATGGCCCCAAGACGGGCCAAGAGGTCTCCAAGACGGCCCCCGAGGTCCCAAACAAGCCTCCCAAGAGGGCCCCAAGAGTCTAAAATTGTTGATTTTCCATAGTGTTTTTCGATGTTTTTTGCTTTTCCGCCTTTTCGGCTTCCCGACGCTCCAAGACGGCCAAAGAGGCCCCAAAGACAGCCCCAAGATGGCCCAAGAGGCCCCCAAGACGGCCTCCAGACGGCCCAAGACGGCCCCAACACGGCCCAAGAGGTCCCCAAGACGGCCCAAGAGGGCTCCAAGACGGCACCAAGAGGGGCCCAAGAGGGCGACCAAACATGTTGAAACTCTAGCTTTCTGCCCCCAGGAGCCCCAGGGGGCCCCAAGAGTGCCCCAAGAGGCCCCCAGAGGCCCTCACGAGGCCGCCCAGACGCCCCAAGGAACCCCCAAGAAGCACCCCAGAGGCTCCGAAACGGCCCCCAAGTGGCTCCAAAACTCGCGGTGTCGCCGTCCGCTCGGACCCCCCCGCGGAACTGCCCGAGACCCTCTGGCGGTGGCGGCGAACAGACACCAAACAAATATCACTCGCCTTTTCACCCCTTCGCAGCTTCTACTACCCCCAGATTGGCATAAACAAGGGGTCGGCGGTGTGGCGTAAGCCTAAGAATCTACCAGAGCTTGTCGCGTGCCCCCTGGGCTCACCCGCGTCTTGTCGCAGGAATTTCCCGGGCCCTGGAAAGCCCCAACACGGGCCACGAGGGCGCCGAGAGGTCCCGAAGACGGTCCAAGAGGACCCCGAGTCGCCGGACGAAGGTGGCCTCCAAGACGCCCCAAGAGGCCTCCGAGAGGCCTCCCAAGAGGGACCCAAGAGGCCAAAATCATTGATATTCCTTCAGTTGTTGAAGGATTTGGGCGTTCTCGCCTGTCCTCGCTCCGACGTTCCAAGACGGCCCACGAGGCCCCCAAGACCACTCCAAGACGGCCCAAGAGGTATTCGAGAGGGCCCAAAAACGGCCGAACGGCACCCTAAGACAGCCCAAAACGCGCCCAAGACGGCCCACGAGGGCCCCAAGACGTCTCCAAACAAGAGAAGGAATACGAATCGAAAATCCGAGCCTTCCGCCCAAAGCTGTCCCTGGAGGCCCCAAGAGGCACCCAAGAGGTCCCGCCCGCCCGCGCAAATACCCGTCAACGTGGCCGGGGGGGAGGCTACAGGACTCGCGCTCCGCGGTCACGCGCGCAAGAGAGCACCGCTCGTGCCACGGGGCGCTCGCTGACAGGGTACTCCCCCTGAGCCGACGCTGGACAAGTGCTTCGGCGGGGCGCCCGAGGGAGGAAGGCAGCTGGGATGGGCCTGCTCAGAAAGCCCAGAATCGGGGGCGCGCAAGCATGGATTAGCGATCCATGGATCTGGCGCGCGGTCGCCAAGTCCAAGGATCGGGGGAGGTGCCCCCTCCCCAAAGTGCGGCCGGTGCCGCCTCGCTCGGCAAGGGAACTCCGCGACCTCCCATGGCAACGGGACCCGTCGCCAATCCACGCCCCCTTGATTCAGGTTTGCGATCGCCTGATCTGGGACGCACAGAGAAATACTAATCTTATATGTCCTCCTTGGAGGCGCGGGTCCGACTCGAACATCAAGCATACCCATCTTGAAATAGATCGTTTCCCCAGCGGTGGCCAGAAAGCGCCCGCCACGACGCATATACTATAAGATTTCTCGGTGCGCGCGTCGCCCCTGGGGGGGCGACGCACATACAGTACAATGCGGGCGCGGCCGCAAGAAACCCTCGCAAGAAACCGAACCCCGGGAACCCGTGCATGAGGTGCACCTGAAGGGGGAATGTGGAGCACCCGGAACGCAGCAGCTCCTTCGACGGCTGCGGGAAGTCACCCGCGCAGCGCGAGGAGCGAAGAAACCCAGGATACCCCGACGAAAAGCATATGGTTTCCGGATGCGCGCCCACACTAGGGGAACAAAAAGTGGCATAAGCATAAAAACTCGGAGGTCCGCGCGGCTTTCTCGGATCGGCGCTGGACCCGCGCGCCAGGGGCGGCGCCGGAGGCGCCGCCGGGGGGGCCCCAGCGCCGATCCGAGAAATCCGCGCGGACCTCCGAGTTTTTATGCTTCTGTCACCTGTTGTTCCCCTACCCACTGTATAAGTACACCCTGCGAAATGCTTAAGAGATCATGGGTTAAGAAATTCATAGTCTCAGAACTTGATTAAAAACCCAACATTTCTATCAAAATCTTAGGATTTACATTGAAACATTAGAATAATCGAGACTCTGGTCGAAAACTTAAGTTTTCTTAAGCATCGCCTAAGGTGTATGTTGGGGGGACGCCGATGATGCTCACAGGGCTCCGAAAGCCTCCCGGGAAGCAGCCTCTGCCCTCTCCCAGGGCGGCGGGCCTCCGAGAGGCCCCGCCGCCTCCTCGGAAGGCCTGCCCCCTCGGCGCGCCGCCGAAGGGGCGGGGCCGGAGGAGGAGGAGGAGGAGGAGGAGGAGGTGGAGGAGGAGGAGGGGGGTGAGAGGAGGAGGGGAGGAGGAGGAGGAGAGAGGAGGAGGAGGAGGAGGAGGAGGAGGAGGAGGAGGAGGAGGAGGAGCGAGGTAGAGGAGAGGAGGGGGATGAGGAGGGGGAGGAGGAGGAGGAGGAGGAGGAGGAGGGAGGAGCAGGAGGAGGAGGCAGGAGGAGGAGGAGGAGGGGGGGAGGAGGAGGACGAGGAGGAGGGAGGCGTGAGGAGAGGAGGAGGAGGAGGGGGAGGAGGAAGGAGGAGGAGGAGGAGGAGGAGGGGGAGGGAAGGCAAGCTAGGTGCGCTCGCGTCATATCTGACGTCCTACCCCTCCCTCCCATCCCTTACCATGGCGCTGATTTTCTCTATCCGCGGACGCGTGTCGTAGCGGACCTGTGGCTCCGCTCGCGCGTGCGTAGTGGGTGGTGGTGCGCGTGCGGCGTGCGTGCGTGTGTGCGTGGTTGTGGTGGTGGTGGTGTGCTGCTGCTGCTGCTCTGGCTGCGGTGATGTGCTGGTGCTGGTGCTGCGTGCTGGTGCTGTGAATGGTGCTGGTGCTGGTGCTCGGTGCTGGTGCTGGTGCTGTGCTGGTGGTGGTTTGGGGTGGTGGTTGTGGTGGTGGTAGTAGTGGTGCTGCTGTGCTGTGCTGCTGCTGCTGCTTGCTGCTGTGCTGGTGGTGGGTGGTTGTGGTGGTGGTGGTGGTGATGGTGTGTGATGGTGGTGTGGTGATGTGGTGTGGTGGGGTGGTGGTGGTGGTGGTGCTGGTGCTGGGCTGGTGCTGTGGTGTTTGGGTGGTGGTGGTGGTGGTGGTGGTGGTGGTGGTGGTGGTGGTGGTTGGTGGTGGTGGTGGGGTGTGGTGGTGGTGGTGGTGGTGGTGGTGGTGGTGGTGGTGGTGGTGGTGGTGGTGGTGGTGCGGCGCGGTGGTGGCGGGCGGATGGGCGCGCGAGAAAGAGGCCCGCGCTGGGCGAGAACGCCATCCTGAACGACGGAGGCCAAACACCGATCCGAAAATGAGGCCCACGCTGCAGCGGGAGCACGATTCGGAACGATTCGGGAGCAGAAATGAGGCCGGCGCCTCAGCGAGAGCAGCATTTTGAAAAAAAAACGCAGGCGAAAACCCAACTCCCGGGAATCCTGTGTTAAAAACAGTACGCGGGGGGGAATCGGCCACTCCCAGCACGCCATCAGGGGAAGAGGGAGAGTAGTATTCATATTGAGCAATTGTGGAGGAGGAGGGGGAGGAGGAGGGGGAGAGAGAGGCGGAGGAGGAGGAGGAGGAGTAGGAGGAGGAGGAGGAGGAGGAGGAGGAGGAGGAGAGGAGAGGAGGAGGAGGAGGGTAGGAGAAGGGAGGAGGAGGATGGAAGATGGAGGAGGAGGAGGGGGGAGGGGGAGAGAGAGGAGGAGGAGGAGGAGGAGGAGGAGGAGGAGGAGGAGAAGGAGGGGAGTCGGAGGAGCAGGAGGAGGGGGAGGAGGAGGATGGGGGAGGGGGAGGGGGATGAGAAAGAAGAGGAGGAGGAGGAGGGGGAGGAGGATGGGGGAGGGGGAGGGGGATGAGAAAGAAGAGGAGGAGGAGAAGGAGGAGGAGGAGGAGGGGGAGGAGAACGAGGAGGTGCGTCCAGCGTCCGCGCGGGCGGGGAGGGGCGGTTCCTCCTCCGCGTGCGCGAGGAGGACGGCGGTGCCGTCCTGCCGCGGGCGGGCGCGGGCGGAGCGAGAGGGGGCAAACCGTCGTCGTCGTCGTCGTCGTCGTCGTCGCCGTCGTCGTCCAGTGACGCTGCTATCTGCGGCCGCGCGCGCTCCTGCTGAGAATCCAGGTTTGAAGAACGAGGCTGGAAGATCGAGGCTTTCGACGCTCTGTGGCTTTCTGGGGCCCGTTGGGGAACCCTCGTCGCCAGGGCTGTATACGCGCCGAAATCTCGGCCAGGACCAGCAATGACTGAGAGACCACTGAGCATATCTATGATATTGTCTATGCACAGGTCTGCATACCACTTCGCCCTTGGACCTGAGCCCTCACCAAGCACAGATCTGTTGTTAGATGCAAGGCTCTGGGAGAATACACTGAGCGGCACAAGACCTTCTCAATTTGGGGCTCGTCAGCCTTATCCGTTACATGTGCCCACTTGGAAATGCGTTGGTCTACTTGCCTTGACCCGCTGCTCATACCAACTGCACTTGCTCCGACATACTTGCGCGTGCTCAGAACTGACAAAGTCAGGAAGAGGTGACCAGCGCCGTTGCCCAGGACTGCGGCATACGGACGCTGCGTCAGCAGGCGGGATGCCAGGGCCTCTGGGGGTCGCACGCTGGAGAAATCCATCGGCGCAGGCCTGGCCCTGAAGGCAACCCAAGCCGCCACCCCCCGCGCCCTCGCCTCGACGTGGTGTGCCGCGTTGGCGGCCCTCGTCGTATGCCACCGCGTAGCTGGGGCCGCCCCATCCTCGTGCCAAGACCTCCGACGGAGCTGTTTCCTTCAGTCCGTGCGCCCCAGAAGTCCCGGGCACCTCTGTTCGGGCAGCAACATTCACCCCCCGTGTTGTACACCCTGCGAAATGCTTAAGAAATCATGGGTTAAGAAATTCATAGTCTCAGAAATGGAATAAAACCCAGAACTTCTATCAAAATCTTGGGATTTACATTGGAAAGTTAAGAATAATCGAGACCCTGGACGAAAACTTAACTTTTCTTAAGCATCGCCGAAGGTGTATGGCCCCCCGGGCCCGCAACCCACCACATCGCAACTCGATGTTCAAAGCGTCTCTCGGGGGCCAGCGGCCCGACGCCCGCCGTCGGCCGCCCGGGCCTCAGGCGAGGCCCCTGGCACACTGCAGACAACGCAGCTGCCGAGCGGCGGTCAAACTCGCCGTGCATAAAGCCCACAATGGGACGCACATGGACATACTAATACTATATGTCCTCCTTGGAGGCGCGCGTCCGACCCGAACATATAGTATACCCATCTTGTAGTATATCGTTTCCCGAGCGGTGTGGCCAGAAAGCGCCCGCCACGACGCATGTACTATAAGATTTCTCGGTGCGCGCGTCGCCCCTGGGGGGGCGACGCACGTATAGTATAAGTATGTTGGGGTGTTGCCGACACAACTGTGTTTGATCATACACGCTCAGAACTCGTTACTGAAAAATGCCACGCGCGAGGTTCCCCGGAGCACTGCTCACATCGTGCCTCCGCGCACGTGCTCCGACGCATCGCTGCAAACTGAAACGCAAGCTGGATCCAACGCCAAAACAGCTCTACGACAGCATGAAGCTACGTGCGGCACAAGAGATGGGGGCGATCTGCGAAATTCGCCGTGGGAGCGGGTCGACTTCATCCACGGGCGTCCCGGGAACGTGCGCAAATCGTCCACGTGGGCGAGGGCGTGGGCTCCTGTCCTCACGCATCGGGCGGCCGAGACTGCTCCCAGAAAGGGTGTGTGCCGACAGCGCGAAGCCGAGCTTCGGACTCCGAAAGCAACACGGTGAGCGACGAAAGGAAAGGGGTCTTACGCGAGATGGCGCAGCGACCTTACGCCGCGGCGTACGCGGGCCGCCAGCGCGGCACGCCACGTTGGAGACGAGGGCGCTTACGCGCGACCTTACGCGAGCAGCTTGCGCGCCAATGTCGGTGAAGACGACCCCTCTGTTTCCCGTCGCTCACGTGGACATACCCCCAGCCCTCAGGGCGGTGGTCTAACGAGATGTTGCCTTCCTCGTCCAAACGTAGGTGGCAACTGATGGGATCCTCTCATACCATCTTGTCGGCTCTTGCGAATCGACGCTAGTCGACGCTAAATCGACGCTAATCGACGCAAAAAAACGCTAATCGACGCTGGCCGACGCTAAATCGGCGCTACCTCATCGACTCGCAGACGCTAATCGACGCTAGTCGACGCGAAAGACGGAGTTTCAAGGATATACAATAATTCCAGGATCTGCCACCGAACAATACACTCTTCCCTTCGGGGAGGGGTGCCCTACCCCCCCCCACCCTCCCTGAGTTTGTTTTAGGGCCGCTGCGATGTGCCAGGGAGTCTTGTTTCGCCCAACATGGCTCCAAGATGGCCCCCAATGCCCCAAGGAGACCTCCCAAATGGCTAAAGATAACCACCATGCATCCATCAGGCCGCAAAAGGACCACCATACGACTCCAAGTGCTCTCGGAGCCCGATCGGGATATCCCGGAAGAGGCACAAATCCTGCAAAAGCCACAGGACGCTCAATGAGTGTTACCGTCTCGTCTGTTCGCTTCCGATGCGACTGGGGCCTCAAGATTGCCCCTAGATGGCCCAAAGAGCCCCACGGGGGCTCAAAAGGCCCCCAAGACGGCCCCAAGACCGCGCAAGCGCGCCCAGAGGGCGCCCCAAGAAGGCCCCAAGAAACGATGCTGGTGGCCCCAGAGGGGCAACGGAAATTTAGCCCCCCCTCTTTTGATAGACGCCCCCCAAGATGGCCCCAAGAGGCCCTGCAAGGCTCCCAAGACTGAGCATTTTCCTAGGGTGGAGGGCTCAGGGTGAAATCCATATGGGGCTTTGCACCTCGAAAATCAGCCCGTCTTGTGACTCACATGTTGCAGGTTCAGAACTCGAAAATCCATCGACGGCATTTCAGATTTCACCCTTTGTCCTCCACCCAAAGAACATGCTCTGCAAGAGGCCCCCACGAGGGCTCCAAGAGAGCCCCGAGACCCCCCAAGAGGACCCCAAGACCATCCAAAACAAACCCGACGAGGGCCGCGAGAGAGCCCGCGAGAACCCTAAGAGGGCCTCCCGACGATCCCAAGATGGCTGCCAGAGTCTTCGTCCTCCCCTTCCTCCTCCTCCCCGCCCACTCCTAGGAGCTATGCTGGCGTTCAGCACAGTGCAATCTCCTTGCGCACCTGCCACACCGAACATCCGATGGGGGTGGGTGTAATAATCGCCCTGCGGGGTGGCGGGCCTAGGTTGCCCTTCTGCACCTGCTCTGGATTGCCTCTACTCGTAAACCTATGCATCATGATTATCATAATGATGACACACAGTGTTGAATGAGCAGACTACACGACATTGAAAGAGCGTTCGACGATTACGTCCACGGCTGTTGTTGCGCTTTTGAATCGTGACAGGAAGGACAACCATGCGGGATCAAAATACTGTGCAGACGACTTTGTTGAACCACGCCTGCATACAGTGTGGGTGGCGAAACGCAAGATGGACAACTCGAGCATGCGAAATGGCAGTTCTATGCAATATGGAGTTGCAGGGCACAGCGCAGGTAATGTTATGTCCAGCGATGTCAAAAGGAATATCAGGCAGAATATCGATGACCAAAGTTCGGATTGGGGTGGCAACAGTGGCGTTATTTCCAATAGATTGATAGCCCCAAAGGTACCTCGCCATCAGCGGTGGAAGAAGCAATTGGCAAATGCTTAAAGTGGTTTACTGAGAAGGTGGATTTGTTGGTACATCCTAATTGCATGGTGATCATTGCGGGAGATCGTATTGATCATCTGGTATTCGGAGATATTCGACAGACAAGGAGTACCACAGAGCAGACAACACCGTCGGCGTGAAGAACCTTGGTATGGAGACTTGTGTATCCACTAAGGTGCGCGAAGCAGCTGCAGAGAACAACATCGCCATATGTAGCTGTCTCTAGGACACACTTCCAACCTTTTCCAACGGGGAGAGCAGCAATAAAGTTGACCAATACGTCACACCGACAGAGGCTATGCATCGAATACGGGCACTCCACACACTTCGTGGACGTGGACGACGACTTCATCGAAGGATCATTACATTGCCGCAAGATGATGTGCCAGCACTATGGCGTTTGAGTACCACCATCAAGAAAGGACATAATGAACCATACCATCCCAAGATCAACAGAGACAGATTGATGACTACGTTCGTGAATGGGAAACAGCGAATCGAATATCTAAAACAATTGGAGAAGAACGTGGATACTATGCAGAAAGATACGTGGAGAAGCATGTGGGATGGAGGAGATGTCCAGAGAGATGGAACGTACTGCGAGGTTATATTCACAAAAACTGGGTACAGACTCTTAATGGCGTCAGGCAGGCAGCAAAGGAGCATCAAGTACATGAGAGAAGGGTGGGTAGCATTGATCGAGACAAGGGCAGCAGTACGAGCACGACTTGGACAGAACACCGAACGTGCCGAAGTTGAGTAGGTGCCGAGGCAACTTCGCGATATCACCAGGCAAATACTATCAGCACGGCGATGACGACGCACGGAAGAAACACAAAAGCAACGGGCAGAGCAACTGCGACAGTCTTGAAAACGACGGGACTTCGCTGAGGTACACAAGCCAAGGCCATCATTGGCAGGTACGGGATGCGGTCCAACGAAGCGGTCCATCTTCGGCACGAGTCAAAGCCTACCTATGGATGAATGGAAGCAGACGATCTACAACATGGAAGCTGGGAATTGGCATGCAACAGAAAAGGACTCGGCACTAAATGTAAGCCGGCTATATTTTCTTAGCGCAGATCGACAGGAATGGCCAGATAGCGCATTCACAGTTCACAGCATGCTCCCAAACGAAATGCGTGTCCAGCATGGGGGGTGACATCAGAGGCGTTCTTGATGGGGATAGACAACCAGATGTGTTCGAATGATGATGCAACTAACGTATTGTTTTCAAGAACAGCTTCGACACGTTAAAAAAATGTGCTCATATTAATTGGAATGGTCGGTCTCATGCCAATGGGCGCTGTCAGGTCTCACACCGTCGTTCAACCAAAAGCACCAATGAGCACAGGTAATCAAAGGATTGAGAATATCACATGGATTCGACTCCCTCGTGAGCTATGACGGCCAGCTGCCGAAGCGAACAAGACGACAAGAGTCAGAGACGTTCGCGCATGGAGGACTACGAGAGCGGAGGCGAGAAGAATGCCTGCTGGCACTCCCATCGGCCTCTCGGAGGCGCAGGGAAGCTCGGATATCTCATAGCATCACCAACGACGACAGCACGAACGCGTTCGCGCGCATGACGCGGCAGCACATGCACGAGCTACATCAACGAGCAGCACGACCTGAGCATCAGCAGCTACGACGCACTGCCACGATGCACGTGAATGCAGTCGATGGGGAAGGCAATTGTCGGGCTGATAGAAGAATGTCCATGAGGCGCTCGATTGTTGCAGCGGATTTCGCATGCGTTTTCAACACCAGAGGTCCGAACATGGTCAGCGGAACTGGGTAATAAATATTACTAATATGTATTACTCATGGGGAGAAGCGTCATCAATAACAAGATGGTGGACATAGGTTTGGGGTACTGTCGAAGACGACAGATCGCGTACACATACACACGTAGACGCCAGCGACACAGCACATTGCATCACACATTAAAAATGCTACTGACCAGCTACATGAACAGCTACTACTAAATTGGCATCATCTGAACAAGAACGCAACTGCACACGTCGTCAACATCGGGGCGCGGCGCGCTTGCATGCGACAAGCCGATGTGTGCGCCCAGGCTTGCACAGGGGACCGTGGGCCAGGAACCAAGATTAATGGGACCGATTACGTCGTTCGACGGTGTCTTGCACACAGAGCTTGCAAGAGCAATAAGAGCTGTTCGAGCAGGATGGTGTTCACTTGCGTATACATGGCGCCAGCAATTGTCATCTAAGCTGACGGGGAAAGGGGAAACTACCCGAGGGTCATAGGTCCCGATACTTACGATCGTCCTTCACCTTTCTAGCGTGCACGCGCTGGGTGTTGCGCAAGAGATCAGAGCTCTGTATGCTGCCCCATTGATAATCTAATGCGCACGCATTGCACGCGTGCCAATGGTTTGATGAACGGGTTCAATGATGCACCATGTGACTCCTTGTTCTGTTTCGTAGCTCAGGACTCAGGGGCGTCGCTGCATCAAAATGGGATACCAGCGCCAACGTTTCCCCGCACCCCCCCCCCCTCCAGGGCGCCAGCCAGCGATCTCAGGGCTAAGCACTCTTGGGGATATCTTATCCGAGTGACCTATCGAAATCAGATATCCCCAAGACTGCCGCGCAATATTAGGGATTCTTCATCTTCGGGAGGCAGATCGAAAAGCGTGTCATCACAAATATCTATCCCTAGGAACGTCGCCCTGGTTCGGCTCTATGCGTGCTGGGCGCGCTGACAGAGCCTGAGCGATGGGCTCGTTGGGCGAAGGGCGGGGACTGGAAAGCCCGCTGCCGTGACTCCGGTTGCCACGAGCTTGTGTTCGCCCTTAAACTGGCAATCACATCCTAGGCGGGTTCATCTATAGTGGAGGCGAGTCCACAAGAAACCTTCCAAAAGAAACCCAACCCTGAGGCCCCAGGACGTCCATCGATGTTTGGTGCGGGAGTCACGCCTTCCACAACAAAACCATCAAAACCCAAGAAACCCAGGGCCCCCTGGAGGGAAGCAGGGTGTGTCTTGGCATGGGTCTCCACTGTATCGAGCATGTCAGAGTGCCATTTGACACTGCGCGCGCCAACGCGCGCGAGTGGCATCGGTCGCACGGTGCGCTGCCCACAAACCCTCTGTGGGCAGCGGCCCTCCGGGGCCGGACAAACGCAGGGATAGGGTTATGTTTGGCACACGTTGTTATATTCATCGGCAGCGTCAGGAATGGCGGCGCGTGTGCTGCCAGAAGATTTCACTGATCGGTTGGTCAGACACGCGCCGGCGGCCACATTCGAACTATGAGTCCAAGGAATGGACTATCGCTCTGGGACAGTTCACCTACAGCAGTCGAGCTCCAGTTGCAGCGACCTCGATGGATAGACGCTGTTTCCAAGGACCCAACGAACCACGAGCACGTTCTAGTGGGGATCTCGGTAAGGCGAAATTGGACGAATGTGTCAGCCGCCGCCGTTTTAACACTCACAGGAAGGTATACGAGCACAGCACGCCTTGGCAACACATTGGCTACGGGACCGTAACACATTGGCACGTGTATAGCAATATCGAAACGCATAGTACCGAGTAGAAGGTACCGAGCCGAACATAGACTGCACAACGGATTGGTACAACATAGATGGAGCGATTTTAAAAAGCAGAAGCAGCACCAGCATTGAATAAGTTCAAAACAATAAGCCCATGCGACGACAATGGTGAGAACGTGGGTAACAAACTACGACGATGAGGAGGAAAAGGGCACGCCAGAGCACAGATGCATACATGATGTACAGTGGTACAACTTGCAATTCTACACACCCTAGCATGAAGGTCTGAAAATGCGCATTCGGTTATCGCACATCAGCTTCCAAATGATGTTCCACGGGGAAGTCGCTAAAAAAACACATGTCCATGTTGCAGAGCACCATTCGCAAACAGGGCCCCGTGTTTACGACATGTTCGCACCACGGCAAGACAGAACCCTAGACGTTGCCCACTTCGATGCGTCTCCCACGACTCTCCGAGCCTGATCCTGCATATGTTTGCGGTCTCTGCAATCTCATACGTCACGGCTTGGACTCTCACTCGGCTCGCGTGCAGGAGCACGTGTCGGGGCGAGAACCGCTCAGCGAGGCATCCAGCGGGGTGGAGGCTGACGGCGCAATGCATGCAACCACCGTCGGGAACACTCGACGCAACATGGGACGCACAGAGACATACTAATACTATAAGTTATAAGTCCTCCTTGGAGGCGCGCGTCCGACTCGAACATATAGTATACCCATCTTGTAGTATATCGTTTCCCGAGCGGTGTGGCAAGAAAGCGCCCGCCACGACGCATATACTTCAAGATTTCTCGGTTCGCGCGTCGCCCCTAGGGGGGCGACGCACATATAGTATAAATATGTTGGGGTGACGCCGACAACAAGCGCAGCAGACAAACCGCCACCACAGCGAGAACGACAAGCAGGAGGAGAGCTGGACACCAGGCATGCCGGTGCGAACGCTGGACGCGGACCGGCCACCGAAGACGACGAGGTGCAGGCGCTCCAGAGGGCGGCGCTGAACAGCCTGCAGATGAACAGGCCCCTAGCAGGAGTTGTATGAACAAGCTTGTGCCAGAGTGAAGGGGCCCTGGGACACACAAATAAATAGACACAAATAGCAAGATCCCCATATTTGTTCCATATTTTCTGGGCTTCCGTCTCCCCCCCGCTTCCCATATTTTCCAATATTTTCCTGGGAGTCGACGATTAATTGTGTCTGTGTGTTTCTTTCCCTCCTGAAGGCCCCTAGCAGGATTTACATGAACAGGCTCGTGCCAGAGTGGCACCTCACATACACCGTTTCTCTCAGGATCAAGGCTATAAAAGTATGGTGGCTGCGACGCATACCGCGCGCGGCGGCTCACGGGCCAAAGTTCGGGTGCACGCTGCGTTGGTGCTTCCCCTTACTAGAGGCCTCCTAGATGGGATCGGAATAGATGGGGTCGAAGAATCGGGCCGCATCGCCAATGCATCGCCGATGTATCGGCGATGCATCGGCGATGCATCGGCGATGCACTGGCGACGTCGGGACGTCGGCGTGGGGAAATACGGGCTCCACATCAAGCCGCATCGCCGATGCATCGGCGATGCGGCGCGATCCTCCGACCCCATCTACACGGACCCCGTCGAGGAGGCCTAGACTCACCATGCACTGCTAACGTTAGGTCGGGCCTGTCCCCCTACAGAGGGATTCTGGGCGAAAACAAAAAATACCCCAAAAAGTGCTCGAACTGATATCGAAAATAGTAACCAACAAATCATCCCCTGACCATGTTTGGACCATCTCTGAGTATTCCTCCTGTAGATGGACAGGCCCGACTTCATGCTAACGACGCTCAGGCCGTCGGCGCGGCCTGCGTGGAGAAGCGCGGGGCAGGCGAGGAGGGCCTCGGGAGCCCTCGCGTGCACTGCGGGGCCGCCGTCCTCGGGGGCCCCTGGCGCGACTCGGGCCTGCCCGGCCCAGCGGGGGTGGCCCTCGCCACGCTCGAGGTCTTGGCAGGCTTGGAGCTTTGGGGATTGGAGGGTTTTGCGCTGTCATTTGGGGTTTGGGGGTTTGGGGTTTTGCGCTGATTGGAGTTTTGCATTTGGGTTTTGGGGTTTTGGGGTTTTGGGTAGTTTGGAGTTTGGGGGATTGGGATTGGAGTTCTGGGGTTCTGCGCTGTCATTTGATGTTTGTGACTATGTCATGCTCAGGGTTCTCCTCTATCGTTCGTCGCATCCACCACGCTTACAAGCGCAGCGGCGCCTGGTTCTCAAGTCCGTCGCGTCGCGCTTTGGGCTTTGGGCTCTCGTCAGTGTTTCTGGACTAGTGTAAGCAACCTCGAGAGCCCTTCATACCAACCCACGCTCGATGTCGCGCCTGCAGGTGTGGGGACACTTCTAGTCAGAGATGTTGCCCACGCACAAGCCGGAGCATCGTTCCGAGGCACGCGCGTCGCCAGAACGCATGTGTCGCGCCCATTCCGCGCGGACCGGGCTCGGTGTCACCGAGGTCCAGGCTACGTGAGGTGGGCTGTCTACATTAGGGGGGGGGTGTACCCAGCGCTAGGGTCAAGCAGGCGTACGCAGAGCGCGGCCACGAGAAGAAGTCTAAGCTCCAGATCATGTATAGAGCACTGGCGGTCAGTCCCTTTCAAGACATGGAGCTCATTACGGCGATCAACAAGGTCAGGGACCGGAAATAGGAGTCACTCATCAAGCAAGACGGCATCAGTGTACAAACAGTTCGACAAACAGTAAACCTGGCGCTCAGACTCCTCGAGACAAAGAAGTTCGAGGGTCAGCACCAACATCGGCAATGGAGAGGCCACTGCAGGCACAGCTTCGAGAGCGGCAGCAGCTGTGAGAACGCAGGCGAATGGCTACGAACGGGTGATCCTCAGCGGGTTACGACAGCAAGCTGCTGCAGAAAGTGTACGCGCACGCGAGATGTTGACAAGGATGGGGCGCAGAATGCCATAAGCGGTTGAACATGTCACACTGTACCTCTTCTGCTGTGGAAAATCGATTGGGTCCCATTCATGAAACAAACCACACGACCATTGACGAGGGTGCTTCTTTGTGCTCACAGGTCTGAGAGCGTCTGAGACGGTGAGGTACAGCACTGCGCGCCTTAGTCTTCGTTTGTCGCGTAGCACGTTCCTGCTCAGACGTACGACCAGTACATGTTCATGCACGCTTAGAGCGCGTCTTTAAATCATATGAGTACGTAGCGCGCATGCAAAAGAGCGCCAAAACGACCACAGTGCACGTAAATAATTGCACATTGGCAGCAGAGACGGCCTGACCTAACTTGGACATAATAACAGCCTTCAAGACAATGAGGCCCTCCTCCGGCCAACCTGAACAACATTCAAGGGTATCCTCCCCCAGGTTGCACAACAACATCCAACAAACATGAAGAACATCTGGGTACCCTCCCCGAACCGACCTAGATCGTATGCCTCGGTCCGACCGGGGGGGGGAGCCACGAAGTTCCGCCTCCCCTGAGCCCCATCAAATCGGAGGTTCTGAGAAGGCCCAGGTGCCGACGAGGGGCCCAAGTCCCCGTAGGTCACAAAGGTTTCCTCAGACGCTTCCGCCATCTCACCTCGAACCGTACCAGCAGCTCCAAAGAACGCTGACACGCGTCCACCTCACAGGCAGGTAGCTGTTTGACGCTGCCGCCGAACCGT
>CAUYUJ010017031.1:233708-234896 GCA_963575745.1 Prorocentrum cordatum | reverse complement strand
ATCAGCATCAGCATCAGCATCAGCATCAGCATCAGCATCAGCATCAGCATCAGCATCAGCATCAGCGTCAGCGTCAGCATCAGCATCAGCATCAGCATCAGCATCAGCATCAGCATCAGCATCAGCATCAGCATCAGCATCATCATCATCATCATCATCATCATCATCAGCATCATCATCATCATCATCATCATCATCATCATCATCATCATCATCATCATCATCATCATCATCATCATCATCATAATCGTCGTCCCAATCATCCACCACCACCTCCTCATCCTCCTCCTCCCTCCCTCCCTCCCTCCCTCCCTCCCGCCCTCCCTCCCTCCCTCCATCCATCCTCCTCCTCCTCCTCTCCTCTTGCTCCTCCTCCTCCTCCTCCTCCTCCTCCTCATCCTCCCCCTCCCCCTCCTCCTCCTCCTCCTCCTCCTCCCCTCCCCCTCCTCCTCCTCCTCCTCCTCCTCTCCTCCTCCTCCTCCTCCTCCTCCTCATCCTCCTCCTCCCTCCTCCTCCTCCTCCTCCTCCTCCTCCTCCTCCTCCTCCTCCTCCTCCTCCTCCTCCTCCTCCTCCTCCTCTTCCTCCTCCTCCTCCTCCTCATCCTCCTCCTCCTCCTCCTCCCTCCTCCTCCTCCTCCTCCTCCTCCTCCTCCTCCTCCCTCCTCCTCCTCCTCTTGCTGCTGCGAGGGAAAAGGAAGAAGAAGAGATCCTCCCCTCCATCTCAATCGCCTCCCCGTCCCCCTCAACCCCTCCTCCCCCCCTTCTCCCTCCCCATCCCCCCCATCCACCCCTGCACCCCTGCAGTCTCCGAAAAAGTCGGCCCAAAAACTGTTGCTTGCGGAGTATTGCGGGTAGAATTCTGCTGCGATGCGGCTAGAATGTTGATAGGGGTGCAACGCGGTAGAATTCGACGACGACAACAAAGACGAAAATGCCTCACACAAGATAGAGTCGAATGTCGATCCAAAAGATCCGACGTCTCGATGTTATTCCATACGGAGTCCCCAGACGTAATGACATGTTCCCCGGGACTACCCTTCATCTCTTCGTCCTGAAACATTCTTAGACGGTACCTGGACCCAGCCAAGGCCCACAGAGGCTGACAGCAGCGAGGAAAAACGCGGTAGTTTGTTCAATATGCTTCACCCGCCTCGAGAGGCCTCCTGGGTGAGGTGCGAGTGAGTGAGGG
>CAUYUJ010017031.1:206208-228708 GCA_963575745.1 Prorocentrum cordatum | reverse complement strand
GGCCCTTGGAGGGCCCGTCGGGGCCCGACAGCGGCGAGTTCTCCTCAAGGGGATCGCACTTGCTCAGGAGGATCGGCCTGCACTCCAGGCATCGATGTGTCAACACGTTGATTTATACAAGAGGCATCCGCGCTGAGCCAACGACGAAGCAGAGTTGACCAGAAGGAATTCCTCACACAGTGGCATTCACGATGACTACACAATATCATAATCGTGTGTTGGAAATCAGCTGGCCCTGTCGGCGTGTGTGGGGTGTCTGTCCAGTCCCGTCGACAGGGCGCCTTCTTTCGTCCCCTCCTTCCCATCCTCCTCTCCCGTCGGGGGAGACAGAGAGAGAGAGAGAGCACCCTTCCTCGTTCGGGGAACGGGCTCGCAGCTTCAGGGAATTCCATCCACGTCCTCATTACGTCAAAGGGAAGCCCCTTCCCTTTGTCCCTTCCCTGGCGGGGGGGGGTCCCGGGGGGGTAGGGGGGGGGGTCAGATTCGTGTCGCCTCTGGGGGTCCTCCTCTCCCACGCAGGTGCTTCTCCGACGCGCCGGTCCTCCTCGGGACCTCCTCCCCAGGTGGGGAGGAGTCCCAGGGTGGGGAGCGGAGTCAGATACGCATCCGTCCCTGGGGATCCTCCTCCCCCTCCCCTCCCCTCTCCCACGCCGATCCTCCTCCGGTCCTCCTCCCCAGGGGGGGGTCCCAGGTGGGAGTCATTGTCCTCCTCCTCCTTCTCCGCCTCCTCCTCAACATCTCCGCCTCCTCCTCCTCCTCCTCCTCCTCCTCCCTCCTCCTCCTCCTCCTCCTCCTCCCCTCCTCCTCCTCCTCCTCCTCCTCCTCCTCCTCCTCCTCCTGCTCCTCCTCCTCCTCCTCCCTCCTGGTCGTCGTCGATGTCTTTCAGGGTCGGCGGCACCGGCCGTCAGCCCTTCACAATAATCCTTGCCACACGTATCCGATCCTCCTCAATTTTGGCTGTCACCGCCTGTGGTTCTGGACAAGTGCGTGAACGAAATAAGTGATAGCAAAACTACCTCCACACTAACTGAAAATACCAAGCCCCGCAAGCGGATCGGACAGCATGTGTTCAACCCATCACGTCTAAGTCGTTCGCGCGGCTATGTATTCACTCGGCTGGCACAAAACTCAAACGCTCTCTCGTCGTACCGTCAAGCAGCAGAGCACCAGGACCCTCCATGCTGAGTGTCCTCCACACTGAGTGGCCTCCCTCACCCCCTCCCTCCCCCGTCCCTCCCCCCTCCCTCTCTTCCTCCTCCTCCTCCTCCTCCTCTTCCTCCTCCTCCTCCTCCTCATCCTCCTCCTCCTCCTACTCCTCCTCCTCCTCCTCCTCCTCCTTCTCCTCCTCCTCCTAGATCCTCGAGGCTCCTGCCCCCATTCCCCTCCCCCTCCTCCTCCTCCTCGATCTTCGAACCCCCTTTTTGCACGTCGGGCGAACTCGAGCGTCTTGGCAGGGCTCAAGCTAAACAGTGCCTTCCATGTTCACGTTGCTGTCGTGTCCGTGGTCCCTCGTTCTGCCTTCGTTCCGCCTTTGGTGCAAAACGAAATCAAAACGAAAACGGGTCCTCGAACTCGCCCAAACACGGCTTAGCTCGAGCCGTGCGTCTTGGCTGAAGCGTCCCCCCCTCCTCCTCCTCCTCCTCCTCCTCCTCCTCCTCCTCCTCCTCCTCCTCCTCCTGCTCCTCCTCCTCCTCCTCTTCCTCCTCCTCCTTCGAGCTCGAGCATGTACGCAAGATCGTGCCCGTGATGGTGAAGCTCGTACTGAACCTCTCGATGAGAACGCGGAAGCAAGAGTCCATCATCATGATCACCCTGATCGGACCAGAGTCGGCGGCGCCTGTGACACTGACAAAGCTTCGAGTACGAGGGTGGGTGGAGGCTGCTCAGGACTTACGGAGTCGCGAAAAGGACGAGGAGGTAGACAAGCTCGGCAGCATCAGCGTGGCGGCCATCGTGGGGTTGATCGAAGGGTGCGAAGCTGCAAGAGTGTCAGAATGCACTCGCAACCAGGAGAAGCTCAAGGCGTGAAAGCAGGAGCTGAACAGCAAGAATCGGAGCGAGGTGGGGACCGAGTTTCCCCTTGTGAAGGTGAAGTCGGCCTTCAAGGAGAACGACTGCAAAATCTTGCTGACGCAGAACGGGTCGCCCAGATTGCTCGTAGATAGATTGCTTGGTGCAGCTGGGCTTCTCCCAGAAAGTGTGCCCAGATGAACCACCTCGAAAGAGTGCTCCAAACTATTCAGTAAAATCTGATGGACTAGATTTGCTGGACCGTGATGCTGAGTGTGACGAGAACGATGTGCATGAATCATGCTGTTTTGATGAGCCGGATCTGAATTGTATGGCGCGTCTGGAGCCGGGTGCCGAGTGTGATCCAGGATATCTCGTCTACCCCAAGGGCGCGTGAAAGTTTGCTGACAGTGACGAGTCCTACGCGTCTGAGAGACTGTACGACGGAGTGTTCGACGCCATGGAGAAAGTCATCGAGAATTTGCACTTGCGGTGCGGTGACTTCGAGGCTTGACCCCGCTGCCGCCGCCTCCGCGAGCCAGGTAAGGGGTATCTCTCTTTCTCCCTGGTCCTCCCATGAGCCTCATCCTCCGCCCTCTCGCCCTCCTCCTCCCAAGCGTGCTCGGATGAAATGCAAGACCGTCCAAGCGCTTATTGACCGTGGGCTTGGTGACCTGGTGGCTAGCGCTGCTGTCCGCCTCCTCGGTTTCCGTTGCTAGAATGCGCAAGTGACGTCAGGGGTTTTGACACCCTGTTAACAGTGGGCAGGCTGGACCCTGAACTTCGCGGCCGGTTCAGGCCGGTGGGTCGGTCCCGGGGCCATTTGTCTGACGAGGTGGACGTCGGCCCCGATAGGCGTCTGATCTGATCCTCCTCCTCCTCCTCCTCCTCCTCCTCCTCCTCCTCCTCCTCCTCCTCCTCCTCCTCCTCCTCCAGTCACTCGCCAAGCATCTCCATATTAGTGCAACATACAAGGCATTTTTTGTACACCCGTCACAGGCTCGCTTGACAAAGGACAACCGCGCCAGGGTCGCCGAGAAGCAGTTGACTTCGTATGCCCACTCTTTCGGGCACCCCTGGTCCAGTCCGTCTCCAGCGTTTCGGCGTGTGGTTGGCTATCCTCTCTCAGGACCTGCCACAACCAACCACACGGGGCAGGCCGACGCTGTCACGAACGACGCCTCTGTTTCCGACTGTGCGAAAACACCACGCGTACCTCTTGAATACAAACATACACTGTGTTTGGCTGTGTTCTGGGACCCCTTCTTACACATCAAAATTACCAGAAGATGTCAAGCGCTTTGGCCTTCACAGAAGGGAGGAAACAACTGTCCCCTCTTTCGTGACACCGCCGGCAACCGCATTTAAGCCGGGCGATTGCCCCCTTGTTCCATGAGCGGACACTAACCACAGCCCAAAGGTGTGAGCCACCCGACCCCTGCGTTAGGCGCTCGTGGTCAATCAGGACGCACCTGCGAAGCCCCCTTTTTGGTAAAGCCACCATTGCTACCTCTCTGGCTGTTGGGAAAAAGGCCGCACCACCCAAAACGAGCTCCTGGAGAGACTTTCGGCTGATAACCACTCATTTGCCAAGCATATCCATATTAGTGCAGCATACAAGGCATTCTTTGTACACCCGCCTCAGGCTCGCCTGACAACGGACAACCGCGCCAGGGTGGCCGAGTTGCAGTTGACTGCGCAACTTCCTTTGGTTCCCTTGCTGGTCTAGGACTGAGTATGCCCACTCTTTCGGGCATCCCTGGTCCAGTCCGTCTCCAGCGTTTCGGCGTGTGGTTGGCTATCCTCTTCAGGACCTGCCACAACCAACCACACGGGGCAGGCCGACGCTGTCACGAACGACACCTCTGTTTCCGACTGTGCGAAAACACCACGCGTACCTTTTGAATACAAACATACACTGTGTTTGGCTGTAGACTGGGACCCTTTCTTACACACCAAAATTACGAGAAGATGTCAAGCCAGGCTTTGAGAACCTGCTGTTTTGGCCTGCACAGAAGGGAGAAAACAACTATCCCCTCTTTCGTGACACCGCCAGCAACCACTGCTAAGCCGGGCGATTGCCCCCTTGTTCCATGAGCGGACACTAACCACGGCCCATGGGCCGACGCTGTCACGAACGACACCTCTGTGTCCGACTGTGCGAAAACACCACGCATACCTCTTGAATGCAAAAATACACTGTGTTTGGCTGTATTATGGGACTCCTTCGTACACACCAAAATTACCAGAAGATGTCAAGCCAGGCTTTGAGAATCTGCTGTGTTGGCCTTCAAAGAAGGGAGGAAACAACTCCTCCTCCTCCTCCTCCTCCTCCTCCTCCTCCTCCTCCTCCTCCTCCTCCTCCTCCTCCTCTTTCATCATCATCATCATCATCATCATCATCATCATCATCATCATCATCATCATCATCATCATCATCATCATCATCATCATCATCATCATCATCATCATCACATCATAATCCTCATCATCATCGTCCTCCCATTGTCGTCCATATCATCATCATCATCATCATCATCATCATCATCATCATCATCATCATCATCATCATCATCATCATCATCATCATCATCATCATCATCAGCATCAGCATCAGCATCAGCAGCATCCTCATCATAAGCAACACCAGCATCACCAGCATCATCATCATAATCATCACCACCACCACCATCATCATCAGCATCATCTTCATTCATCATCATCAGCAGCATCAGCATCAGCATCATCATCATCATGATCATCATCATCATCATCCAATCCGTCTCATCGTCGTCAATCATCATCTCAGCACATCTTCAGTGACGATTTTTTCATCATCATCATCATCTTCATCATCATCATTAATCATCATCATTATCATTCAATCATCTCATCAGCATCAGCATCCATGATCATCAGCATCATCATCAGCATCATCAGCAGCAGCATCAGCATCATCAGCAGCACATCA
Source organism: Prorocentrum cordatum (assembly GCA_963575745.1). Classification (NCBI taxonomy): domain Eukaryota; class Dinophyceae; order Prorocentrales; family Prorocentraceae; genus Prorocentrum; species Prorocentrum cordatum. The sequence goes on along the minus strand of CAUYUJ010017031.1, from coordinate 223,727 downwards.
ACATCATCATCAGCAGCATCAACATCAGCATCATCATCATCATCGTCATCATCATCATCAACTATCATCAGCCATCATCCATCGTCACATCATCACCAATGGTCATCATCATCAGCATCGGCAGCATCATCATCATCACACAGCAGCAGCAATCAGCATCACATCTCGGCAGCATCCCCCACAGCATCCGTCACATGCAGCATCAGCGTCAGCGCAGCATCAGCATCACAGCATCAGCAGCATCAGCATCAGCATCAGCATCATCATCATCATCATCATCATCATCAGCATCATCAGCATCAGCATCAGCATCATCATCATCATCATCATCATCATCATCATCATCATCATCATCATCATCATCATCATCATCATCATCATCATCATCATCCTACTCCTCCTCCGCCTCCTCGATCCTCGAACCTCGAACCGCCTGCCCACCCCCTTCCCCTGGACGCGACCGGCGGCGGCGGCCCCTCTGGGGGAACCAAAAGATACCCATACCGCAACTCCCCGGACCTCTCCCGGGGTGCGCTCTGACCAGACTTTCGAGCCGAATCCAGCGGTGGCGACGAGGGCCTCCCGGGAGGCCAAAAAAAAAGCGAGAGGGAAGGGTAGCGGTGTGGGTACCTTTCCCTCCTCGGACCCTCTCCCCCTCCTCCTCCTCGATCCTCCAACCTCCTGTCCACCTTCTGAAGGGCAACGATAGGGGGGGATAGGCATAGGGGGGGAGGCGTCGACCTGGAATCGGCAATACATCGCCTATAGATCGGCGATTGGCCTCAGATTGTGAATCCGCACCTTCCTGGGCAGATTGGGACTATCGGGCCCCTATCGGCGATCAATGGGCGATTGGGGGTCGATGCATCCCCCCCTATCGTTGCCCCTGACCTTCCCCGCCCCCCCCCACCTGAACGCGGCCGCCGGCGGCGGCCCCACCCGACTCCGTTCCTCGCCCGCCGACGGTATGGAGAGCGACGAGGCCTGGCACGGGCGCCCCCGGGGCTCCTCCCGGGGCTGCCACCGCGCGCGCGCCACCGCCGAGGCGCTCCGAGCCTTCCCCAGGCCCCCCCCAGGAGGCGCCGAAGAGGCCCAAGAGGCCCCAAGAGGACCCCATAAGGCCCAGAAGAGGCCCCCAGAGGCCCCCAAACGGGCCCCAAGAGGCTTCAAAACGGGCCCCCAAACGCGCCTCCGAGGCGCTCCGAGCGCCCCCCAGGAGGCGCCCAAGAGGCACCCCCGGAGGCGCCCAGGAGGCCCCAAAGAGGCCCCAAAGAGGCCCCAAAGAGACCCCCCAAGAGGCCCAAAAAAGGCCCCAAGAGGCCCCCGAAGAAAAAGCCCCCAATAGGCTTCAAAGCTGCCTCCCGGAGGCCCCCAGGGAGGCCTCCCAGGAGATCCCAACGAACACCCAGTAGGCTTCACACCCATAACGCAGGCACGGTGGCGGGATGGGCCGACGCACCAGATCTCAGAGGCGTCCAAGCGGGGGGCGTCCAAGAGGGGGCGCGCAAATCATGGCGGGCGGCAAATGCGTGGCCAAGGGGGGGGGGGCCAAGGACGTCTTGAAGTAAGGAGAGGCGCCGCGAAATCTGGGGAGGTATCATGGTCATCGCCATGATATCAACCCCCCTAGTCATCACCCCCATCTTGGCCGCCCCCGGAGATCTCGCGCACCGAAGATGCGAGGCAGGGATTCATGCATCGGAGGTTGGGGGGTGAGATCGCCGTGGTACGGAGAACCCCCCACCGGGAAATCGGTTTCGGTTTTTTTTGGTTCGTGTCGTGCGTGCGGGCGAAGCGAAGGAAGCTGCGTGGGCGCGCGAGAGGAATGATGCCGCCGTGGCTAGGGGCTGTGGAGCGGGTTGTCCGCCCCTCCCCCCCGGCGCGCGGTGGCCGGGGGTGTCTCATCGGTGGCGCGTCGGTGTCCCGTCGGTGGCGCGGGGTGCCCCGTCGGTGGCGCGGGGGATCCCGACGGTGGGTCCGGATATCCCGCCGTGGTGTCTCGATGGTAGCTGGTGAGTGCAGTTGTGAGATCGATAGTGGGATCGATAGTGAGATCGATTGCGTGATCGATCGAGATCGAGAGATCGATGGTGAGATCGCTAGTGAGATCGATGGTGAGATCGCTCACAACAGATCTTTGGCTGGGGGTGGCCCGCCGTGGCTGGGACGCCCCATCGTGGTGTCCCGAGGGTGTCTCGTGAGATCTCTTGTGAGGTCGATAGTGAGATCTCTTGTGAGATCTCTTGTGAGATTGATAGTGCGATCATTAGTGCGATCGCTATCGAGAGCGATAGTGAAATCGATGGTGAGATTGATTGTGAAATTCGTTGTGGCATCGATAGTGAGATCTATTGTGGCATCTCATCACGATCACACTCATCGCAGTTGTTGTCAGTGCGTTTTTCCTTCCCCCAACCTCCTTGACGTCGCATAGGTATCCATCGCCTGGGAACCGACGTCCTGAGGACCTGGCGGGCGGCGGATCTGGATTAATGTTGGCCCCTGGGGATCAAAATCCGCCGACCCTGTCGGCGTGTGGAAGAAGCTCTTTAATGCGTCGCTGTTTCACTCGTCGTCTCCTCGTCGTCGTCTTGGCCGTCGCCATTCCAAGCTTTCTCCGGGGTCTCCTTCTCCAACGCGCCAGCCGTTGCCTCTCTTACCCTGGGCCTTTCTCTTCAACCGTGCTAGCCAAAACGACAATAACCAACGTCGAAGTTCATTCGAAGGGAAGCCCCATCCCTTGATCCCTTTCCCGCCGGGGAGACCGGGGAGGGGGTCCCGGGGGGGTCCTGGGTCAAAATGCCCCCCACCCGCCCGGGGGGCGAATCGCCGAACTATCGGTCCAAGACGCCCAAGCACCCTCCCGACGGCCCGAGGGGTGTCCAAGACGCCCCAAGAGGCCTCCAACAGCACTCCCAAGAGGGCCCCAAGAGGCGAAAATGATTGATCTTCCCAAGGTTTTTTGAAAGTGTTTGGGATTCTCGCCTTTTCGGCTTCCCGACACTCCAAGATCGCCCCAAGATAGCCCAAGGGGCCTCCGAGAGGGCCCCAAACGACCCAAGAGGGCCCCAAGACGGCCCAAGAGGTCTCCAAGACGGCCCGAGAGGCTCCCAAGACGGCTCCAAGAGTGCCCAGACGGAGACCCGAACGGACATTTTGAGCGCTCGGCCAAGAAGCCCCCAAGACGCCCCGAAGAAACCCAAAAGATGCGCCGGGGAATCCCCAAGAGGCCCCCAGGAGCCTCCCAACAGGCCCCCAAGAGGCTCCCAAGCGCCCCCAAAATACCCCCAGAGGCAGCCGAGAGCGCTCCGAAGAGACCCCAAGAAACATCACTGAGGACTCTGACCAACGTCAGCATCGTCGTCGTCGTTGTTCAGTGTCGGCGGCACCGGCCGTAAGGCCTCTCCAATATGTCCACATCCAGAGCCTGTGGAAGTCTGCGAAAACCGACCGTCCAGGCGGTGACTATGCAGAGATCCCCACATCGAGGAAGGTGGGGGGCGTCCAGGAGGTGGGTTCGCAGATCGTGGCCCGAGGCACGAGCGCGGCCCCGGGGGGGGGGGCCAAGGGGCGCATTGAAGTTAGTAAAAGAAGGAGGGGGTCATGAAATCTGGGCAGATCCCATGGCCCCGACCACGAGAACGGCCGACGTTGGAAAGACAACGCGCAGCATCGGTCTCCGTACAGCACGCGATCCCTGTGAGGCGATCCCCCCGCCAGGGCCCCCTCTGGCCCCTGTCAGGGCCACTTCGGCGCATGCCATCGCCAAGGTGGGGGACAGCGTGTCACGAGCGGACTGGCGGCGCCACGTCGCGCACGCCATCTGCGACGCCAACCGTGCCCCCCCCCCTGGGCCACCCCCGGCTCCTCCTGGCCATGCGCCCCTCCCGGGTCGGATGATCGCGCCGCATCGCCGACGCATCGGCGATGCGGCTCGATGTGGAGCCTGTGCCGATGCCGACGATGTCGTTGTTGTCGACAATGGCGCCAGCGTCGGCATCGTTGTCAGCGTCGACGTCGTCGTGGTCGGCGTCGTCGTCGTCGACGTCCTCGTGCTCGGCGTCGTGCTCGGCGTCGTGCTGGCGTCGCCCGTACATCGGCGATGTCGACGATGCATCGCCGATGCATCGGCAATGCATCGACCACCCACACACACACACATCGACCCCCTTTGGGCCGCCCCAAATTCATCCTCTCCCCCCTCCTCCCTCCCCCTTCCCTCGTCCCTCCTCCTATCTCCCCATTCCTCCATCCCTCCTCCCTCCCCCCCTCCCCCCACCCTCCTCCCTCCCTGCCTCCTCCTCCCTCCCTCGCTCCCTCCCTCGTTCCCTCCCTCCCTCCCTCCCTCCTCTCACCCTCTCCTTCCCCCTCTCTCCTCCCCTCCAGTCCTCCCGCGCCTCGAACGTCAGCGGGGCGGCGGGTCTGCCGCCGCTCGGCAAGGGCCCCCTCGGGAGCCGCCCCCCCGGGCCGCCCGGGGCAGTCGGACGACGACGCGGGATCGGGAGGACGAGGAGGAGGAGGAGGAGGAGGAGGAGGAGGCGGTTAGGAGGACGACGGCAGGAGGAGACTCTGGAGACTCTTCTGGATCGCGTAGCGATATGATTATAGCACCTGTCGCCACCCCTGAGTTTCTCCAGGCACGCGAAGAACGGGAAGCCCATGAGGTCGCCATGGCAGGTGGACACCACGCCCCAGAACTGACAGATTGGACCGAGAAGTACGAAGAACATGACGATACGTCGTACGGGTACCTCGTTTCAGATACAGCGTGCAGAAATGTCACCGCTTCCCTCCATACAGCCAGAACAAGGAAAGCGGACTGCTGCAATCGAATAGTAAAATAAGGTCACAAGTACGTGAAACAACCAAACGCACTGAGAGAATCACATTTGCTTGCAGTCTTGCCCATCGTTCTGTTGGGCAGCACTGGACCAATCAATCACAGCCGCGCCACTGGGAATGAACGAGGTTGACGGCCCAACACGAAGGATATCAGCATCGAGTAGAAGTCTCGCACGGCCTTCGCAGGACTCCCAGCTTGGGGCAGCTGTCGCAGGTCGAACCGCCGCGGTGGCCCTCTCGGTCGGCACTTGCGGCTGTTCGGCAGTGCCCTCAACAGGGGCTGGATCTGCAAGCCAGGCACGAGAGACAAGAGCACGAGCTTCCCACCACGCTGCTCCTGCTGAGCGGCGATCGGCCGAGGCGTCCGAGGGGTCTTGATGATCAGTGCCCTTGTCGCCTGCGCGGCGCGCGGCCACGGCGTCCGAGGGGTCTTGATGATCAGTGCACCTTTCGCCTGTGCGGCGCGCAGCCACGGCGCCTGAGGGGCCTCGTTGACCAGCGCCCCCTGGCCCATCGGCATTATGGGAACGTTTGTGTTCTGACTTGATTTCTTGGAAATACATGACCGTGCATTGCCCACCCAATCTGGCAAACTGAATTGTCGTCTCCTGCAGCCTGAGAAAAACAAGTGCACCGCAGGTGCATAGCGCTCCTGGCGTGGGCAGCTGCTCCCAGCACCCTGCGGCAGGATCGAAGACTCCCGCGTCCGCGCGCAGGCCCAAGCCGTCGCTCACCTCCGCCGCGCATGCCTTGCCCACGAAGCACTCCAGGACTGAGGAGTACCACACGTTGCCCTTCGACATGTTCAGGGCTGGTCCCGTCTTCCCGCTGTGCAGCAGCGTGGTCACCATCGAGTGCAGCGGCTTGCCAGCAACGGGAAAGGCGGCCTGGCGCGCAGCGCCCGCCGCAGCCCACGCTGGCAAGAATCGCGAGCGCGCCGTTGGGCGGCCCGCCGCACGGCGTGCGACCGCCTGCACGGCGTCTGGCTAGCCATCCAAGGGCCAACCTCCCGTAGCACACTATGCATGTTCATTTGCCCTGCTTCGTCGTCAATAAAAGAAGAATCGCCAGATGTGCGGACAGCCTTGAAGTCCCTCAAGCGCCACGCGGAGGCGCAGGGCGCGACCATGACCCAGCGCAAAAAAAAGGGGGCCTACGGATAGGACGGAGCCACATGTGCTTGAGGACGAAGGGAGGAGGAGGAGGAGGAGGAGGAAGAGGAGGAGGAGAGACAGGAGGAGGAGGAGGAGGAGGAGGAGGAGGAGGAGGAGGAGGAGAAGGAGGGGAACGTTACCCGAAAGGGTCAGGCATTAAGTTCCCCGCGAGGTACCTAAGGAGCCCCAAGGACCCCTGCCGAGGCCTCACGCCCTTGGCGAAGGCCGAACCTGGGCTAAGCCCCAGGCTCGGCCCACGCCGACCAGGCCCGACGACGGGCCTGGTCGTGGGGAAGTTGTCGACAAGTCTGGAGGCGCACGCATCGAACAAATCTGAGCGCTGGATGTCTGAGTCCATCTCTGACATCCCGCCGGCATCTTTGAAACCAGGAGCCCGGAGCAGGGAAAGGAGCAAATCGAGAGAGAGGGGGAGAGAGAGAGAGAGAGATGTGGAAAGAGAAAGAGAGATAGATACAAAATAAGCAAAACAAGCAATCAAACGCGAAATCACGCAAGGAGCAAATCAGAAGCCACCAGACAACTCCGCGTTGAATTTCTCCCCACGGAGGGCCGCTGGACCCTCGCTGGCAGCGGCCGTCCCTCGCCCTTGGCAACGTGCCCCCGGCAAGGCTCGTTCCCCGGTGTAATTCGCTCGCTCTGCTGCCCCGCATCCGCGTACGCCGCAGTGAGACATTAACGATTTGGCATCGAACCTAAGACCGCTCCCCCGGCGCCTCACGTCACTAATCCTCCTCCTCCTCCTCCTCCTCCTCGATATCCTCCTCCTCCTCCTCCTCCTCCTCCTCGATATCCTCCTCCTCCTCCTCCTCCTCCTCCTCCTCCTCCTCCTCCTCCTCCTCCTCCTCCTCCTCCTCCTCCTCCTCCTCTCCTCCTCCTCCTCCTCTCCTCTCCTCCTCCTCCCCTCCTCCTCCTCCTCCTCCCCTCCTCCTCCTCCTCCCTCCTCCTCTCCTCCTCCTCCTCCTCCTCCTCCTCCTCCTCCTCCCTCCTGCTCGGTAGCACGGTAGCACGGAAGGTCTCGAGGCCACTCGTGGAGCAGCAGGAGACAAAAAAAAATATGGATGCCGATCGGGTCGGGCCGCCTGGGCGAGCCGCCTCCCTGGGCGGGCACTGCCAGGCCCCAGACCGACCGTCGTCGTCCTCCCCCCATGTCCCTCCTCTCCCCCCCGTACCCGCCCCGTCCCTCCACACCCGTGCCTCGAGGCCTTCGCCGAGACGGCCCTGCCCTACGGCTTATGGCCGCCTCGGGAGGGGGCGGAGAAAGGAAAGGCTGGGGAAGGGAGGCGGGAGAGGGAGCCTGGGTCCTGACAGCAGTGTTGCCTGTCCTGTCCCGGCCGCGTGGCCGATACATCCGGGGAGGGCAACTACCCTGGACCGGGTACTCGGCCACGTCTGTCAAAACAAGGATACCGCCACACAGTGTCTCCTACGCACCTGTCGTGCCGAGCAGTGAACTTGGCCTGTAGGGAGTGACCTTGAGAATCCTGGCATGGGATCCTGGGACACGTCCTTTCCTAAGCTTCCTGAGCTCACTGGTCACTTTGTTCTGGCAGCCCCTGGGGTCGAGCAGTTTTCGGCTTCCTCTCTCTGAACAGAAGCCCCCGCACCGGTTGCAGAAAAGAAGTGGGAACCCGTTATCCAGCCACCCGATGTGGAGAGAGTGGTGCAGGCGTTGGTAGGAATCCAAAACCATGCGCACCCCTGCTGGTAGAGCTTTGCACGAAAATCTCGACATCGGAGAAACTATCCGCAGACATGTGTCGCATCGATACCGTTTACCATCCCACACTGGGTGGTGCTCTTCAACAAAAGGGCGTTCCTGAGGTGTCATGGGTTGCGAGGGGAGCTTTTCCAGTGGCCCCCAGAGATCCTCCGACTTGGGCCAGGTTTCCAGAACTTTCCCTGCCCCAATGAGTAGCCTTACCAGCATGTCGTAGGCGGCCGCTCGGCTGTCCAGCTCCGCTGGAGGGGGGCGATGCATAGAAGCCCCTTCCTTAGCGTAAAAGTCTGCCGCCTTGTTGCCCAGAAGATACCGACGGTCCTGCTCGTCCACCGCCTCCTCCTCCTCCTTCCTATGGGCCTTGGTCTTGACCAGCTGCAGCCACTCACTTCTAGGAAGGGATTGGGAAATGTGCCTCCAGACTTGAGAAAAGTGGGTCCGCCCGTCAATGCATGCCTTGACGGTCTTACGCATAAGGGTAGCGCAATCCACGACATATGTGTTGGTATGTCCCGCCACGGAATGTAAGGCTGCCATGAGCAGACCTCCGTGTTCAGCGTCCACCGATGTCTGGGAGAAGGAAGCGGGAAGGGCTCCAAACATACCCCTTTTGAGAGTATTATCGGGATTAAGCTCGATGACTGAACAGCCAGCCCGAGAGAGGTAGTGTATCTCTGGGTCCAGGCAAAAGCCGTCGATGAAAAATTCCGCGTGCGGGCCAAACTGGAATGGGGCACAATCCCCATTGCTATCATTGTACCGTGTGTCCCAATCTTGCTGGAGAGGCCCCACCACTGTTGTAGGTGGCCATAGGTGGGCGAAGAGCTGGCTGGCGGTGCTAGCAGCGTCGATGAACTCGCTATCGAAATGCTCCGCCCGCACTTCCGCACCATGTGAGCATGTCCAGAGTCTGTCGTGCTGCGTGTCGCGGGGACCGCAGAAAGGGCAGGTAGGGTCCACGTTGTATTTCCAGGAGGAGAGAGTATCGCCCGTGATGACAGATCCGCACACATAGTGGCGGACACAGAGGAGCTCCTCGTGGGATAGATGCTTCGTGGCGGCCTTGAGGGCTCTCCGCAATTGGATCCAATCCCCTTCCACGCCAGACCGGTCAGGTGGTGGCGGGGCCCGTAGGCACAGCTCCTTGGCGACATCTTGGGCTGCCCATTGCCCCTTAAGGTCCGCAACGAATAGATCACGTATCTTAGATGGTGGAACTTCGAGAATGTTCATGGGCTCCCCAAATCTAGGCTTGAGGGTCGTAGGGTTCTCGAAATGCCAACCGCCGTATTGAACCCAGAGCATCATGTCACTGAGGGGCCCCGTGGATTTGCCAAGCCAGGATTTGTTGGCAGAGTTGGACAATGCCGTTGCTGTGGATTCGAAGTACGACTGGAGCTCTTTGGGGCCCAACCCATCAGAAGGGTGGGGGAACTCTGGTCGCCCAGCTGTGGCCCTCCACCATTCGGAGCAGTACCTTTCCAGAGTACTCGCACATAAGTAAAGTGGGCCCTTCACATCGTGTATCTGCCACCAGATGTCCGTGCGGGCCCCTCGTAACTGAAAGACCGATACAACACGTCCCATCCGTCGCAGTCGTCCGATTTCGTGAGGTGTAAATCCATGCACAGAACTACCATAGGAAATAGCAGACCTGACTCCTGTAGTGAAAAACCGGGCTCGGTCCTTGGGCTTCTTACAACACACACGGCGGAGGCGGCAAAATCTCGAGTGGGTCTTGGCCCATCTAACTTTGCGGATGGCAATGGCCCCGGCAAACCTCTTGTGTTTGCCTGAATTAAAGTCAATCCCAAGGTTCCCGGCAGAGGCTACTGGGGATCCAGCGATTGCTCCGAGCACTTCTTTGGCCCTAGCTAATAAAGCCCCGGAGTTGGATGTGAGAGCTAGTTTCTCTACGGCAAGGGGGAGGTGGAGCGAGATTAGCCCTTGTTGGCCTTGTTGGAGACGCTTCCCAAACCGGTGTAGGATCTGAACACAATCCTCCAAACCGAAGCTCCACGCCGACGAGGTGATGTCGTCAATATGGACGGATGCCGCTGCATTCTCTGTGGTGGTGGTGGAGATTTCCTCCAGCAGCGGCATGACATAGACCTTGGCCTCCGACGTAGCCGTCTTGGACCCAGCAACGATAGCTTTAGTAGGATATATCGCTCCTCCTCCTCCTCCTCCTCCTCCCCTCCTCCTCCTCCTCCTCCTCCTCCTCCTCCTCCCTCCCTCCCTCCCTCCCTCCCTCCCTCCCTCCCTCCCTCCCTCCCTCCCTCCCTCCCTCCCTCCCCTCCCTCCCTCCCTCCCTTCCCCCCCTCCCTCCCTCCCCCCCCCCCCCCTCCCTCCCTCCCTCCCTCCTCCTCCTCCTCCTCATCATCCTCCTCCTTCCCATATTTCTCGCCCCCCACCCCCCCGCGCGCGCGTGCGCGGTAAACCCGAAGACCTTCAAGGGCCGCCGACGGCGCTCTACCCAGGAGCGCGCGGGAGGAGGGGGCACGGACGACGACGACGACGACGACGACGACGACGACGACGACGACGACGACGACGACGACGGACGACGACGACGACGACGACGACGACGACGACGACGACGACGACGACTACGCAACGACGACGACGCAACGAGGACGACGCAACGACGACGACGCAACGACGACGACGCAACGACGAGGACGATCGACGGTCGACGGTCGATGGTCGACGGTCGACGATCGACGTGCGGAGCGCGGGCCGGCATCTCGGAGAGGTCGCGCAGCGACGGCGGCTCGGAGAGGAGCCTGGCCGCGGCACGGGGCGGGCCGGCGCCAGGCCGCGGAGGGTGGGGAGGCCAGGCGGGGCGGCTTTCGCGGTGCGCAGTGCAGGTGGGCCCCAGGGCGCGGCCGCCGCGGAGGGAGGAAGGGGACGAAGGGGCGAGGAGGAGGAGGAGGAGGACGACGACGACGCGACGGGCGCTCGGGAGCGCTCAGCAGGCTGCGAAAGATTAAAGGAGAAGAAGGAGGAGAAGGAGGAGGAGGAGGCGGTTAGGAGGACGAAGGAGGAGGGGGAGGAGGAGGAGGAGGAGGAGGAGGAGAGGGAGGAGGAGGAGGAGGAGGAGGAGGAGGAGGAGGAGAGGAGGAGAAGGAGGAGGAGGAGGAGGAGGAGGTTAGGAGGCAACCCATGGGAGGTCTCCGGCAAAAGGACAAGAAGGCGATGAGGATCGATTGAGGGACCAATCCAGCCGCAAGCGGGATCGAGCGGTATTAGAGTATGCCTGCATTCGACTACGGATATACCAGCGCCGATGCTGAATTCAACCTCTCAGGAGTTGCACCCCAAGATGGGGAAGGAGGAGATAGGAGGGATGAGGACGGGCCATGGGGGGTGACGGGGAAGTGGGTGGCGGGCGCGGCCGCGGCGGACGAACAGAAAAGACCAGGCCGCAATCTATTCTGGTCAGGATTGCCAGTCGGTCTTAATCCGGATCACGAATCGGCCCGCACTGAATCGTGAATCTGCCTTTTTTGCATCGTGAATCGGTCCTTTCGGTGGCTCAACGAGCTTCGTCGGACCAGGTCGCAACCTGGTCCGTTTCTGGACAGTGAGCCGACCGACCGCGTGCCACAGCGAACCGATTCAGAAGGTTAATCGGACCGCTGCGAGATCCAAGACGGAGCGACTCAGGATTCAAAACGGACCGACTCAAGATGTACAACGGACCGAACTGGTGCCCATCAAAAACGTCCTGGCATGATATGTTGTCGCACCCGCTCGCGTTCGCCCCCACCCGAGGGACCTACGGTGGGCATGAGAACCGTATGACTCAAAACAATGCTTCATGTCTCCGAAAGCGCCTGGGTGACTACAGTTCCCGCGCCCGCGCGCGCGCGTCGACCCGCGCAGTACACGTCGGTTGACGAGGAAAAACAATGCATTTGTTTTTTATATATAATAAAAAAAGTATATATAGCGTTTAACAACAATACATATTATTTAAATAAAAAAAAAAAAAAAAAAAAAAAAAAAAAAAAAAAAAAAAAAAAAAAAAAAAAAAAAAAAAAAAAAAAAAAAAAAAAAAAAAAACGTATTAAAAAAAGCTGGCAAACGCATCAGTGCGGGCACAATTCCGCGCTACTGTTCACGCGCCCGGTTTCGCTTGCGCCCGCGCAATCTGCGACGGGTAGGAAGAACGAAAAACAATAAACGTCCTGCATCCAAGAGCACCATTACCGTAACCGTTTTCGCGTCCGTGTTCTCGCTCGCCCGCGCAAGTCCACGGCGGTTTGGGGAACCGAGAACTCGAACAGAAAGCCAAACCCGTCGGTCCCCTGGAAAGAATGAAAAAATTCAAGCCGGTCGACACTGAAGTAGGAAAGCGCCTACAGTGGACTAGGATTTGGACATCCAGAATTCCGCCGACCCCGCCGGCGTGTACAGCGGGCTTGTATGTGCGACGCGTCGTCTCCGTCTGCCGTCATGTCCGTCGTCCCCATTCCCTGCGCCCTCCTCCTCCTCCGGCTTCTCAACGAAAGAAAAATCGAACAATGTCGTAATCGAGTCAAAAGAACGCCCCTTCCCCCTGACACCTCCCGAGCGATCCCCGACGAGGGGCCCCGGGGGCGCAGGGGAGAGTAGGGGAGGGTTCCCCGGGGGACGGGGAGGGGGTCAGATATACATCGCTCCCTGGGACCCCCGGAAAACAGAAGGGGCAAAGACAGGCCAAGAGTGTCCCAAGATGCCCCCGCGAGGGCCCGAGAGGACCCCCCATCGCCAAACGATCGGTCCAAAACGCGCGCACGCCCTCCAAACTGCCGAGGGGTCTCCAGGAAGCCCCAGACAGCCTCCAAAAGCACTCCCAAAAGGCCCCCAGGAGGCCAAATTCATTGATTGTCCCTTGAATGTTTCGCGGATTTGGGCGGTCTCGCCTTCACCGCTTCCCGCCGTTCCAAGACGGCGCATGAGGCCCCCAAGATCGCCTCAAGTGGCCTCCAAGGGGGCCCCGAAACAGCCCGAGAGGACTCCAGAACAAGGCAGAACGCCTCCACGGCGGCCCGAAAAAAAGGCATCCAAAACGGCTCAGAGAGCGCGGCCAGACGGGGGAACCCGAACGGACAATTCGGCCCTCGGCCCCGAAACGCTCCCACGAGGCCCCAAGAGGTCCCCAGGCCCCAAAAGGCCCCCAAGGTTCTTCCAAGAGGCATCGGCGCCGCCATTGCCCTTACCGTCGTCATTGCCATCACCGTCGCTGGCACCGTCAGTTTCATCATCATGTCCGCCGTTGTCGACGGCGACATGATACCGCACCCGCCTGAATCACCGACTCGCACTGAAGTACCCGCACGTCAACGCGGCCTGCGAGACGCGGTGGAGAATACCCAACTGTCAGCGCCACCGCGGCCGCGTCGGTCGCGCTAGACTGGCTGGTCGCTCTGCGCGCGAGCCTGCGCGCTTGCGCGGGCACAGCGATGCGCCGTCAGCGCCCAGCAGTCATGGCAATCGCCGCCGCATGAGTTTTGCAAACCAAATTACGGTGGGCGGTTGGGATGATTGCGCGAGCAGTGCAGGTGACAACTTCGAACGGGGTGAATGGCGCAACATAGACTGCACAACGCAAGTTGCACCACATAGGTCGCACAAATTCTATACATGATTCTATACATATAAATACACACATTGCTAGAAGCACACTGTCTGGGGCTCACGCCGGCATACAGTCTATCCACATGGAGAACCAGATGAGTGTCCCCGCGGGCGGCCCTGTCAGAGAGTTCAAGCTGGACTCGACCAAGAAACCACAGGACGCAAGGGCAGCCGAACTTGCCCCAACCATTGCCGCAATGGCGATGAAATACGCCGGGCCTCGGAGCGACTGCGTCGCAAGGGTGCGCAAGTGCCTTCCCCCCTCCCCCAACACCCTCCATCCCATATCCCCCAAACCTCCCAAACACGACTGGCGCCTTCTACCGCGATGTTCCGTTCTACGCGGCGGCCCGTGCGCAGCCCCCACCAGTTTCTTGCCGCCCCCCTTCTTTTGCGGGGCCGCGGCGAACGACCGCCGCGGAGGAAATCCCACCAGCCCTCTGGGCGTCGGTGGTTTAGGGCGTTTCCTCTTCCACCCCTCTCTCTTCCCCTTCGGGGAGGGGTTTACCCCTCCCCCTACCCCCTCCCCACTGACCTGGACAGGAGGGGCGGGGAGCGGTCAGAGCGTCCAAAACGGCCTCGGCGAGGACGCCAAAATCATTGATTCCCTACCTAGGCTCTGCCTAGAAGGGTTCTTACTCTGTTAGCTAAAGGGGCCGGGCAATGGAAACCGCCCCGGGCGGTTCCCCCAGTCCCCGCCCCGCGGTTCCCCCAGTCCCCTGGGAGCTTTAGCCTTAGCTTTAGCTTTAGCTTAGCTTTAGCTTTAGCTTTAGCTTTAGCTTTAGCTTAGCTTTAGCTTCGCTTTAGCTTCGCTTTAGCTTAGTGTTAGCTTAGCTTCAGCTTAGCTTTAGCTTAGAGTTAGCTTAGCTTTAGCTTAGCTTCAGCTTAGTGTTAGCTTAGCTTTAGCTTAGTATTAGCTTAGCGTTAGCTTAGCTTTAGCTCAGCTTCAGCTTAGCTTCAGCTCAGTGTTAGCTTATATTTAGCTTAGCTTTAGCTTAGCTTCAGCTTAGTGTTAGTTTAGCTTTAGCTTAGCTTTAGCTTAGCTTTAGCTTAGCGTTAGCTTAGTTTCAGCTTAGCTTTAGCTTAGCTGTAGCTTAGCTTTAGCTTAGCTTTAGCGTATATTTAGCTGAGTTTTATCTTAGCTTTAGCTTAGCTTTAGCTTAGCTGCAGCTTAGTGTTAGCTTAGCTTTAGCTTAGCTTTAGCTTAGCTTTAGCTTAGCTTCATCTTAGCTTTAGCTTAGCTTTAGCTTAGTGTTAGCTTAGCTTTAGCTTAGCTTTAGCTCAACGTTAGCTTAGCTTTAGCTTAGCTTCAGCTTAGCTTTAGCTTAGCTTTAGCTTAGCTTTAGCTTAGCGTTCGCTTAGCTTTAGCTTAGCTTTAGCTTAGATTTAGCTTAGCTTTAGCTTAGCTTTAGCTTAGCTTTAGCTTAGCTTTAGCTTAGCTTTAGCTTAGCTTTAGCTTATATTTAGATTTAGCTTTAGCTTAGCTTTAGCTTAGCTTTAGCTTAGCCTTAGCTTAGCTTTAGCTTAGCTCTAGCTTAGCTTCAGCTTAGCTTTAGCTTAGCTTTAGCTTAGTGTTAGCTTAGCCTTAGCTTAGCTTTAGCTTAGCTTTAGCTTAGCTTTAGCTTAGCTTTAGCTTAGCTTTAGCTTAGCTTTAGCTTAGCTTAGCTTAGCTTTAGCTTAGCTTTAGCTTAGCTTTAGCTTAGCTTTAGCTTAGCTAGTTTAGCTTTACTGTTACTACTAATGCTGCTTTCCTAGGGGCTCCAACTCCTAGGTAGGGTCGCACTGGGATAATTTTACTATGGTTTGGGCCCCATTTTGGCCTTCTGAGGGGGCAGCTCTAATTAGAGCTCCCCTCTTCTTTGATCGATTTCCTCCACGATGGCCGCAAGAGGCCCCCAGGATGCCCCAAGAGGCCGCAGGATGGCCCCAAGATGGTCCCAAGAGGCCCCCCAAGAGGCCCCCAGGAGGCCCCCAAGAGACCCCCAAGAGGCCCCAAGAGACCCCCCAGAGGCACCCAAGGTGCTCCCAGAGGCCTTTTTACTATGGTTTGGGCCCTATTTTGGCCTTCTGAGGGGGCAAAGATGGCCCCAAGAAGCGCCCAGGAGGCCCCCAAAGGCCCCAAGATGGCCCCAAGAGGCCCCAAGAGGCCCCCAGGAGGCCCCAAAGAGGATCCCGAACGGCCCACAGAGGCCCCCCCGAGGCACCCAAGACGCCGAAAAGCCCCTCAGGACGACCCTCTACTCGCCTGGGCGTCGTTTCTGGACGGGCTGGTGGGGATACGCGAAGCGTCAAGAATTGAACACAGAACATGTAACTGGTAGCGCGGTCGAACCCCGTCGTCGACAACGCGGCCCCTCTCTCCTCGTCCCCACGATCGTCTGCCACCCGCTTGTCTGTGAAGGAAGTCGCGAGGGCCCGCGAGGGCGACACGCTCATGGCGGCACGCGAAGCATCACTAAAGAAGAAACTTCCGCGAAAAACGCCGCAACGCGCAGCTCAACGCGCGGGCGCTGGGACAAGCGCGCGAGCAACGCGCCCTGCCCCACTGCATCATCGCTGAAAGAGGGCGCGCCCCCCCCTCGCACGTCACTGTTATTTCCCATGTGTCTCCTCGCCCCCATCGCGCTGATCATCCCCCCGCCCGCCCCCCGCCCCATCCCCCCCCCGCGGGCCCGCCCCCGCCGGCTTGTCGCCCCCCCCCTCTGAAGAAGAGCGCGCGTGTCCCGGGGCAGCATCACCCATCGATCACTAGCGCGTCTATGGCGCGCAGCCGCTGGGAAACCCTCGGCGGCGGAGGCGAGCCCCCCAGGGGAGCTCCTCGGGCGCCGCCGGGGCAAGGTCGGACCATTCGTCAGCAGGCGCCCCCGCTGGCCCAGGCGCCTGGCCGCCAGGCGGCGGGCCAGAAGGCGCCTCCGCTGGCGCGGGCGGCGGGCCGCCAGGGCGGCCGGTCGCCCGGCGCCCCTGGCCCGCGATCGAGCCTTCTGCGGGCGCGAGACTGGCGGCGCCAAGCGCTGGCCCTAAAGAACGGAAACGGAGGTGGCCCGGGCTCAGCGTGGGCGCCGCGTTTCGATCGCAGGCGCCGGCGTGGCAGCGCGCGGGGCGGCGCCTGCGCGGCTGGCGCGGCTGCCCCGCTCGCCGCAGCCGCCGCGGCGGCCTGCCCACGCCCTCCGCGCTCCGCGGCCCTGCGTCGTGTCGGCCGCGTCGCACTGGCGCGAGGCGCGCGAGAACAGCGCGCGCCGGCGCGAGCGATTCTCGAATGACCCCAAGACGGTTCCAAGATGGCCCCGAAGGGACTCAGAGAGGAGCCACAAACCCGCAAAAGGTCCAGTGGCTTGGACGGCTTCAGACCCCCCATCTCCCCTCCCCCCATCACCCTGGGTCTCGCGCTGGCGACAAGCGTTCTACCGCCGAGCGCCCTGACAACCAGCGGCGACGATGAGCCGCCAGGGTTCGAGGGGCACCCTGGCGGCGACACAGGGCTCGAGGAGCGCCAAAGATCACGTTCTGACGCGGGGCGTTCTAGCGCCGAGCGCTCTGACAACCAGTGGCGACGATGAGCCGCCAGGGTTCGAGGAGCACCCTGGCGGCGACCCAAGGTTTGAGGAGCATCCTGGACCCCGCTCTGACGCCGAGCGTTCTAACGCCGAGCGCTCTGACAACAAGGCTCGAGGAACACCCGCTGCGTCTCGTTCTGACGCCGAGCGCTCTCACGCCGAGCGCCCTGACAACCAGCGGCGAGGACAGCCGCCAGGGTTCGAGGAGCACCCTGGCGGCGATCCAGGGCTCGCGAGGAGCACCCTGGGTCTCGTCCTGACGCCGAGCGTCCTCACGCCGAGCGTCCTAACGCCGAGCGCTCTGACAGTCAGAGGCGGCGACGAGCCGGTTGCGCGCTGGTGCAGGACCTGTGCGAGGGCGCTTGTGTGGCGATGTTAGCTCTGCGCTCTGCGCACGGAGAGGGAGAAACGGGAGGCGGCGAGAAAGGGAGAGCGGGAGCGAAGACGGCAGCGAAGACCAAGCGCAGCCCTTGGCAAGCAAGAGGAACGAAAAACAATGATTAAGATCCACAACGACGGGCCTGGAAACGCTGAACAAACATAACAACACAACCTAAGGACACATACCGTTGTCTTTAGCGTTTTGGCATTTGTTTCATAGCTTTC
>CAUYUJ010017031.1:123708-198708 GCA_963575745.1 Prorocentrum cordatum | reverse complement strand
CCAATGGGGGGTCCCCGCGCGGATCCAAGAAATCCGCGCGGAGCGCCAAAAGTTGATGCTTATGGTGCTGTTTCTTCTTCGACAGTCGTCGGGGGCGCCGCCAGGGGGGGTCTCCGCGCGGATCCAAGAGGTCCGCGCGGAGCGCCACAAGTCCCGGGTTCACGGCGTTTTTTTCTTCCCCTCGAGAGGAGGGACCCGAGGAACGGCGAGCCCCTGCGGCACCCCAAGCGGCCTTCCTTTGGGCGCCAGGGCCCCTCCCTGAAGTCGGGCGTGTCCCCCTACAGGCGGAACTCGGACAAAGCATAAAACGTAGCAAAAAATACTTCAAAAATGCTCAAAGATGGTCAAAACATCGTCCCTGGGCTATCTTTTGACTATGTTTGAATATTCCTCCTGTAGGGGGGCAGGTCCGACTGAACCCTTCCCAAGGGCCACGCTGCCACGCGAAGGCAGAAGGCCCGGGCCGCGACACTCGGGCTGGGCGAAAGGGGGGTATAGCAAAGCGGGGGTTTGAGAATCAGCTCGCGTACTTGATTCTCCCGGCGCCTCCCGGTGCCAGAGGCGGCCATGTGTCGAGGAAAGGGCCCCTCGGTAGGGCCGAAACCAGCTGCGTGCAGCAGATTTCGTAACCCTCCCTTTCCCAATCCCTCCCTTTCGTCCGGCCCGAAGAATCGGCGGTGGACAAACCTCCCTTTAGTAAACCTCCCCTTAATGAAAACGGCCTGGGACAGAAACCGACGGACCTGGACCCGCAAAAATGACTGCCGCGACGCCCTCTCACGAACCGAAAACGGCCAATTCCTTAATCGACGTGTCAGGGTAGGAGGTCTATCCACCTCCGAAAGAAGGCCCGGGCCGCGACACGCAGGACGCGAGGGCACCCCTGACCTGGCAGGGTCGGCCGGCGCGGCGACCGCCCCCCACACGCACGAGCTGCGCCTCCGCTGGCGAAGCCGCACCACCGCCGCGGCATCCTGCTCGGGCTGCGTCGATCGGGGGCGCGCAAGCACGGATGAGTGATCCATGGATTTAGCTCCTCCTCCTCCTCCTCCTCCTCCTCCTCCTCCTCCTCCTCCTCCTGTTCCTCCTCCTCCTCCTCCTGCTCCTACTCCTCCTCCTCCTGCTCCTCCTCCTCCTCCTCATCCTCCTGTTCCTCCTCCTCCTGCTCCTCTTGTTGGCGTGAAGGGTCGGGGGCGCGCAAACATGGATTAACGATCCATGGATTTGGCGCGCGATCGCCAAACCCATGGATCGGGGGAGGTGCCCTCTCCCCAAAATGCAGCCGGTGCCGCCTCGTCTGGCGGCGGAGATCCGCGATGTCCCATGGAAACGTGACCCGTCGCTAAGATCTACATTGCGTACCAGCGACAGGGGGTGGCAGGCGGCCCCCGCGAAGGGGGCAGGGATCGGCGCACGCGCTCCGCGCGCGCACGCAGGGCATCCGCCCTGCAGACCCGCCCGGAGAGAGGCGCGCGGAGGAAGCTCTTGGGTTCTCCTAGGAACCGGGGAAGAAGGCGAGACGAGGGGGGCAAGGAGGAAGAGGAGGAGGAGGAGGAGGAGGAGGAGGAGGAGGAGGAGGAGCAGAAGGAGGAGGAGGAGGAGGGAGGAGGAGGAGGAGGAGGGGAAGAAGAAAGAGGAGCAGGAGGAGGAGGAGGAGGAGGAGGAGGAGGAGGCGGAGGAGGAGGGTCGACTGTACCCCTTCACCTCGGGCTCGCCTCGGCGGCCCCGCCGGCGCCAGCCGAGCGAGCGGCGGGCGGCGGGCCCCCGCTCCTCCGCGGCCGCACCGGGGCCCTCCCCGAGGAGGGAGGCGGGGCCCCACAGCCTGGCCGCGGGAGGGTAAGCGGCGTCAACGACGGCGACGGCGACGACGACGACGACGACGACGACGACAACGACGACGACGGCGGCGGCGGCGGCGACGACGACGACGACGAAGGACGACGACGATCGCCAAAATCCACTCAGAAACGGCCCTGGGACCCCCTCCTGGGCTGGCTATTGCCAGAGGTGTCCCTGGCCCAGGGCGCTCCCAGGATTTACAGGCAGGTCCCCACGGTCTCCTGGGCACCCCCCCGAGGCCAGGAGTGCCCCAGGGTTTCAAAATGAAGCGAAAAACTGGGGACACTTTGGGACAGAGACACATATGGGCCGCAGAAGAAATCCTGACTCAAACCCTGCGGGCGGATGTTTACTTCTGCTGGCATCCGCAGGCCTTCCGCCGAGGACTCGGTCCAAAACGAGGACTCGATCCAAAGCAAAGCTCTGACAAGACGACGACGACCTCCTCCTCCCTGGGGATCTCCAGAGGTAAAACAAACAGATATGTAAATCCTGGAGGCATGAAATGAGGAACAGCGATCCCCGATGCTCGATCGTCAAAAGCGCCCTAGATCCTCGATCGTCGAGAATGGGGGGGGCGGCGAGGGATGAGGGGCGAGGTCAGTGAACATCGTTTGACCGACCCCCATCCCCATAGGCGTGGCCTGGGCCCCACAGGCTGATCTGCCCCCCTAAATGGGGATATAGGCTGCTTCCTTTGGGCTTCGAGGGGTATATCCCCCAACGGGGTGCGGAGATGGTGGGGTGCTGGGATGCGGGGCGGGTCCCAGCGCCTCTTTCCGGAAACTTCCACAGAGTCGCTCGGGGGGGAGGTGCGCGAGTCGCCCAGGCGGGGGCCTCGAGCGCGATCTCGCCAGGGCGAACGAGTCGCCCGGGCGGGGTCTCGGTCATTCGAATGCCCAAGAGGCGGGGTCAAGTCGTCAGCTGGCAGGACTGGGTTTAGTGTTATGTCGGGCCTGTCCCCCTACAGGGGGATTTCCGACGAAAAATTAAAAATACCCCAAAAATACTCCAAAAAGGTCAAAAATATTCCAAAAATAGTCCCCAAACTATTTTTGGATTATTTTTTGACTATGTTTGGGGTATTTACTATTTTTCATCGAAAATCCCCCTGTAGGGGGACACGCCCGACTTAAGAGTTCAATGGGACCTGGCCTCGTGCTCTGTGCTGGGGGCGCGCCCCCGGCCCCGTTCCGCGGACCGGAACTGCCGCCCATCGAGAAACACCAGCCACGGCGGACGAGCTTCACGATTCCGGCCAACTTGGGGGGGCCTCGGGGCCCAATCGCTGACCAGCTCCCCTTACCTGGGGTCCTGGCAATATTGAAGGGGAACTGGGACACACAAATAAATAGACACACATAAAAACATCCTCCATATTTTCCCATATTTTCTGGGGGGTTGTCTTCCCCCCCACTTCCCATATTTTCCCATATTTTCTGGGAATCGCCGATTAATTGTGTCTGTGTGTTTTTCCCCCTCCTGAAATATCGGGTCAGGGAGCGGGGGGCTGCTCCGAGAGGGGGGGGGGGGGGGGGGGGGGGAATCGGCCTGGAGGCGGCGATGCATCGCTCGGCGATTGGCCCCCGATGGCGAGCCTGGGGGGGGGCGGCGGCGAGCCGGGCGGCGAGGGAAGGAGGCCCGAGTCTCCGACGATGTGGTGTGTGCTCCGCCTGCTCCTAGAAAAGGTGCTCAGTCGGGGATCTTCTGACCCGGGTCAATCCAGACCTGGGTCAGTCCAGCCTTGCAAAATCCTTCAGGATCCTGCACCCAAACCCGGGGCAACGCGACGGATCCTGCAACGTCCTGCAGGATCCTGCACCCACACCTGGGTCAATGCGGCCCTGGCCCTGCAGGAGCCTGCAAGATCTGGCGCCCTGGCTGGCCCCTGTCTGGACTGACCCCCGTCTCCTGAGCCCCGACTCGGATGTGTTCGCCGGTTCCTGGCCGCCCTGGCTACCCCTGCCGAACCTCTTCGTGCGGTGAGCGCCCTCCCCCGCCCGCTCTCTCCGCGGCCGGCCTCCGCCTCCTCCTTCCCCCCCCTCGTGCCCCCGGGCAACCAGTGCGCCGTGCCCCGGGCTACTAGAGTTCCGTCGGGCCTGTCCCTCCACAGGGGGGAGCTTCAAAAAGAGTTCCGAAACAGTCCGGGGGCTATGTTTGGACCATGTCTGGAGCGTGCTCAGACTATGTAGGGGGACACGCCCGACCGAATACTGGAGCGCGTGTGCGGATTGCCTCTGCCGCGCCGCGCTGGAAAATGTCGGTCGGTTCCCAGAGGTCTTCCAACCTCGGGGCGTCCTTCGTTCAGCAGCTGCGCCTCGCCCGGCGCGTTCCAGCAGTTTGGTGGTCCCCAAACGTGGTGGTGAGAACACCCGGTGGTGAGTTTTGGGCGATTTGGGGAATGGTTTTCGAGCGCTGGCTGGCCCAGGGAACGCAAAACCTCGTGGCGACCGCGTGTCCCCAAACCCGGCGGTGACCCAGAATTATTTCTTGGGGGGGGTCGGGGTCACCACCGGGTGTCTCACCACCTGGTTTGGAGACCACCAAGCAGTGCTCAGATCGCCCCGAACGGCCGCCGGAGGCTCGGGCGTGGGCCCAGAAGTCCGCCGGGGGGATGCCCCACGAGGCGCGGCAGCTCGGCAGACAGCAGCAGCTTGCGCGGCTCGACAAACAAAAAAGCAGGGAGAGCGGCGGGGAACGGAGGGGGTGGAGAGCAGGGCCAGGAGATCGTGCGATCTCCACCCGCGCAGGCTGCGAGCTGGCACAACAGAGCATCGACTTCGAATCGGGGATGCATCGCCGATGGATCGACGATGGGGCCCCGCGAGTCCGCAGAGGTCCTGCGCGCAGTGGGGGCTACCGGGCCACCATCGGCGGCCCATCGGCGATCGAGGGTCGACGCATTCTGCCCTGAGCCTACTCCAAATCTCATAATTGTGGGGGGGGGGTCAACAAAGGGGCTGACGGCCGGTCTGCGACACCCCCCCCCAAGACAGGCAACAAAGGGTCCAACATCGAGACCCCCCCACAAATGTGTTTGACGAAGCCCGTGAGACCCCCCCCAGAAGCAGACCCCCCCCCATTGTTATGAGATCCGGAGTACCTCCCCCCGAACGTGGCCCCTGAGAGGGGGCGGCGGCGTGAGGGCGGGTGGCGAGGGATCAGGCAGTGGCGAAGCGTCCGGGCTTGCCCATAGGCCCACCAGAGAATGTTCCAACAACCTCTGGTGGCCTTCACGAGAGGATCTCAGAACAGTTCTGGCTGAGCCTGCCTTGTTTTCACACATCGGCTTTGTGCCCTAAGAACTGTGTTATAAGCAGATTTCGTGGTACAGTGAGCGGCTTGTATAAGGAACACTCACTTTTCAAAAGGGGCTCCGTCGTTCCTTAGGATTGCATGCGTCATCTATTGTTCCTTATGCGCTATGTATGTATTATGTACCGTTCCTTATGCATTAGTCCCTGGAATGAAGAGGGTTTCGTTCCTTAGGTATCGGTCCTTAGGTCAGGCCGATTACTGTAGGCCTGTAGGAACGCTGGACGGTCGGCCCCTACTCCAGGGGAGGCGGGCCAAACCTCCGACCATGTGCGGGTGCCGCGGCCTTCTCGGAGCGTTCTCGGAACACTTCGAGAGCGTTGCGGAACGCTCTGAAACGGACTTCCCCTCACCCCAGGCCCCGTCCGAACATCGGCGGATGTCAAATGAGGGGGTTCGAGGAGCGAGGCTGGAAGACACTGCCTCGTACCAAAAAATGTTCGCTCTTCTGGGGGGGGGGGGGCGGGGGCCTTCTCATGGGCCCCGATGAATTGTCCGGCCAGGTGATGGGCCCTGAGAGCGCTCTGGGTCGGGTTGGGGGCCCAGTCCGAACGGACTCGGGGTCGAGGTAGGGTCCCTCCCATCGTCGGCCCGGGACCCCACCCCCCCTTCCCCCCCTCCCTCCCCCTATCCCTCCGGTTCCCCCCCACCCCACATGGAAAACGACTGCCTCCCACGTTCCCTTCCCTTCCTCCCCCCACCAAAAAAAGGGAAAAGTCAAGGGGCCCCAGGACACACAAATTAAATACACACAAATAAGAAGATTCCCCATATTTCCATGTATTTTCTGGGTTTCTGTCCCCCCCCCACTTACGATTTGTTTCCCATACTTTCTGGGGAATCGAGGATGAATTGTGTCTGTGTGTGTTTTTTCCTCTCCCGAGAAAGGGAGGAGGCGCGCCCGTGCCCACCGCGCTGTCGCCGGCGCGGCGCGGGGCCGCGCTGCCCCGCACGGCCCCCGCGCAGCAGCAGCAGGCCGCGGCAGCAGGCGGAGGGGAGGAGGGAAGGCGCCGCCCGTGGCAGCAGCGAGAGGTAAAACGACGCGAAGATCGGGACAAAATCGGATCGGGATAACTCGAAATCTCTGAGAATCGGCGGGTTTGGAGGATGTATTGGGCGCCGCGGCCGCTCCAGAGCGTTCCGGAACGCTCTGAGAGCGCTCCGGAACGCTCTGGAGCGATTTATCCCGATCCTAGCTCTGTTTTAAGAGGGGGGGGGGGGCAGAGCAGCGGGAGGAGGGAGGAGGGCCTCTGGCAGCAGCGAGAGGAGGGGGGGGAGGAGAGGAGGAGGAGGGAGGAGGGAGGAGGAGGAGGAGGAGGAGGAGGAGGAGGAGGAGGGAGGAGGAGGAGAGGAGGAGGAGGAGGAGGAGGAGGAGGAGGAGGAGGAGCGGAGCAGCGGAGGAGGGAGGAGGGACGTGGGAACGGGGGAGGGGGTTGATGCCTGCCTTCGTGGACTGTCTCGCACCCACGCCCGTGCCCTCCTCCTGCGCACGACCGTCCTCCACGGACGGGCACGTGCCGAGCCGCCACGGAGCAGAGCGGGACGGAACGGAAGGCAAGAGAGAGGGAGAGAGGGAGGGAGGCGTTTGGAAGCGGCTGGGCGGTCTGTCCCGGAAGTGCGCCCTCACAACCAGCCAGGAGAAACGGGCAACGTCGTCATCCGATGCCCATGTGGAGAAGGCGGCCCAGAGGATGCCAGGAACGAGACCCATGCACAATGCTGTGTTGCACCCGTCGTGCTTAAGGACCACATCCAAGAAATGAGTTCGTGCAAAGTATCGAAGCAGTGTCAAACAGTGTCGGACGAGTCTCCCAGGGCCGGACACGTGAAAAATACTGAGTTTCGGTACTTTTTTGGTGCTCGAAATTCTATTTCGTGATCAAGGCTAAAGTAGGTTGGAAAATCATGAGCACCAAATTGTGCCTCTCTCCTTCTCTCACTGCTGGATCCAGTGATTCCCCACCTCAGCCCCCTAGCCAGCTCCACAGAGGCTTCTGACTGGGGCGTGCCCCATCCCCCGCCCCGGGCGTCTCTGCACCACACCATCGCGCGAGGGAATCCAGATTTGAGAGAGGGGTCGGGGAGAATTGGAGGCCTGGGAATGGGCACCGACACCCACACAGGTGATAGCCTCCACAGGGGGAAGATGATCATAGACTTCGGCGCTGGCCACCTTGGAAGCCAGAATATTACCACCATCACCGAGATCGGGATCTTCTTCCCTCGGTGGATGCACACCGCCGATATTGGTGTTGGTGTTAATCTCTAGGCCTGCGAAGGGAGGAAGAATGGAGGAAGAATGGGAAAGAATGGGAGGCTAGTGGGGGAAGAGACAGGAGAGAAGGGACAGGAAGAAAGACGACGCCCAACGATCGAAGATCGACGATCGACGACGGCGCCACTGGGCGCCACATGGGCGCCGCATGGGCGCTGTTCGGCCCTTCGCGCGCGTCAATCACTGGGCGCTCATGGACTCTCGTCGCCGAATTACACACTCCACGCAAGACGAGCGGGAGCTTCCGTGACTCACGATCCCACAGGAGGCGGCGGCGGCGGCGGGGCGGTGGCGGAAGCATAGACGAGCGCGTTCCACTACTCGCAGAGTGATTACTCGCAAATGGCCAGGATCCGCCGCGGGGGATTCACGAAACATTGCACCCATGCAGACGTTCGTTTTTCGGGCGTTTGCGAGTGGGCACTTTTGGCGAGTAGTGGAACGCGCTCGGCGAGTGTCGGGAGCGGCCAAGAGGGGGGTGTGCAAGAGGGGGGGGTGCAAATCATGACCGGCGGCATGTGCGCGGCCCAGCGGGGGGGCCAGGGACGTAATGAAATAAGAAGAGGCGCCATGAAATCTGGGGAAATATCATGGCGCCCGCCATGATATCCACCCCCCCCTAGTCATCACCCCCCTCTCTTCCGCCCAAGAGAGTGGCGGGGGCGGCGGCGGCGGCGACGACCGCGTCTGCAAACCGGGCCGGGCGCACGGTGGTCCACGGCCACCGCCCCACGCCCGCGTGCCCTGGCGGGCGCCGCCAGAGGGGGCGCCGCCCCTCGCCGAGCCGCCGCGGGCCGCCGCCGCCGCCGCAGGCCTCCGGGGGCCTCGACGGCCTCACCGCCCGTGCGCTTCCTCCGGGCTGCAACCAGGCGGACTTTGAGCGAACATATGTATATTTATATATAAATGTATACATATACATATATGCATATATATATATCTATATTAAAACAATAATAGCAATAATAATACTAATAATATATTCTAAATAAAAACAACAACAACAACAACAACAACAACAACAACAACAACAACAACAACAACAACAACAACAACAACAACAACAACAACAACAACAACAACAGCAGCAGCAGCAGCAGCAACAACAACAACAACAACAAACGACGACAAATGCCCAGAAATAGTCAAAAACTAAACAGAAGATAGTCCCAAAACTATGTTCTGACTATTGTTGGATGTTCCTCTTGAAGAGGGATAGGCCCGACTTGATGCAACCTCCAGATGCCGCCTTCGGGCCCCTGGGGCCATGAGAGAAACATCCTGGACGAGCAACGGGCCCTGGGGAAGGGGCCGGCAGCTCCGGCTCGGGGATCTGCTGGCCCGGCGCAGCGCAGAGCGGGGTCGGGCAGGCAGGCCCTGCAAGATCCTGCTGCGCGCCAGCCCGGGTCAATGCCGCCATGGCTTTGCAGAATCCCGCAAGATGCGGCGCTCCTGCTGAAACCCCTGGTTGCATTGACCCCCGTCTCGAGGCTCCCGAATCACGCCCCTCGTAGTCATCAACCCCCTCTTGGACGGCCCCTGGTTGCATTGACCCCCGTCTCGAGGCTCCCGAATCCGAGGAGATAGCATGGCCCCAGCCATGATATCCGCACATCCCTCGTGGGCAGAACCTCCCTCTTGGATGGCCCCTGGTTGCACTGACCCCCGTCTCGAGGCTCCCGACTGGAGCCTCGGCGGGCGCCGCTCGGAGCGATCTGGTCCTCGGGGGGCCGCTGTGGGGCCCTCCCAAGTGGGGTCCGAGCAGCTGGTGTCGATGTACAGTACAGTCAAAACCGATTGCAAGGACGCACGATAAGGATGCAAGGGCCTTGGGCGCCCATGCCGAGGCTCCTCGAGCGGGGCTGGCCATCGAGAGTGGCTGAGGCTGGACCGAAGACGACCGAAGAGGCACGGGTGCAAAAGGGCCTTGGGCGGCCATGCCGAGGCTCCTCGAGCGGGGCTGGCCATCGAGGGTGGCTGAGGCTTGGCCGACGATGGCCGAGGAGGCAGGGATGCACAAGGGCACCCTTGTAGGGAAGCCGAATACCCTTACTATCCGTGTGGACTTGTAGATGGGGTCGGCGCCTCGCGCCGCATCGCTGATGCATCGGCGATATATCGGCGACGTCGGCGAGGAGAACATCGGGCTCCGCATCGAAGTGCACCGGCGATGCACGGGGCGATGCGGCGCGCTCTTCCAGGTCTCTCTGCTCGGGTCCCATCTCGGAGGCCTGGACTATCGTAACCTGCAGGGCTCGTCTTCGATCCCCGGGGCCATCAGGGAACCCCTCAGGACTGTTGCACTCTCCGCGACCTTTCACAAGCAGGATCGGGACAAAATCGAATCAGGATAAATCAGGGGTCCCTGAGATCCGGCGGTTCTGAGGGTTGTGTCGGGCGCCGCTACCTTCTCAGACCGTTTCGGAATGCTGCGAGAGCGTTCAGGAACGCCCTGGAGCGACGTATCCCGATCC
The DNA here is from genome assembly GCA_963575745.1 of Prorocentrum cordatum. NCBI lineage: Eukaryota > Dinophyceae > Prorocentrales > Prorocentraceae > Prorocentrum > Prorocentrum cordatum. The sequence continues at coordinate 188,805 of CAUYUJ010017031.1, read as the reverse complement.
TGGACCCGACTTCAAAGACCTCTGGCGACTGGATTCTTCCTCTCCTCCTCCTCCTCCTCCTCCTCCTCCTCCTCCTCCTCCTCCTCCTCCTCCTCCTCCTCCTCCTCCTCCTCCTCCTCCTCCTCCTCCCCTCCTCCTCCTCCTCCTCCTCCTCTCCTCCTCCCTCCATCCTCCTCCTCCTCCTCCTCCTCCTCCTCCTCCTCTTCCTCCTCCTCCTCCTCCTCCTCCTCCTCCTCCTCCTCCTCCTCCTCATCCCTCCTCCTCCGCCTCCTCCCTCCTCCTCCTCCTCCTCCCTCCTCCTCCTCCTCCTCCTCCTCCTCCTCCTCCTCCTCCTCCTCCTCCTCATCAGAGAACCATCCAGGATGAGAGGCGGGCCCAAGGGAAGAGGTCGGAATCTCTGGGGCTCCCGGATTGAAACAATCAACCCACTGGAGGTCCGGAGCGACTGTCGCCGCCGTCGTCGGCGTCGCGTCCGCCGCCGCCGCCGCCGTCGTCGTCCACCGTCCGTCGTCAGTCGACTATCGTCGCAGTCATCGTTGCTGCCGTCGTCGACCGCCGCCCGTTGTCGTCGCCGTCGCCATCGCCGCCGTCGTCCGTCGTCCGTCGTCCGTCGCCCGTCGCTGTCGCCATCGCCGCCGTCGACGTCGTTGCCGGTGGTGAGTCGGCCGTCAGGCCGTCGTCGACGAGAGCAGCAGAGTACGACGGTGGTGAGGCGCGGCGGGGGCGGCGCGGGGGAGGGCGGGGGTGGAGCGCGGAGCCCCGCCGCTTCCCGAGCTCGGGTCATCGTGCTGCAGTGGAGGCCAGTCCACGAGAAACCTTCCACAAGAAACCCAGCACTGAGACCCCAGGACGTCTCTTGATGTTTGGTGTGGGACGTCACGCTTCCCATCGCAGAACCACCGAAACCCAGGGAACCCAGGGCACCCTGGAGGCAAGCAGGGTGCTCCTTGGCGTGGGCCCCCACTGTACTAGCGGTGGGCCCAGGATGCGTCCGTGGGGAAACCAAAAGGTACCGATACCGCTGCTCCCCGGACCTCTCCTGGGGTGCGTTCTGACTAGAATTTCAAGGCGAATCCAGCGGTGGCGACGAGATCCTGCGAGGAGGCCCACAGAGGGGAAAACGGCCGAAGGATAGAGATATGGGTACTCCAGATTTCGTAACAAAGGGAGGGGGGTCTCATTTCGGGGGGGGGGTCTCTTCCAGGCTATCTTGGAGGGCCTGGGGGGTCTGGGGACGATGCTTTGGAGGATTCTCCCACGGGGGAGGTCTGAAATGGCTTGTCTTGGAGGGTCCAGACCCCCCTCCCTTTTATTACGAGATCTGGAGTACCTTTCCCTCCTCCGAGCCCACGGTGCTGCAAGGATGCCCCCGCAGGCGGAGCCCCGGCCTCACGAGCCACGGCGGGTGCCCTGCACTCCACTGCGGGGCCTGCCCCCCTTCGTGGGCCTGCCACGCGGGCGGGGCCCCGTCTCGTAGACGGCCCTCCGCCCACCCTGCCAGCTGGTAAGGCACTCAAGGAGGTAGAGCAGTCAAAATCAAGGAAAAGTTCAACGATATAACTATGGTTTAGGAAAAGTTCAAAGGGAAAACCGCAATCAAAATCAAGGGAAAGCTCAAAGAAGCAAAGCAATCAAAATCAAAGGAAGGTTCAACGACAACTATGTTTTCTGAAAAGGTGTCTGCCCTCGATCCGTGCAAGCGTGGCATACATGCCAAACGATTGACATAACAGTTGGAGGAGCGCCAGGCGAAAAAATCCACCCTGGCAGGGGTGGAAGCACTGAAATGCTGGATGACGCACACGCGCGGCACTAAGGCACGAGCCCCATTCTGAACACAAAAGACACAAAAGGGCAAAGTCTGAACAAAAATACCAACCCCAACAAAGAAATAAAAAGAACAAATAAAAGAAAACACAGAGAAAAAACAAAGAAAAGGGCAAACAATAAGTAACAAATTAAAATAAAAAGAAACAAAAGAAAAATAGAAAATAAACAGAAAAAAAAACAAGAAATGAAAACTAACGGAAAAACATCAAAGAAGTGAAATGACTTATAGATCTACCCCATATGCGAATCGGCGAAACTCTAAATAAAAAGCAAGTAACAAATGACAAAAAAAAAAAAAACAAAAACAAAGAAAAAAAAAAGGAAAAAAAACAGCCACCACGGGGGATCCGTCCTTGTAAATGCTTAGCTGTGTCAAAACGGGTATGCGGGAAGCCGTTAAACGTGTCTAGGACGAGCGCGTGCGGCGCCAAGGAAGGAGCCCCGCTTCAGAAATGGCCTGTGCTCCATCCGTGCAGCTGCTGGAAGCGTGTACAGTCAAAAACCCCAATGAGGACGCGCGGTAAGGACGCAAGACCCTCGGAAGCCGAAGTTGGGATATTTGGGGCGGCGGACGACGAAAGCCTCAAGGACGCAAGAGCAAGGAAGAGCAAGGACGTAAGGGTACCCTGAGCAAAGTCGCGCGTCCTTCTCAGGGCTTTGACTGTAAGACAGGGAGGCGGGGCGCGCCACGGCGAGAACCCCGGTCTGCAGGAACGGCACGTGCTCCACCCGTGCAGCTGGTGGACGAGCGTGCGCGGTGCCGAAGCGAAAACCCCACTCCTCCGCCTCCGCCTCCGCTTCCTTCTCCTCCTCCTTCTCCTCCTCCTCCTCCTCCTCCTCCTCCTCCTCCTCCTCCTCCTCCTCGTGGCTGTGGGGCGAGTGTGCACGGCGCCAGAGCAAAAATTCCACTTTGAAAACGACCTGTCTTCCATCCGCAAGCTGCTGGCCTCAGGATCATCGAGTAGAAGCAAATCCAAGGCAGAACGCCCGTCACGCTCTCACGACACGGCTGGCAAAACGACAGGGACAACCTCAACCTCCTCGTCCCCGCGAATCCCCAGAGGTAAACAAAACGAATGCATGGATCCTTCAGAAACGAGAGGAGGAACAATGACCCCCGATCCTCGCCCCTCAAGAACGCCCTCGATCCTCGATCGCCGAGGAGGGTAGAGAGGTGAGGGAAAACGTGGGGGGGGGGGACCAGCTGGGGGGGGGGGAAACCTGAATCGGCGATGCATCGCCGATAGGTCGGCGATAGGCCCCCGATGGCGAATCCGCACTTTCCTGGGCGGGGCGGGCTACGGGGCACCGATCGGCGATGAATGATTGATTGGGATGTCGATGTATCCCCCGCTGAACCCATTCCCCCCCTTGCGCTGCCCTCCTCCTTCCGCTCCCTGGCTTCCGGGACAACACTGGGGCGTCCAGCGGCCGTTCGGGGCGATGGCATCACCCCCTGGAACGACCCCGACGGGGCACAGCCGATGTGAGCCCTGCCGGGTTTCGGAAACTTTCGAAAGCTACCGACAAAACCCTGGAGCCTGTCCTCCCTGACGTTTCCCCTGACTCGATCCTCGACCGTCGAGGAGGGTGGAGAGGAGAGGCGGCGCACCGCACGAAACGAGTCCCCTGAAGCCATCGCTGTCTAGGGCTCCTGGTTATTCGCCGTCGGAGCAGTCCTGGCAGCGCAACTCTTGTAGACACGCGGGTTCCACATCGCAAAATAACTTCTCGCAAGTGGCCTGGATCCGCCACGGGAAAATTACTATTTACTATTTATGCTTGCATGTGCATGTATATATCTATGTATATGTGTAGATATACACCTATCTATAATATGGAGGAAAACAAATGCTTATCGGACGCTTGCGAGAAGGCACTTTGCAATCGTGGAAATCCTGGTCGGACCAAAGGGCGGGCCAGCAAAGAGAAGCGAGCTAAGCAGGGAAAAGGAGGAGGAGGAGGAGGAAGAGGAGGAGGAGGAGGAAGAGGAGCAGGAGGAGGAGGAGGCGGAAGAGGAGGAGGAGGAGGAGGAGGAGGATGAGAGAGGGGGAGGAGGAGCGAGGAGGAGGAGGAGGCAAAAGAAGGGAGGAGGAGGAGGGAGGAGACGAAGGGATGCCAAAGAGGAGGAAGAAGAAGGAGGAGGAGGAGGAGGAGACGAAGGAGGCAAAAGGAGGAGGAAGAAGAAGAGAGGCAAAAGGAGGAGGAAGAAGAGGAGGAAAAAGCAGGAAAAAAGGAGGAGGAGGAGGAGGAGGAGGAGCAACGGCGGCGACGGCAGCGCCGAGCGCGGCCCTCTCCCTCGAGGCGTCGTCGGCCCTCCGCGCCCGCCCTCCGCGTGCGGCGGTCGCTGTCGTCGTTGTCTCTGCCTCTGTCGACGACGTCCACGAGCCCTGAGTGGGGCCTCCCGGGAGTTTTTTCTTTTCAGAACTCAGATAACCTTCTTGGGGCAATAGCTGTGCAACGGCACAATGAAACTGTCACGGAATACCTCTTGGAGGTGGTGACCATGTCGAAAAGTCCGAAGAACAGTCGTTTTCTCGGCGGGCGGAAAGAGGGGAAGAGGCCCCAGGAGTGAGCAGGGCTCGCAGCTTCGCGGGGGGGCCTCGTCGAAGGCCCCTGGGAGCCGCGCGGTGATTCCCCCTGGGCCGAGTGCCCGCCCCTGTTGCAGCCGCCGGCTGTCGAGCCCCCGGACCACCAAGAGCGGATCCCAGTGCGAGAAGTTGCCCCCGGGGGAAGTGGTGCGGGGCGGGGATTATCCATGTCCACCGCCTGGGAACCGACGTCCTGGTGCCCCGGCGGGTGGTGGATGTGGATATATTTCGGCCCCCGGGGGCCCGAAGATGTCCATATCCACCGGCTGCCGAGGCTCCGAAAACTAACCCTCCAGGTGGTGGTCATGTAGAAATTCCCGCCTCGCGGTCATTACCGTCGTCGACGGGGTCGTCGGCCGTCGGCCGTCGGCCGTCGGTCGTCGGTCGTCGGTCGTCGGTCGTCGGTCGTCGGTCGTCGGTCGTCGGTCGTCGGTCGTCGGTCGTCGTCGTCGTCGTCGGTCGTCGTCGGTCGTCAGTCGTCGGCCGTCGTCGTCGTCGACGTCGAGAGGAGCATCGGCGGCGTCGGCAACGGCGGGCGAAGCGAGCGGCCGCGAGCGGCTCGAGCGAGCGGCCGCGGCGAGCGGCTGCGGGCGGCCGCAAGCGGCCGCGAGCGAGCAGCTCTCGAGCGAGCAGCGCGCGCGAGCAGCGCGCCTCGGGGGGCGGCGTCGGCGGAGTGGTGCCCGTGCGCCCTTTCTGGACGGGCTGGTTCGGCCTCGGGGGGCGGGCGCGGAGCATTTTTACAGGGCGGAAGGCCCAGGGTGAGATTCGAAGGATCAGCCTGGGTGTGAAAACCCTCGAGTTTCGGTACTCTTCTGGTGCTCGAAACTCTCTCTGGCGACCAAGGTTCACCTAGGTGGGAACATCATGAGGATGGGTGGCAGGATGCCGCGGGGCGCTACTGCCTGGCCCTCCTCCCCCGAGGGCGCGGGAGGTCGCGGGAGGGAGAGCGCTTCTGGGGCGACGAATGCGCCAGAGCCACCGCCGGCAGTGGAGAGGAGCTGATGCATTATAGGGGCTTTTGCACCTCGAAAATCGATCCGTCTTGTGATTCGCCTTTTGCGGATTCAGGCCTCGCACATCCCTCGAAACGGCATTTCAGAATTCACCCTTTGCCCTCCACCCAAAAAGAAGATGCTCGGGGACTCCCTGGCTCCCTGCAGGACCTCGGCAAGTCGAGTCCAGGCCGTGTTGAAGGTCATCGTCATCGTGTCGATTACAAGCATCCAAGCTTACAGCAAAGCTGAGCCAGCCAACGAGCAGGACTCCCCTGCTCAAGCGAGTTTCGTTTCCCGTCCTGGTCGCCACATCCGGAACTCCAGAACTCTGGCACCGTCAGCTGCCGCCAGGCTGGCTCTCAGGGATGATGGGGGCTCCCTGCTGATCTCCTGGAGTCTGCCATGTTTGCCAATGTCTGCACAGCACTGTCGCTGGGACATGATGTTGCATTGCGCATAGGCTGCAGATGCGCCTCATGTGGTCTGAAGGTCTGAATCTCCCTCGCTGCTCCGTCTCACGAGAAAGATAAACTACCGATACCGCTACCCTTCCGTCGTCAGCCCGCACCCCAGGAGTTGCCCGTGGAGTAGCGGTATCGGTGCCTTCGTCCCCCCACCGTCGCGGGCCTCGGGCTTGAACGTCGCCCTCCATCCCGCGCGCAAGAAGAAGGCTCGGCGGGCGTCCCGCCGCCAAGTTGTTCTTTCAGCTGCGAGGTTGCACTGCAAATGCCCGACCGTCTCCCAACCCTTTTCCGGCGACGGCCACGGTGGCGGCGGCGGCGACCACAGCGACAACCACGGCAATGACGACGACAACGGCGCCGACAACGGTGACGACGACGACCATCACCACCACGGGACGACCACGGCGACGACGACGACCACAACGACGACGACGGCGGCGAGAGCCACAACGACGACGACGACGACGACAACGACGACGGCGGCGGCGGCGGCGACGACGACCACGGCGGCGGCGACGGCGGCGGCGGTGACGACGACGACGACGACGACGACGACGACGACGACGACGACGACGACGACGACGACGACGACGACGACGACGACGACGGCGGCGCGGCGGCGGCCGCGCCTGGGCTCCTCGGGGATCCTGGCCAGGCCCGCGGAGCGGAGGCCGGCCGGCGGGGACGTCGGCAGGTTCTGTGCGCAAGCGGGCGGGCGTCGGCGGCGACGCCGACGGCGCCGATGACGGCAACGACGAAGGCAACGACGCTGCGGCTGCTGCCGACGAAGGCGATCACCCCGACGACGACAACGACGACGACGGCGACGACGGCGACGACGGCGACGACGACGACCCACGATGACGACGGCGGATGTGTTTATCTTGTTGCTTCTGACGGCGCCGCTGTTGCTCCGAGCTCGTCATTACCCAGGCGATCCAGGCGCAGGCTGCACCAGGCGGAACCTCCGGCGATTCTGACTCTCTCAGATCAAAAGTCCCCGACTACAGACGCGTCTCATCCCAGAGCAGACGACGCAGCACGTTCGTCACCCGTGTTTCAGGCCTTCTCGGAGACCCTACGGACGCTCAGGCGTAGTCTCTGGGTGCCGCCCTTCCTGCGTCACGCGGCACGGCTCTTGTGAGTGAGTGAGTGAGTTAGCGGAAACCACGGGTACAGTCGCAGAATCAGAATGATCATCCAAAGAAGCATCGCAAGAATTGATACCCGATTGCGGACAGCCTGACAATACGATTCGGTCCATTGGAGGACCTGCAACGAGGGATGCACGAATGCAAAGATGCGACATGGGCTTTGAGCAGCTTTGTCTGGTGAGACGCGATGTCGGCAACGAACGACATTACCCTGTGTGCAAGGACACCCTGCAGAGCGGACGCCCGCTACCTACTCGAAGACAAAGAGGTTGGCGAGGAGAATTCTTGGACGAAAGATGCATCGTTTGGTTGAAAGATTCCGTGGTGACTTGCAACGATCGCAGAGCAATTATCCGCTGCCCACTTGGACGTCGAATACAAAACTCCTCAAAACCAGCCCGTCGACACATCCTGGAGCACAGACTGACCAGGATCTCAAAGCGGACACCGCCTCGCGACGAGATGGCCTCCGAAGCCCTGAGGGCCCCTGACTGCCATCAATGGCACCAAGCTATTCAACATGCGCTCTGGTGGGTGGGCGAGGCCCACTAGGGGAAAAACACAACGAGTTGGTTGAAGCCTGCCTCGGCCCCAGCATTGGGGTCTGAACACCTGCTGGCGCCAGCAGCCTCGAGCAGACGGGGCGAAGTCGCCACTCTGCGAAGCTGACGGGGGCCCCGAAGGCCCCTGAGGACGAGCAGGGAAAGGTGGAGAAGGAGGAGGCCGACGACGATGACGATGATTATCATCGGGCCACTAAATAGGGGCACGGTGCCCGAGCAAGCAGCGGGGTGGACGAAAGGGAAGTTAGCGAACGGGGGGGGTGAGCGCATCGGCTGCACGCAGGCTCGTGTCCCCGTTGACCAGAGGCGTGTTGGGCGACCGTGCATCTAGGAATGCACCCGGCAGCGGCGCCAAAAAAACAGCTCCTGGCTGCATGCAGCAGATTTCGCACCCTCCCCTTCCAAACAACCTCTGGACCCCCGACACGGTGACCCTCGCCACGCCGATCCTACAAGATCTCGACCTCATTCCCGAGACTGGCGTCTCATCCCGAGCCGTTTTTGCTGACTGCGCCAGGGGCTCCCATCTCACGGCCTTCCACGGGCCAAAAGGTGCCAAGAAGCTGGCGCCGTGGCTGCATCTGCAACGCGGGGGGGTCTGGGCTTCTGGAGGGGGCAAACAGGACTGCCATGATGAAGGCACCCAGGAACACTCAAATAAATCGGCACAAATCCCAGGATTCCCCATATTTCCCATATTTCCTGGATGTTCGTCTTCCCCTCCACTTCCCATACTTTCCTGGGAATCGTCAATGACTTACGTTTGTCTGTGTCTTGGTTCCCTCCTGACACGACCAAGACTGAACGCACAAACGTCGTTGCCGATCTCGGTCGGCGTCCATCTTGGTCGTCGTCAATTGGTGGATCATCCTCGCGAATCGGCGACAGTCGATCCTCCCTCGAGTTTTAGGTCGGTCATGTCCCCCTACAGGCCGATTTGGGATACAACATCATAAAGAGGCAAGACATTGTCAAAACAAATCAAATAATAAGCGGAAGAACGCCCCTGACCATTCAAACTATTGATTATTCCTCCTGTGGAGGGGCACGCCCGACGGAACTCGAGTTCCGCAGCCACCCCCCCGGTCGTCCTCCCCGAAGAGCAGCTTCATAGGGCAGGGCACGCGGACAGGGTCAGGAACGAGGAAAGGCGACACCAGCACCACCAGGGCGAGGAGATGCGAGGAGCAAAGGGGGGTCTCCCTGGCGGTGTGGCCCCCCCCCCCTCTCGCTCGAGACATCCCCAGCCTCCAGCTCGGGGAAGCATCATTGACCTCCTCCCTGGACGTGACCCCCCCCTGGTGGTGTTGCTGCCGCTTCTCCTCCCTCCGAAGGGTGCGGGGGGCAGAGGGATTACAGCAGCGGAGCTCCGCCAGGCAGCGCAGGGGGGGCCGGTCACGAGCTCTTGGACCGCGCGCGGCGCTTTCGGGAGCGGTCGCGCCTCGGGGGCGCGGGGGGAGGGCGGCGGATGGAGGTCGGGAGGCAAGGGCAATGGAGGGAGCGGGGGGGTGCGGGGAGAGGAGCGAGGAGGGGAGGGGAGGGGAGGAGAGGGGGGAGGGGAGGACAGGAAAGTAGGGGGTGGGGGCGGGGGGTGAGGCAAGTGGAACGATGGAGTGGAGAGGTGGGGGGGGCTGCGGTGGGTAGGGGAGGAGGGAGCGAAGAGGGGAGATAGCGGTAGGGGGGGAGAATAGTGTGTGTGAGGGCTAGTGCGCGAGGAGCGTGGCTGGTTTTTCTCTCTCGCTTAACGGCGCTGGCATCCTCAAGCATCGAGAAGGAAGCCCCGGCGACGGAATATCCCCACACCGACCATTGCGCCTCCAGGCAGGAAGGTCCATGGCCAACCTTCGTGCCAAGAAGCTCCAAAATCCAGCCAAGACGGCCCCAGATGGCCTCAAGATGGCCTCAGACTACCCAAAAGGTCCGCAAGAGGGCTCCAAGACGGCCCAGGAGTCCTCTAAGACGTCCTCCAGGAAGGCCCGAAAGGGTCAAAATGGCCTCCAGACGGCCAAGATGACCTCCAAGATGCCTCCAAGACGGCCAAGATGGCCTCCAAGACGGCGAAGATGGCCCCAAAATGCACCCAAGACTGCCCAAGATGGCCTCAAGATGGCCTAAGACGGCCCAAACGGCCCGCAAGAGGCCTCCAAGACGGCCCACGAGCCCTCCAAGACGTCTTCCAGGAAACCCGAAAGCTCGGAAACCACCTGGTCCGATAGCTCGCCCGACTTCGTGTTCCCCGAAAGCTTTCGAAACCCACTCGGGGAACGCGTGGCCAACTCAAGCTCAAACCCAACTTTCGGCCACGCAGGCGCTTCCAAAAAGGCAGGGGGCGGCGGTGATTTGCCGTAGGCGTCTTCGAAAACGCCAACGTCTCAATGTGCACTGATGATTCCTAACCGCCCCCGCATGATGGTTCCAGATGCGCCAAGGCAGCGCCGAGACGCACCGACGCGACTCTGATAGATCCCATTATGATAGAGAGGGGGCTGGCGGCAGGGGGGCGAAGCCCTTACGGATATGTATATATTTATATACGTACATCTAGATACATCTAGAGAGAGAGAGAGAAAAACAAAAAAAGAGAGAGACAGAGAGAACAAAGAGAGAGAGAGAGAGAGAGAGAAAAAAAAAAAAAAAAAAAAAAAAAGGGAAAGGGAGACGGACGAGGGGCGAGCGGATGGGGGAGGATGGAGGAACTCCCCTCCCAACCCTCCCCAGCCCGACACCCGCAACCCCCCAGCAGAGGCCCGTCCGAAGAGGGCCCTGCCGCGGAAGAAGCGCAGCCAAGAGGAAGGAAGAGGGAGAGAGAGAGAGAGACAGAGAGGAGGGAACTGGGGGGAGGGCAGTTCTGCGGCGACCGCCCTCGACCAGAAGCCAGCCTCCGCCCTGTCCACGGCCGGCGCGAGCGCGGCAGCCTCCACATGACCTGGCTGGTTCGGGGTGGAGTACAATGCAGTCGGGGCGTTGACCTAAGGAACCCTAAATAAAGAACGAGGCCCCTTTTTTCCATAAGTTTACCTCCGATTTCCTGCCTTCGACTCCGCTTGCGGTGCACCGCGGGCGCGCCAGAGATCCGCATACTGTCTCGACGCAGCCTTGCACACTCCAAGAGCACGGAAGGCGCGGCTCCTCGTGCGAAGACCACAGGGAGGCTACATGCCTGGATTCGTGCCCAGGGGCGCCTGCCCGGCGCATGTCCCAGCACGAGGGAACCCAGGTGGGCACGCGACAGCGACCTCTGGCGTAAAAGGACCTCCCACGAGTGGGAGGAGCCCTGCACTTTATGCAGGTCCGTCTGGCATTCGGGACGCAGGGGTAGGCACGGCAACGGGAGAGGATGCGGGGCCAGCTGCCTGCCGCCAGCGCTCCTCTGAAAACCGTGCCAGCCTGTCCTGGACCTCCGCCTTGCAACCGTCCCTTGTGCCTGGGGGGGCTCCGTCGAGACCAGATCGGCCAGTCTGGCATGCCCCAGGAGCTGAGAAGGACTAGAGAGGCCTGGCCCACGCGCGGACATCCCACTCGTGCGCACCTGGGAATACGTCTCGGTAGAAGCCACCGACGGGAAGGACCCACGAACCTGCCCTCCTGGATGCCAGTCCGCCCACAAACCGCGCTGCCCCCGACAGGTGACAGCCCATCTCGCCGAGCGCTGCTGATGGCCCTCGTACGCCGCGTCCGCAGCCTCCCCTCCTCCTGACGCAGGGGCCCAGAGCCAAATGCCGAACCTGAACGAGGCCTCCACCTGTAGATCCAGAACGCCTGCCGCTGCCGGTAATGGAAGCTCCTCACGCGCCACCAGGCCCGCCAGCATGGAAACGTGGGAGGCTGCGGCGCTGACTAGGAGATCCAAGTCGTTGCGCCAGTGGAGCCCCAGCCAGCGATGTTTGGTCACCATGGCGATCGGCATCGGCTCCTGGCCTGCCGAAGAGTAGGAGGGAGGGAACGAGGGAGGGGGGCGGGGTATAGAAAGGGAGAGCAAGAGGGAGGAAGCGGGAAGAGGAAGGGAAGAGGAGGGGGGGAAGAGGGGAGCAAAGGGGGTAAAGCTGGGAAGAGGGCGGGGAGGAGGGAGGGGAAAACCACGAAAGAGGAGGAGGAGGAGGAGAAGGAGGTGGGAGGGAGGGAGGGGGGGAGGAGAAGAAGGGGGATGAGAACGACGACGAGGAAGGGACCGAGGGCGGAAGGGGGGAGGACCAGGCGTGGCGCCTCCTCTTCTCCGGCGGCGGGTTGCCATCGGGTGACCTGGATCTGGACTTGCTCTTGGACTTGGACTTGGACTTGGACTTCGACCTCGACTTCGACTTCGACTTCGACTTCGAAGCGTTGTCCTTGTCCTTGTCGCGGGAGCCTCCGCGCCTATGCCGTCGGCGGTGGCGTCTCTTCTTCTCGCCGCCCTCGCCTTCGGTTCGGATTTTGGGGGGAGGAAGGAAGGGCGGAGGCGGAGGGCGGGAGGTGGAAGTGGTGGAAGAGGTGGAAGAGGTGGAAGAGGTAGGGAAGGGGGAAGGAGGCAGGGGGGAGGGAGAGGGGGGGGGGCAAGCTAGGTGCGCTCGCGTCATATCTGACGTCCTACCCCTCCCATCCCTTACCATGGCGCTGATTTTCTCTATCCGCGGACGCGTGTCGTAGCGGACCTGTGGCTCCGCGCGCGCGTGCGTAGTGGGTGGTGGTGCACGTGCGTGCGTGCGTGCGTGCGTGTGTGCGTGGTTGTGGTGTGGTGGTGGTGGTGCTGGTGCTGGTGCTGGTGCTGGTGCTCGTGCTGGTGGTGGTGCTGGTGCTGGTGCTGGTGCTCGTGCTTGTGTGTGCTGTTGCTGGTGGTGGTTTGTGATGGTGGTGTGGTGTGGTGGTGGTGGTGGTGGTTGAGTGGTGGTGGTGGTGGTGGTTGTGGTGGTGGTTGTGGTGGTGGTGGTTGGTGTATTTGGTGCGTTTGGTGTGTTGGTTCGGTGTGTTGTTTGTGTGTTTCTTTGTGGTAGTTGTTGCGGTGGTTGCGGGTTTGGCGGCGCGGTGTGGCGGGTCTTTGGAATGGGCGCGCGAGAAGGGAGAGGGGGGGGGGAAGGGAGAGGGAGGAAGAGAGAGAGGAGGTGGGAGAGAGAGGGAAGGGAGATGGTGGAGTGTAGGGAGGAACAGGGAGGAGGTGGGAGAGAGTGAAGGGAGGGGCAGGGGGAACTGAGGGAAGGGGCAGGGTGTGAGGGGAAGGGGGCAAGGGGGGGGGGGAGGGAGGGGGGGAGGGAAGGTAAGAGGGAGGAGGTGGGAGAGAGGGGAAGGGCTGGAGGACTGAGGGAGGCAGAGAGGCGAGGAGGAGGAGAAGGACAAGCTCATTGAAGGAGATGAGGGAATGTACTGCGTAAGAAGACGCATGAACATCAACGCTCAGGGGACTCAGGGGAAGACAAAACACCGATACCGCTGCTCGTCCTGGAGAGCCCCCGTCGCCACGCTGGAGAATCCTCTGAATTTTAATCAGAACGCACCCCGGGAAAAGGGCCGTGGAGTAACACGATCGGTGCAGTTTCACTCCCTCACGTCGGGGGCGCGCAAACATGGATTAGCGATTAACGATCCATGGACTTGGCGCGCGGCCGTCAAATCCATGGACCATGGGATGTACCAGAATGCGGCCGGTGCCGCCTCGCTCGGCGGCGGGAGTCCGCGATTTCCCGTGGAAGCGGGACCCGTCGTTGACCCACTCCCCCTCGATCCATGTTTGCGATCGCCTGATCCAGGTCCGCGCGGAAATCTTGCGCCGGCGCCAACCCGCTCCCGAAACGCTCCAAGGAGGAGGAGGAGGAGGAGGAGGAGGAGGAGGAGGAGGAGGAGGAGCAGGAGGAGGAGGAGGAAGAGGAGGAGGCGGAGGAGGAGGCGGAGGAGGAGGAGGAAGAGGAGGAGACGGAGGAGGAGGAGGCGGAGAAGGAGGAGGATTGCGCTGGCCCCAAGACTCGCGCTGAGCCAGCCTGTGGCCCCCCCCCTGGCCGCCAGCCGCGACGGAGACCCACCAGGGGTCCCAGGCCCGCCCAGGAAATCCGCGCGGGCCTCCGAAAGCTCGTGCTCTCGCGCCAGCCACACGCAGGAAGGGCCCCGGGCGAGAGTCAGGTCGGGCCTGTCCCCCTACAGGAGGGTTTTGGATGAAAAACATAATTACTCCGACGAAAAGACCCCAAATGAAAATCGTTTCGGTTAATCTGAAATAACCTTCACTGTCGTTCTCGCGATTCATGAGGCGCCATTATTGTTTTCTCTGAGTCATTATCATTCTCGCCATGGCGCAAGGCCCTCACCCGCTCCCCGCGATGCCCTTGCCTCGCCCTCCTGCTGTTTGTTTCGTCACCCACCATCTCCTTTCCTCTATTGCAAGAGCGCGCGCGTCGATTTTCCTCGACGCCGTCGCCGCCTCGGCCAGCGCGGGCGCATTCTCGAATGGCCGCGTCGCGCGGCCGTTGGGACAACCCCGCGGGCGGGGCCGTTGAGGCAACCGCGCGAGCCGCTGGGGCGCGGGAGCAAGCTGTTGGGACAACCCCGCCCGCACAGAGCTAGTCACGGCCGCGCGCAGGCGCTTACCACCCCCAGCCCAGATGCAAGGGTTTCCCCCTGCGCCCCGCCGCCGTCGTCGTCCTCACCTCCTGTTCCCCCTCTTCCTCCTCACCTGATGGGTCGGGCGAATCGCCCTCTGACGAGCGCATAGAGAAGGGGCTCCCGCCTGAGACTTCCTGACAGGTCACTCACAGACGAGGCTCCCCGCCTGATACTTGCTCCATATGCAGGCCTCGGGAACCACAAAGTGACGACAGTCACAAGGATGAGGATGACCTGCTCGGTTTTGTTACAACAAAAAAAGGGTCCCGCCTGAGACTTCCTCAAAAACATGATCTGCGGGCCCCATAAGGAGGGGGTTCCCGCCTGAGACTTCCTCGCAGTTCACTCAGAGACAAGGCTCCCGCCGGATATTTTCCCCCATATTCAAACCTCTGGAGCCCACAAATAACGACACTTACACGGATAAGGACGACCCGTTCGGATTATCAACATGAATCGCGGGCCCCATAGGGAGGGGGCTCCCGCCTGAGACTTCCTCACAATTCACTCAGAGAAAAGGCTCCCGCCGGATATTTCCTCCATATTCAAGCCTCAGGAGCCCACAAATGACGACACTTACACGGAACAGGACGACCCGTTCGGATTATCAACATGAATCGCGGGCCCCATAGGGAGGGGGCTCCCGCCTGAGACTTCCTCACAATTCACTCACAGACGAGGCTCCTGCCTGATACTTCCTCCAAATTCAAACCTGAGGGGTCCAAAAAAGACGACAATTATAGGTTTCCGATGAACCCCTCGGGTTACCAACATGACACGCGGGCCCCATGAGAGAGCTCCCGCCTGAGACTTCCCCACGATTCACTCAGAGACGAGGCTCCCGCCTGATATTTCCCCCAAATTCAAGCCTCAGGAGCCCAAAAGTGACGACAGTTACACGGATGAGGACGACCCACTCGGATTACCAACATTAATCGCGGGCCCCATAGGGAGGGGGCTCCCGCCCGAGACGTCCTCACAATTCACTCACAGACCAGGTTCATGATGGTGATGATGAGTATGATGAGTATGATGATGATGATGATGATGATGATGATGAGGAGGAGGAGGAGGAGGAGGAGGAGGAGGAGGATGTGGTGGTGGTGTGTTCCTGCGCGGGGTGTCCAGAGAAAATGATGCTGAGTGGTGAGAGAGAGAGTGTGTGCGATGTGCGACTGAGTATGATGATAATGGCGGTGGTGGTGATGCTGATGATGATGATGATCAATGGCCGATGGTGATGGTGATCGATGGTGAGTGACTGAGTATGATGATGATGGTGGTGATGATGACCGATGGTGATGATGACCGATGACGGGGTGAATGCGTGAGTGAGGCGGAGAGTGTGAGGGAGGTGTTCCTGCGCGGAGGGTGTCCAGAGAAAACAAGAACCCCACTTTGAATGTGGGGGAATACTCAAAAATATTCCAAAAATGTTTAGAAGTATCCCAGTGCGACCCTACCTAGGAGTTGGAGCATTTAGGAAAGCAACATCTACAGCTACACCGACTGCTACATTTACATCTACACCTGCATCTACATGCCGTCTACTCTGCGCTATGCTATGCTATGATATGCTTTGCTATGATGCGCTATGCTGCGCTATGCTGTGCTATGCTATGCTAGGGTACGCTCGTCTGCGCTGTGTTCTGCGCTATGCTATGCTATGATATGGTATGCTGCGCTATGATATGACATGATATGCTATGCTGCGCTATGCTATGCTATGCTAGGCTAGGCTATGATATGTTATGCTATGCTGCGTTATGATACGCTATGAAATGCTATGCTATGTGTTGCTATGCTGCGCTGTGTTATGGTATGCTATGCTATGATGTGCTATGATATGATATGATGTGCTGTGCTATGCTAAGAAATGATATGCTATGTTATGACATGATATGCTGCGCTATGCTATGATATGTTGTGCTATGCTATGCTATGCTGAGCTATGTTATGATATGATATGATATGATATGCGATGATATGCTTGGTTCTGATATGTTATACTATGATGTGCTAATGCTGCGCTGCGCTATGCTGCGCTGCGCTAAGCTAAGTTAAGGTAAGCTAAGTTATGCTCAGCTAAGCTAAGTTAAGCTAAGCTAAGCTAAGCCAAGTTAAGCTAAGATAAGCTAAGCTAAGCTACGTTAAGTTAAGATGACATAAGTTAAGCTAAGTTAAGCTAAGCTAAGCTAAGCTAGGCTAGGCAAAGCTAAGCTAAGCTAAGCTAAGATTAGATAAGCTAAGCTAAGATAAGCTAAGCTTAGCTTAGCTTAGTTTAGCTAAGCTGGGTGAACCCAGGCGACGTAACTGGGGGAACCGCGGGGCGGATCCTGGGGGAACCGCGGGGCGGATGCCGCGGGAACCGCCCGGGGCGCATTACAGTGCCCGGCCCCTTTAAGCTTACCGAATAAGAACCCTTCTAGGCAGAGCCTAGGTAGGGAAATATTCAGAAAATCATTCCCAGACTGCTTTTTTGGCTATTTTCGAATACTCCTCCTGTAGAGGGACATGCCCGACTTAAGGCAAGAGTGACCTGCGGTGGTGCGTGGCTCTTCAGGGGGCCGCACAGAAGGACACTCTGGCGAAGGGCAACCTTTACTTGCGGTCGGGCCTAGGCCAGCAGTACACCCCTCAAAAAGGTGAGACCCTCAGGATGCACAAGAACACCCAACAAACACGAAGAGCACTAGAGCACCCTCCCCGAACCGACCTCGATCTTATACCTCGGTTCGACCATGTGCGAAAAAGGGGCTATCTATTCAGCGGTGGACAAGCCTCCCTTTTGTAAACCTCCCTGTAGTGAAAACGGCCTGGGACAAAAACCGACGGACCCGGCTCCGCAAAAATGACGGCCGCGACGCCCTCTCGCGAACCGAAACGGCCAATTCCTTAATCGACGTGTCAGGGTAGGAGGTCTGTCCCCCCCCGATCTATATTTTGGAAGCCCGCGGCCGTCTCCGTCCCTCTCGCCGTCGCCGTCGTCCTTGTCCCTGTCCTTGTCTCCGCGGCGGTGCCGGTGCCGGTGCCGGTGCCGGTGCTTCCGCTCCGCCTTCTCCGGAGGGCATCGGCGGCAGTGGCGGCAGGAGCAGCTGCAGCAGGCGCTACAGGAGGAGAAAGAAGGACGACGAGGACGGAGAGAGGAAGGAGGGGGGGGAAGGAGGAGGAGGAAGGGGACAAGGAGAGGAGGAGGAGGAGGCGCTACAGGACGATGGGGGGAGGAGAAGAAGAGGGAGAGAGCAGTGACGGCAAGCCAACCGAAGGAAGCGCGACCCAGCCTATCCTCTTCCTCCTGCCACTTGGGCCTAAGAGATAGTCAGGACAGCAAGCACCGACAAGATGCCGTTCCACAACACGTGTTGAAAGGACCGGGCGGAAGGCCCACATGGCAGCGACGGCACGGAGGACCTTCTTTTCGTTGCTTCTCTTCAACCCCATGCCCGCCAGACCCCACAGAATGGCTGAGCTATATGCGGAAGCGCACAATTTCGATGCAACCATCTTGACAGGAGCCGCTAGATGGAGGAGAGAGGCACACGTGACACACGGCAGAGTGGACAGCACGACATATGTGTATATCGGAGGTTGGGGGGTGAGATCGAAGTGGAACGGAGAGCCCCCCTACCGGGAAATCGATTTCGGTTTCGTGTTCGTGCGTGCCGTGCAAGCGAGGCGAAGCTGCGTGGGCGGGCGAGAGAAAGTCTCCTGTGGCTGAGGCGCGGCCGGAGCAAAAGAACCTTGACCGGGCGGCCGGTGCCCCGCGGTGTCCCGCCGGTGTCCCACTGGTGTCCCGTGTGGCTGGGGCGCGGCCGGGGCAAAAGAACCTTGACTGGGCGGCCGGTGCCGCGCGGTGTCCCGCCGGTGTCCCGTTGGTGTCCCTTCGGTGTCCCGTCGGTGTCCCGATGATGACGTGGATGATTATGATGATGATGATGGTGATGATGATGATGGTAATGATGATGATGATGTTGATGATGGCAATGATGATGATGATGATGATGATGATGATGGCGTCGTTGATGATGATGATGGTGATCATGATGATTGTGATGATGATGACGTCGATTGTGAGATCGATTGTGATATCGATAGTGAGACCGAATGTGAAATCGATTGTGCGATGCTGATGGTGATGAAGGCCATGATGGTGATGAAGATTGTGATGATGATGACGACGTTGATGATGATGATGGTGCTGATGATGATGATGACGATGATGATGATGTTAATGGTGATATCGATGATGATGATGACGACGTCGATAATGAAATCGATTGTGAGATCGATGGTGAAATTGATCGAGTGAGTTCAATTGAGTGAGACCGATAGAGAGATCGATACTGAGATCGATAGTGCAAGAGGCGGCGCGGGCGGCGCCAAGCTTTGCCAGCGCTTCAGTCTTCTGTGGCCAAATGGCGCCGTTAGCTGCCGTTGCGCAGGTTGGGCAGGTTCCCAGGGGAAGGGTGACGTAAACAACTCGACACCAACGCCCCCAAGAGCGAGCGGCAACGCAACTATCTCCACTGGCATTGTCACAACAACATTCACCACTGTTGCCCATTGCTGGGCCCCCCCCCCAACCTCCTTATCACCCGCAGGGTGGTCGTATAAATATATACACATATAGATCGGAAAATGGGGGGTGAGATCGCAGTGGAACGGAAACCCCCAACCCGGAAATCGTTTCGTTTTGTTCGTGTCGTGCGTGCGGACGAGGCGAAGCTGCGCGGGCGCGCGGGAGGAATGAACCCGCCGCTGCTAGGGCGAAGTCAAGACAAATGATTCGCCCGCTCCCTCCCGCCCGTCCGGCGGTGGCTCGCGGTGTCCCGCGGTGTCCCGTGGTGTCCCGTGGTGTCCCGTGGTGTCCGCCGTTGCTAGGTCGAAATCAAAACAAATGATTATCCCCCTCCCTCCCGCCCGTCTGGCGGTGGCTCGCGGTGTCCCGCGGTGTCCCGTGGTGTCCCGTGGTGTCCCGTGGTGTCCGCCGTTGCTAGGGCGAAGACAAGACAAATGATTATCCCCCGCCCGCCCGTCCATCCGTCCTTCTGGCGGTGGCTCGCGGTGTCCCGCGGTGTCCCGTGGTGTCCCAGGGTGTCCCGTGGTGTCCCGTTGAGAGAGATCGATAGTGAGATCGATAATGAGATCGGTAAGAGATCGATAGTGAGATCGACAGTGAGATCGATACTGAGATCGATGTGGTGCCCGAGGTGTCCCGCGGTCTCCCGTGGTGTCCGATAAAGTGAGATCAATAGTGAGATCGATAGTGAGATCGACAGGTGTCCCGTGGTGTCCCGTGGTGTCCAGTTGAGTGAGATCGATAGTGAGATCGATAATGAGATCGATGCTGAGATCGATGTGGTGTCCCGAGGTGTCCCGTGGTGTCCCGTGGTGTCCTATGGTGTCCCGTTGAGTGAGATCGATAGTGAAATCGATAGTGAGACCGATAGTGAGATCGAGAGGTGTCCCGCGGTGTCCCGTGGTGTCCTATGGTGGCCAGTGGTGTCCCGTGGTGTCCTGTTGAGTGAGATTGATAGTGAAATCGATAGTGAGACCGATAGAGAGATCGAGAGGTGTCCCGCGGTGTCCCGTGGTGTCCCGTGGTGTCCCGTTGAGTGAGATCGATAGTGAGATCGATTGAGTCAGATGTTTGTTCCCCCCCTCTCCACCCCCCTCAACAACCTCCTTATCACCCGAAAGGTAGTCGTATAGATATTGATGTATAGATTCAGGATGGAAAAGGGAGGAGCTGACAAACAGAAGGATGGGAATAGTGATAGAATTACCTGGCCGCTTTAGAGGACCACAAATCATCAACGTGACGGAACCACCTTCGGAACTATGTGGACGAGGACTTGCCATCACGGTACAACCTCACGACCTACTCATCACGATGATCGGATACTACTGCCCGCCGCAGTCCAACAAAGGCAACACCAGAAAGCAGTACTACGCGACGATCGCCCGACTGTTCAAGTGGATGGAAGAGACAGCGAAGGATAAACTCGAACACGGCAAATTGACTGTCGCGGGAGACCTCAACAATGGCATCGGCATCACAACGAAAGGAGCACATCCATTAGCCTGGCGAAGGACCCAACCATATGCAGTTGTGAATACCGTCGTTGTGAGTATCGCATTCGGTGGTACTCTCTATGGGCCAAGAAACGCTGTCCTGGGTGGGGGAGACGCATGCGAACTGTGCCACTGGGACTTCGGTGGGGCTCCCTATGGAACTACGAAGCGCTGTCCTGGGTGGGGGAGACGCATGCGGCCCCCCCCACTGGGGCCTTCGGTGGAGCGCCCTATGGGGCCACGAAACGCAGTCCTGGGCGTGGGGGACGCATGCGGCCCCTCCCACTGGGGCCTTCGGTGGAGCTCCCTATGGGGCCACGAAACGCTGCACTGGGCGTGGGGGACGCATGTGGCACCCCCCTCTGGAGCCTTCGGTGGAGCTCCCTATGGGGCCACGAAACGCTGTCCTGGGCGTGGGGGACGCATGTGGCCCCCCCTCACCGGGGCCTTCGGTGGAGCTCCCTATGGGGCCATGAAACGCTGTCCTGGGCGTGGGAGACGCATGTGGCCCCCCCCACCGGGGCCTTCGGTGGAGCTCCCTATGGGGCCATGAAACGCTGTCCTGGGCGTGGGAGACGCATGTGGCCCCCCCCACTGGGGCCTTCGGTGGAGCTCCCTATGGGGCCATGAAACGCTGTCCTGGGCGTGGGAGACGCATGTGGCCCCCCCCACTGGGGCCTTCGGTGGAGTTCCCTATGGGGCCACCAAACGCTGTACTGTGTGCCGAAGCAGAGACATGCGAAGAGCAGAGGCCAGGAGGGGGAGGATGGGGGAGGAGGAGTAGGAAGGAGGAAAGAGGTGGGACGCGGGGCGCTGTCTCTTCAAAACGAGGACCCAACACCACAGGATGGTTGGGAATAATCACCAGCGCTGGGACCAGGACGATCACGAGAAAGACTGCCAGGATGAGCAGCGCAAAAGGCCAGGCTGGTTGCGGAGAAGCACGGCCTGGCGGTTCTGAATACTATGGGAAACTGGCGACCAACGTATTTCGGCGAGAAGGGCGCGAATTGCACTGATTACATCATGGCACCGCTAGAGCTGGCGGACAGCATGATCTCACAAGGCCCATTGCTTCGCATGGGCACACGCCTACAACATACTCCATGTCGGGAACACAGGAACCACGTGCCGGTTCAGGCTACGCTGCGACAACAACTGCGACAACGTGTACGGCAACAACAGAAGACCACAAAAAGGGACAGACACGGACTGGTGCGAGCAATCAGACAAGGATACAACAGGGACAAGTTCATCCCCGACCTCAAGCAGAAAGTGAAGCAGTACGAACCAGAGGGAAACTGAATAAACGCACTCTTCCAAGATATCAATGAGACGATCATTGACTTGGCTCAGAAGTACCATGGACCCCGACCGGCTACCAACTACGAGGGACTGAAGCGCCAACGCATGCACCTACTACGGCGGAGATGAGAGGGTAGAGTAGAACTACGACAACGCGGACCAACCCTCACGACCAAGATCTACGCAGACAACCCAGACAAGGCCGAAGTGGAACACATCACGAAAACGAATGCAGAAACTAACTGGCAGAAAGCGAACGCAGAACAGCGAGAGCAGGGGCAGGGGCAGGGGACTGGAACACTAACGAAAACGAATGCAGAACATATCACGAAAACGAATGCCGACCTCGCCGCCACAACCCTCCCAGGACACGGAGGGAGCGAGGCCAGGAACCGTTGCCGAGAACCTCATGGGAGCCCAGAGGGGCCCCGGGGGCCCGAGGGAGAGCGAAGGGAGTAACCCTTGCGCCGAAGAGGGGGAACGCGTCACTGACCGAGCTCCGCAGGACACAGATCGCACTCTGAGAGATAGAGCAGGAGCTCAAGCAGATCACCAAGCAGCGCGCAGAACTACGGAAGCAAGAGTATCAGCTGTACGGGGCGTGGGCGAGACGAGATCTGGCAAGGGTAGGACGTCTCTCTCTCCCTCTCTCCCTCTACTCTCTCTCTCTCTCTCTCTCTCTTTCTCTCTCTCTCTCTCTCTCTCTCTCTCTCTCTCTCTCTCTCTCTCTCTCTCTCTCTCTCTATGTATATATATATATATATCTATAGTATCTCTCTCTTTCTCTTCTCTCTCTCTCTCTCTCTCTCTCTCTCTTTCTCTCTCTCTACTCATAGCTACGGACCACGCCCAAAGGACTACTGGACAGCGGCCACCGCGAATCCGACCTGGCATTAAGGAACCGACTCCTGGAAACTAGAAGAAGGCGAAAGGGGAATGAAAGGTACGGAGCAGAACGAGGGGGAGCTGGATCAGATCCCACGCCTGGCGGCAAAAAAAAACTGTTACGAGAACGACCTGGATGATTTAGCGGAGGCAGGCAACGAGGAGATCGCGAAGAGCCTGAAGAGGGCCAAACTACGCAAGGCGGCCCCACAGAGCACCATCGGAACTATGGCGTCTACACCTGTGCCACCCGCCAGAAGTACAGGTCCGCGAATGGTTGAAGGGCCCAAGATGGCCCAAGACGGCTCCAAGAGCGCCTCCGAGAGCCACGGATGACCTCTAAGATGGCTCAAAATGGCCCAAGATCGACCCCAAGATGCTCCACGAGGCCCCAAAAACACTACACGGCTCCAAGTGGCCACGGAACCTCCGGGAGGCCGCCAAGAGGCCACCATCCTTCCAAAACCTGGGAAAACCGATGTGTATTACGTTACCACACGTTCGCTTCCGATGGCTATCAGAGGCTTCAAGGTGGCTCCAAAATGGCCCACCAGGGCTCCAAGACGGGACGAAGAGAGACCCAAGACGGCTCCAATAGCGGCCAAGAGCGCTCCAAGAGCGCCCCAAGAGCGCCTCACGAGGCTAGTTTAGGCACTCGAGAAGGACAAGGCTAATTGAAGCTCCCCTCTGGTTTGACTGATACCTTCCAAGATGGCTCTAACAGCGCCCTTGAAACTCCCAAGGGCGCCATAAGAAGGCCCCAAAAGGCGCCCTGGCGGCCCCAATAAGCGCCCAATGGGCCTCAAAGAGGTTCCCAAGAGACCCCCAAGAGGCCTCAAGAGGATCCCCGGTGAAAAAAAAAGACGGCCCTGGGCCCGCCGAGATGCCCCCCCCCCAGGTCGCACCAATAGGCCTCCGAAAAATTTCCAAACGACACCCGAGGAGACTCCGATAGGCAGTCAAGAAGTTGTTCTCTTTGTTGTTCGCCCTTTTCCTCTTCCTCCTCCTCCTCCACCTCCTCCTCCTCCTCCCTCTGTTTCTCCCCCTCCTCCTCCTCCTATTCCTCATGTCCCTTTTTCCTCCTCCTCTTTATCATCCTTATCCTCCTCATCATCATCATCATCATCACCATCAGTAGCAGCATCATAATAAGCATGATCAGCATTATCGTCAGCAACATCAACATCATTTGCATCATCAGCAGCATCCGCAGCAGTATCAGCATCATTTGCGTTGTCATCATCATCATCAACAACGTCACCATCACCAGCAGCATTATCATCAGCAGCAGCATCAACATCATCTGCATCATCCTCAACCTTATCATCATCACCAGCCATCATCATCATCATCATCATCAGCATCAGCATCATCCGCATCAGCATCAGAATCATCATCAACAGCATAATCATCCTCGTCCTGTTCCACGCGATCCTCCTCCTCCGCATTCGTCCTCTTCCTTTTCCTCCTCCATCTCCTCCACCTCCTCCTCCGATTCCTCCTCCTTTTTCATCCTCTGGGCGCGCCCCTCTTGGAGTGCGACCGCCCCCCATTTTACTCCTACGCTTCCATGCTCCTCTCAACTCGACCGGGCGCCAGTTTTGGATAGGCTTACGAGGATACTTTTTTGTTCGCGAGCGTCGCGGCCCAACCGCGCGCCGTCCAGAAGCGAGGCAGCCGCGCCAAAATCTAAATTGGGCACTAAGCGCGCAGGAGCGAACTACGCTGCGACTCAGAAAGCGAAGAAGACGCTGAAAGACAGGCCGAAAACGTCGATGCCGTAGGAGACCAGGAAGTGAATCCCGTCCGCGTGCAGCGCCAAAATGGCGAGGTAATACGAGCCCAGGTCCCCGAAGACCACGTCCGCGCACACGAGGGGGACGATGCCCACGGCCACGTAGTCAAGGAGAGCAAACCGCGCAGGCGCTCAACGGAGGACTCCGGATCGCCAGGGGGAAGTCAAGAGGCACGAACGTGATGGAGCCCCTTGCGAGATGGGCTGGTGAGGATACGCGAAGTGTGAATAATTATTGCAGGGACCTATGAAGATGGAACTTGGAGGGAGGGTTTATTGCAACATCGTTGATGCGTCTTTGGTTTACGCTGGCCCTCCTCCCCCTCCTCGTCCGCCTCTTCTTTTCCCTCCCCCTCCATAAGTCCTCCATTTAAATATGGGTCCCCTCTCTCCCCTCAAATTGTGCGGGATATCTCGCCACCTCCGCGCATTGCTTCTCACACGCAAGATTTCATTCACCGATACGCTCTACAAAATGTTGCATTCCGGTTGATTCCAGTGGTTTCCAGCAGGGTTCCCGCAGCAGCGCGGGCCTCATGTTCGGATCGGCGCTTGTCTCCTGCCGTTCAGAATGGCGCTCTCGCCCGAGCGAGGGCCACTGGATCCCACAAGCCTCGCAGGTCCCACAGGTCTCGCATGTCTCATGGACCCCACAGGCCCCACATAATCAGCAGGTGTCGCAGGTCGCCCCACAGGTCCCGCAGAGGTCCCACAGGTGCCACAGGTACAACAGGTCTGACACGTTCCACAGGTCTCACAGGTGTCGTATGTCTCACTGGTCCCACGGGTCACTCAGGTCCGACAGATTCCGCGGGCCCCACGAGCCCCACCGGTGTCGCAGGTCTCACAGGTCCCACAGGCTGCAAAAAATCCGCCAGGTCGCACAGGTCCCACAAGTCCCGCATGTCCCACAGGTCCACAGCTCCCACCTGCCCCACAGGATTCATGGACCACACAAGTCCCACGGGTTCCGCAGGTCCCACAGATCGCACAAGTCCTACAGTTCCCACCTGCCGCACAGGTCGCCTTTGCTGCTATCAGGGTTCTTTGCAAGGGTAATGAAGTTCCAGGTCGGCTATGAAATGCGTCCGCGGATACTGAAACATCAGCGCAAAGGGGAAAGGATGTCAGATGTGACGCGAGCGCACCTAGCTTGCCGCCTCGTTTCTCTTCTCTGCCTCCTGTTTTCCCCCTGGAAAGCAGGTCTGGGGGGTAGGGTAAGGGAACGGGGGAGAAGGGGAGAGGGCAGAGGGGGAGCGAGGAGTGGGAGGGAGGAGGAGGGATCGGGGGGGGGGGGAAGGGGAAGGGGGGACGGGGAGTGAGGGAAAGGGAAGTATGTGGGGGAAGTGACGAGGGGGCCGAGCCTTCTTGCATGCGTCATACAGCCTTTGCTGTGACAAGCGCGTCGGGTAAGGAAGGGGCCCTGTCGCCCGCGACTCGCTGCCCAGCCAGTAGACCGCACCTTGCAACCTCTCCCAAATTATGCGGGGGCAAAGCTGGCGCGGTCCACCTGCTACCACGATAATCAGCCACACGTTCGACAATTAGCAGCAGCGGGGGAATGAACCGACGGGCCGTGCAAACGGTGCCCTCTCAAGCACCAGGTGAGAAGAACCTCGAACGCAAGCATTCCCGCTCGGAAACACGCACAAAGCCCCACAACACTTCTGAACCAAACGGCGCCGCCCCTCCGCGGACGCACACGAAGCGGAGCGGCCTGCAGGTGCCTCACGATTGCGACAGCGAGACCGCGACACCGGGTGCCAGGCGGAGGAGGAACAGAAGGAAGAGGATGAGGACGGGGATGAGGAAAATGGGGAAGAAGAAAACAACAACCGAGGAACGAACGACATATAGGCCAGCGGGAAGAAAAGCTGGGGAGCGGCGGCGGCGGCGGCGGCGGGGGACGAGGAGGAGGAGGAGGAGGAAGAGGACGAGGAGGAGGAGGAGGAGGAGGAGCAGGAGGACGAGGAGGAGGGACGGCAGGAAGCATAATCGAACGGGGTGGGAGCTGCACGGGAAAAGGCATGGCGGCAAAAACATGTAGATTTTTTGTTTTTTACTACTCACGCAGAAAATTCGCCGGCCCAACGGGCCAGAGGCGTGCTAAGATCTCCGGCAACTGGTTAACAATTCTCTAGTTCGCGCGCGCGGGGCGGCCCCTGGGGGTCCACGGACGAAAAGTACCCCGGCAAGGTCCTGAGAGAGTCCCGGGAGGAGTCCCCCAGAGCGCTCCAGGAGCGCTCCATGAGCGCACCAACAGGGCTCCGAGACGTCCCCGAGAGCCCCAAGAAAGGCCAAGAGGCCCCCAAGAGGCCCCCAAGATGGTACACGAGGGGTCCGACATGCCACAAGATCGCTCCAAGACGCCCAAGATAGCCCCCAGACGCCCCAAGAGGCCTCCAAGAGCACTCCCAAGAGGGCCCCCGGAGGCAAAATTCATTGTTTTTCCTTAGGTTTTTGAAAGATTTTGGAGTTTCCACCTTTTCGGTTCCCGACGCCACAAGACGGCCCCAGAGGCCCCCAAGATCGCCCCAAGAGGGCCCAAGAGGCCCCCAAGAGGGCCCCAAGATGGCCCAAGAGGGCTCGAAGACGGCCCAAGAAGCCTCCAAGACGGTCCAAGAGGGCCCCAAGAACACCCCCAAAGGGGCCCCAGAGAGGGAACACGAAACAAAATTTCGAGCCCTCGGCCCTAAGAAGCCCCTACGAGGCCCCAAGAGGCCCCTAAGAGGCCCCAAAGGCCCCCACGAGGCCCTCAGGAGGCCCCCAAGAGTCCCCCAAGCGGCCCCAGGAGGCCCCCCAAATGCCCCCCCGAGCGCCCCAGGAGTCCCCCAAGCGGCCCCAGGAACCCCCAAAGCGCCGCATTGACACCAGGCCCTCGGGCAAACGGCAGACATGAGACCGTATGGGCCGGCGGAATGAGCGAAGCAATTAAATAAATATGCGCCTGCGCTCGGGCCAAACAGCGGCGGCCCCTCTCATTTGACTAGGGATTGCGCGGGCGATCGAGCAGCTCTGGCGGAGTAGAGAGACCAAAGGAAAATGGAAACCAGAACTGTCTCACCACAATCACATTCCAGAATCGGCAGGGAAACACCGTCGCTGACAGACCTGACTGGCGCGCGCGTAGGGGCGGGGGCTCATCCACTGCAACGGCAAGCTCGTTCGTATTCTTGAAAGCGGTACTGGCGGAGCTTACGCGCGTGAGTGATGATGGCGTGGGTTACCGTGTGCCGCACTATGCAATGTTGGTTCCCTCGGCTCGCAGACCTGGTGTCTGAAAACATGTCATGGGACTCAAGCAAGATGATGGCCCGGGGGTCACGTGACTGGGCGAGTGGCGAGGCGGAGGCGTAGTTCCTTGACCTGGTAATTGGGGGAGCAGGTGATGGATGAAACCAGACCTTGCGGGATACGCGCGCTGTTTTGGCAGCCTCGTCGCGAAGCTTCACCGCGGTCATGATCCGCGGGATCCAACCGATCACGACCATCGTGGGCGACCTCCTGGCTGAACGCGACGGACTCGGCAGCGCCCTTCGGCGAGGGCGGCTGACGCGGCTCGTCGGCGCCAACCGCGCGGAGGGCCGCGCCCGAGCGCTGGGGCTCGACCTCCCCCCTACCCCTGCGGGCCTTCTTCTTAGTGTTATTATGATTATCATGATTATTATCGTTCTTCTTATTCTTATTGTTAGTATGAATATTAATACTAGTATCATTATTATTAGTAATATTATTACTAATAATAATAATGGTATTAATAGTATTATAATAATAAGTATTATTAGTAGTATTAGTATTATCATTATTAGTATTGTTATTATTATTGTTATCATTAGTATTAGTAGTATTATTATGGCTGTTCTTCTTCTTGGGAAGATCGGCGGCGTAGCCCAGCGCGGGCTCGCTCTCGACCTCGCCATTGCCCTTGCCCTCTCCGGCCACCACCCCGCCCGCGCCCACAGCCGGCGCGGAGTCGACGGGCCAGGCAACGCCAGTCTCCAGCCCGCGCCGCGAGCCGCGCTGGCCTCGTCGCATTCAGCCTCACGCGAAGGTGGCTAGGACTGATCCCCCGGCGAAGTCCGGCGACGAGGTGGAACGCGCGGCGCGCGCTCACCCGGAGGCGACGGGGGGCCCACGGCGACAGCGCCGCAGGCCGCTGGCGGCCAGGCGGACGACTCTTAGACGAGGGCGCGCCAGGCGATGCATCGTCGAGCGCGGCCAGCGGGTCCTGATCGAATCCGGGCCATGACCCCAAGTTCGTCTTCGACCTATAACGACTGCGTTCGCCCGCTGCTAAGGGCCCCGCGAACTCCAGGGATGGCGGGGCTTCGTCGTGAACATCGCGGGAGCGATTCTCAGCAGGGCGGTCGCATACGCAGGCCTCGCATGATTTGCCCAGTCGTCGACTCTCCGCGCTTCGAACGTCAATTCAGCGCGAAGCTCGGGATCCATTGCGGCAATGCTGAACAAGGTGAGACGGAGTACCTGCTCTCGCACCTGATCCGCGCGGTGCCAGTTGAGCGCGAAGTTCAAGATCTCCTCGTCGAGCTCGGTGAACGGCCGAGCGACCTCCGAGAGCGCCGCGGCCAGCACCCCTGGAGGAGGCGGCGCGCTTGGCGGGGTCGGTGACAACGCGGGCGCCTTGCTGGCAGGCATCAGCCGCGAGCGAGACTCGGCCGCCGCGCGGCGTCTGCGCGGAGATGGCGGGCGCGAGCGGGAATGGGGGGGGCCCTTGAGCCTGAACGTGGCCTTGCGAAACAGATGGCGTCGACACCGCGCGCCCCATCTCGCTGGGCCGCTGCAACGGGCACTCTACTTCGCGAACTCGGGGCCTACGCGGCGGCGGCATCATCGCAAGCATGCTGGGAGAGTTATCGCCAGCGGTCGCTTTGGGCCGTCGACTCTTGCCCAGGCGCCTGGGGGGGCCTCGAAGATCGAGCCCGCGGCGCGGCTCGACCTGCTGTCGACGCTAGTGCCACATCCTCTGGCGACGCCACTTCCTCTGCGGATGACAGGAAAGACGAGGGCGTGGAACTCGAGAGACGGGGCGGCGGCGGCGAAACCGGGGTCTCCAGCGGCTTCCTCCGAGGCACCGCGACACGCGCGCGCGGCAGCGAGCAGTCGCCAGCGCGCGGCGGCGCGCGGCGGAAGCCTGCGCGCGGGCCTGGCGGCGCGCGAGCTACAACCGGCAGGTCGGCGCGTTTCGGCCGGGCGGCGCGTCGATGAAAAATGGCAGCGGCATCGCGAATACTTCTCCCTGATACTTCCTGCCACGCCTGCGTCCGCTATGTCCGGGCACGCGCTCACCCACACTCATGTCGCAGCGGATGCTAGCCACTGCAATATAGACCCCCGGCAACATGCCCCCCCCCCCCCCACCCCGAACTGCCGCGCTACAAGGCGCCTCCCAAACGCCCTGCGACATGTGAAAGACTTTCCGACAAAGAAAAAATGAAGTTGACCAATTGTTCTGAGCACACGCAATTCCTGCATAACTGACATTATATGTTTGTTGTCGGGGGTCGGCTGGCGCTCGTGCCCTGAAAGCACAGCGAGCTTGCCAGCCAGCGCGAGAGTAGCAGCGCATGGTGCATGCAACCGCTGACGACAGCCTCCAGCCACGTCGTGGAGAGCAGATCTAGCTGCACTGCCCTTGGTCAGTCCATCCGCGATCACGTCACGGGCACCTTCCCGACCCAGGGCCAATAGTGGGCACGAGTTCAGGAGGTAGCGGGGCCAGAGCACACGCGGCGACAGTGAGTGTTCTGCCGGGGGCATAGGTCTCGCAGCTGCGACTGTGACCACTCACATCGAATCGAAGCAGAATTCGATTTGCAGCGCGGGCGGCTGCTGACCATCTCGCTGGCGACGCGCCACTTCAAGGTCACGAGAGCGTCTGAATACGTCATGGAGCGTGGTAACTAGAGCGAGGCCGGGATCTGTCGTGCTGATCGCGGCCATCAGCTCACTTGAGGCTGCTCCACGCAAGTGTTTTGAGCGCCCCATACTGCCAGTCCAGAAAATAGCACGGCTGATTGCCACTCGGTGAGCACCCGTGTCTTCGCTGCCCATGCGCAAGAAGCTGCCTCCTCGCAGGGCTCGCCCTGCGTCGGCGCCCTCCGTTTGTTCCTTTCGAAATGCGGCGACGCCATGTATTTCGAGGTTGTGTGCGCGACGCATGGGTGGATAATGGATGCGAAATGGTGTGGCATCTGCCCATCGCACGAGTGTGCTGAACTACCGTTTGCGGCCGCACGTTGGCGCCGCTGCGTGGCGCTGAGATGCAACTACGTAGAGCGCAGAACGAGTCGGGCGAGGGGCGCGAAAACAATAACCATGAGCCATTTGGCCAGGCCCTCTTAAGCGAGCTCGGAAGTGGACTTGCCAGCAAGCTCAGCGTTTCCAATTGGCTTCAGCGTCTGAATCTACTCGATCTGGCCCATATCGCATCCGCCGTTCTGCTCGGGGGAATGCGCGTTCCACAGCACGTGGGAAGATCTTGGCTAACATCCAGCTCACCTTTACCGAAGCATCTTCTAAGCATTGGCGCAAGTTGGCCTTTCCCTGCGATGACCCTGTGACTTTGATCTCGTCGACTGTCTGGTGGCCCGTAGAACGAGATTGCCATCTTTGTGGTTGGAAGGAAGATGCACGACATCACACCGCATGGGTACGCATGACAGAAGACTTCCTGGACTTCTGCGCGCGAGCAGGTAAGCTGCTCCTTATGCGCAAATCGCCTGCACTGCTGCACTGTGACTTGCTCGTTCTTCCCTCGCGCCCTAGATGGGCGCGCCGCCGTGCGAGAGGTGGTTTAACTTGACTTGTGTTTGGCGGTGAACTCGTTGTCATATAGTGCTGGAGTGGCTTTGTACAGGTGATTGGTGATCCTCGCGCGCTGGATGGACCAGGACCTCGGGGAGCTCTTGCACCAGGAGCCCGGCTTCTCCGCGTGGAGAACTTCAAGCGCCTGGTCGAAATCTTCGCACGCCTTCGCATGCGCAGGACGGCGACGGCGTCAAGGGAGGGCCCAAGGACAACCTCGCGCCCTTCCTCGCCTGTTGCCTCCACAAAATTATGGCGGCAATCGTCGGGGCGCGCGCCGGCTTCCGGAGGATCGGCGCAACTCCCCCGCGCGTCTGCCACGCGGAGCTCATCGTCCACGAGATCTCCGAAGCAGCGTCCAGCGACCTTTCCAAGCATGAATCAGAGATGCCACATTTTGCCGCGGTCGGGGCCCAAGGGCTCGACGCGGCCTAATCTGCCAGCCTCGAAGGCCCATGTGGTGTCTACTTCGCGATGACCTGGTCGCCGCCAAGCCAGGAGTAAACCGTCTCGACTGTCTTCGATCACGATGCGCGCGAGGCCGCGGCCGACTTGGATGGCCGCGACGCTGTCAAGATGGAAGACGGTTCTGGATAAGTACTCGAGGCTCAAGGCCACAGAACACTCGTTAGCGGCGACGGCGGTGACCGCGCCGGCGTCGACAAGGCCAAAGCGTTGAAGGGACTTAGCCGTGAGGCTCATGATGTACAGTTCAACCTCCATACATGCCCGACCGCGGGGCGTCGTAGATTTGCTCGTAACTCCGCACACCAATACACCAAAGCCCATGACCGCCATACATCTCCGAGGCGGCATATCTGGTTGGCGCCTCGGTAGTTGATGGTCACGGTGCCTTGTCGGGCACTTATCTTGGCGACTGCGGCTGGACCACTCGACCCGCTCACATCATTGGTGGATGGAGCTCGGTAGAAATCGACCAACTCACCCGGCTTGTAATCCAGGGTCTGCCCTGGGACTGCGGCGTCGGCCTCGGGGTCTCGGAGGCTCGGCCGCGAGGGAAAATTCGGAAACTTCTACAATTCATTGCAGCGTGATCTCTCTTAGCCAGTGTGAATGGCGCGCCGCGCCTGCAGCGCAATCAGGGAGCGCCCGCGCGTCCGGCAGCATCCGCGGTTGCCTTCCGAATCGTTCGTTGCGCGGTGCTGCGCCTCCATAATATGTGAAAAGACGCCTGCTAACGCCGCCTCAGACAGTAGATCGGGCATGCTGAGTCCCAGTCCTTCACGCCGGATTTGCTCTTCAATGCAATGCATGGCGCGTCGTGGGACCGCGCCGCATCGCTCAATCATGCGAGCGTGTTGGTCGGGGGCTCGCACTCGGACCGCGATTTCGCGTCGGTCGAAGGATGGCTCAATTGCGGCACCAAGGACACCGCGTTCGACATAGCGGCACTCGCCGAGGCGACGCCAGCACAGCGGGCCAACGCCGCTGAGGGCGAGTCGACGATCCCACCGATCGCCCCCCGCGATGGCTGGGAGGGCGAGGCGGCCTCCGAGAGTTCCCGCGAAGGCGCGGGCGCGGCAGCCCCCAGCAGCTCGGGCACCCCAGTGGGAGCATGGGATCGAGATCCAACATGCCAGGGCGGCCGATCACAAGCTCTCCGGCGAGCAGCGCCCAGCCTCGCTGGAGCAATCACCTTCGACAAGCTCTGCTGCATGCCATCGGTCGGCTCTATCCATTTGTGTGCCAGATCGGAAACTGGCGGTTCAAAAGGACGCCCCTTTTCTGACTCCTGATCGGAAACTGCGGCAAGCTCGGCCCAGAGTGCGATTCGCGACGCGCTGCCAGCCCAAGCCCTGCACTCGTGGCATGCGTCTACCACGCTGGGGATGACTTGGATGACTGTACTCGGGCATCGCGCCGCCGTAGGTATCTTCCCCGTCTGAGTCCGCGTAGCACGCCGCCAACGGATGTGTAGTTTACGGACCTCGCGACGAAAATGACAAGCATCACCAGTTCGCAGCATGCGCCAACTCTGGGCGACGTCGAAGCTGGCGCAGACTTCATCGACTCGAGGTCGCGGTCGAGAAGCCCTGTGAGCTCGGGGCGCCGACGGTCCAGGCGATCGCGGTGGTTCGTCGCCATCGAAGAGATCGTCGCGGATTGGAGCTGGCGGCGCACGGTCGTCGATGGGGCCTCGGCCCCGAGACGGCCCATCGGCGTTAGGACTTACATGTGATCCAGAGATTCCTGCTACGGGTACTCGAGACTGCCACACTCGTGTCTCGCGGGGAGAGGTTCCGCGTTGGCCAGTGCGGCGCTCTTGGTTATAACGCTGCGCGCTGTCGAACCAGCCGCACTGACCTGGCCGCCTGGCGCGGTCAAGGCGCGCACTATCTCGCGGCGGGTCTCGCGCGCATCCAGGGCAGGAGCACGGCGAATCGACTCCTGGAGCGACGCCGCACTTCCCCGGGGCCCGATGCGACGTGGATCCAGATGGCTGCGATGACTGCGGTAGCCGGGACTCTCTGGATACCGTTTAGCGTCTGGCGCATTGGCTGCCCGCTTGGCAGCTGGCACGGCGGCGACCGCCTGCGCGCCCGCGGCGCGCTTGGGAGCTCCAGTCGCCTTCGGTCGGGCCAGGAGCTTGCCCGTTGGCGCGGGCGCGGCTGCCGTTGCCGGCAGCGGCGCCGGCGCAGAAGGCGCGCCGGCCTCTGCCATGGAGGCCTCCTGGATGGGGCCCGAGTGGACGGGGTAGACGGATCTCGCCGCGTCGCCGATGCATCAGCGATGCAACGCCGATGCATCGGCGACGCAGCAGCGATGCACTGGCGACGTCGGCGGCGCATCGGCGACGTCGGCGCGGAGAGAATCGGGCCCACATCGAGCCGCATCGCCAACGCTTCGCCATTGCATCGCCGACGCGGCGCGATCCCCCGACCCCGCCTACTCCGACCCCATCTGGGAAGCCTAGATCCCCGGCCCCCAAGTTCCCGGAGAACCTCCGGGCTGACGCGGACCCCTGTAGCCGCGCAAAACTCTGCCACCAGCGCGAGGGAGCTATGCGTCGCGGCTGTGAGAAAGACGACACCTTGCACCGCGCGCTCAGCCGAGCGCCGCGGCCAGACCGGGAGCGCCTCGGCGCGTTGGCAGCGACCCGCGCCGACATCGAGGTCGCGTCGACATCCTGGAAGGCGCCGGCAGGCGCGGCGAGTCGGCCACGGGCGGCCCCTCGGCCGGGAGACTGCGCGACCGCGCGGCTCCCGGGCAACAATAATTAAACGCTGCCGCGCCCACGCGTGGCCGCGCGGCCACCCGTTCCCACGGCGGCGCAGATATGAGCCGCGCAGGGACAGGTCGCTCGACGGAGAAATATCGCCCGCGGCGCGCACGCACCAGCAAAATTTCCCCGCGGGAGGAGATGCACTGCGCACCCCCTGCGCAGCGTCTTCGCCAGGTCGCACGGTTGACGCGGCAATAGAGACCGCTGGGCGGCCCAGCACGACGGCAAGACAGCGCCATAACCACCACGGGAACATCGTTGGACTCGAGGTGCTGTAAGACTTTTTGCTGAGTAGTAGGATCGCCCAAATCAAAACCAGTCGAACAGCGATCTGCGAGGCGCGGGCTTCGCCGCCGCACAGCTCGCACAGGTCCGCGCCGGGCCCTGGAAGGCGGACGCCGGGGGCGCGGCGCGCTGGCCAACGATCGCCCCTGCCGCGCGCGATTCCGCCGGATGCTCACCGACTGGGAGCTCGCTGGCGCGCTCAACGGTTGCGCCCTGGAACAGCCCCTCGAGCTCCACCCCCGCGCCAAGGCCAGAGAAGTCGTCTCCGATGTTGTCGAACACGTCTTCTACCCTCTTGGGGCGCTCGACGGGAGCACGGCCACGCCAGTCGCGCGCCTTCGCGCGCTCTGCCCCCTCAGTGGGAAAAGCAATCGACGGGGGCACCTCGGCAACAATGAATGAGGTTCCGCCTGTCCAATCGCATGGCATGACCTCATGCGCAGTGGATCGCTCTCTCCAGCACGAGGCGCCGACGACGAGACTGCCCGGCTCGCGCGGAG
Organism: Prorocentrum cordatum; assembly: GCA_963575745.1. NCBI lineage: Eukaryota > Dinophyceae > Prorocentrales > Prorocentraceae > Prorocentrum > Prorocentrum cordatum. Next base: position 153,730 of record CAUYUJ010017031.1, on the reverse strand, counting down.
GGCCGACGCGGGTCGCCCTCTACTCTGCCAGCCAGCGAGGCAAGAAAGACACGGCACAAAGTCTTGGCCGGCGCGAAAGAGGCCTTCCAGAGCAGCATGCGGGCCCGCGTCGCGGCGCCCCCGCTTTAATCAGAGATCCGGTAATCTTCTTTCGCGGTAGCGTTGATGCCTTCATCTGGATCGTCAAATGCAACATCGCGTGAGCAATCAATGTTTCAGCGCTCCATGTGTCTATGTTCACGCATCTCCTTGACAAGCACCCTATGCAAATCGGAATGGTCGGGCAGACGAACAGCCCGGGGCGGAGAGCGCTGGGCGCTCGACGAAGCTGCCGAAGCCTTCTCGCCGAGCAGAGCAGCCGGTGCATTCGCGGGCCCTAAAATCCTTAACTCTGCCCGAAAAAAGACCCTGCTCGGGCATGACCAGATCGCGCGTGGAAAACTTCTGCATCGATCCGTGGGACGTGACCGAGGAGCTCCCCATGCCGGGAGGGAGCTCCGTCGCCCTGTGCCGGGGTACTTGGCGCACCATGTCTGTGGGACAAGCGCGCCACGTGCTGGCCCCCTGTTCTAACGCCACGACGATAGAATGCCGTCTTGGCGCGCGACTCGATGTCAGGCTGCGATGCTAGCCCGAGCCAGCAGAGCCTGATAATGAGTCATGATTAGTAGACGCATGCCGAATGCTGGGCCGCGACCGCTTCAATGGCGCGACTGCGCTTCTTTGCCAAGTCTATTGCGGCACAGGGCATGTCGCGTCTTCGGCTCGTAAGTAGTCACGTGGCAACTACCTGGAAGGACTGCATGTATTCCGATGGTAGAAGTGGCTTGGCGGCATCATATTCCAAACAACTTGAAGTTCGCGCCGCGCGACTTGCTCGCCCATCCTGGAGTCGTCGATGACCATCACGAGGTGTCCTCTCGGAGCCCCCTGCAGCGGGGCGCGAGCGGCCCCGGCGGGCCGTTGGATCTGGGCGTCGCCGCCGCCGGGCAAGATTAGCTCGCGCTGACCCCATGAAACGCAAGCCGAGCAGGCCAGGCAGGTCATAGTAGCTTTGCCCCGTCTATCCGCGACGGCATTGGGGCGCTCACCTGACGCGCGCGCTCTTGGGCCTCGCTGCCAACCTGGGTGCTCAAAGGCTTGCTGATGAGAAGCTGCTGCGGCCAGTGCCCCGCCCCCACGGCTCGGCGGCGCAGCTGGCGCGGAGCTTCTCGCCCGAGGGGTCGGTCAATGAACCTGGGTCTACGAAGCCACTGTGCTCACCTGGAAGGAGCTTCGCGCGACTGTGATACACCTGAATAGCGCACTCGTTTGCTGGGCCAGCGGCTGGCCACCAGGGTAGCACGTCAGCTTCGCCGCCACGCGGCGAACCTCGAGGTGGCGAAGGTCCCCAGGCGAGAGCAGGAGCGCTGAAAGTGATCTCGCCGATTGGCGCGTCTCGCGGTGTGATCAACAAACGCTTGGCGCCGGCGGGCGCGCCCTCATCGGGCGCTTCGCGGGGCGAGGTGTCGATCTGAGTGTGCGCGACCTCGCGCGCCATCAGATGCTGCCTGCATTCTGGGCATTGTGGCGATGGTGCTCAGGCCTGGTCGCCACGGAGTGCTTCTTCCACTGCTCGCATCCGGGCGTTGTCGTAGCAAGTGGCGGCCCAGGTGCCGGCGCAGCTCTCCGCGAGACTCATGGAGCGCGCGAGCGCACGAGCGGCCCCACCGAGGTTGTGGACGACGGCAGCGCATTGCTGAGCGCTGCCCACGTCGGTGGCCAGCACGTTCCAAGCGAGCAAGTCCTGTACCCAGCGGCGAGAAAGGTACACGGACGCGCGCTTGGGTGACCATGCGGCCGGCTGGCGAGATGCGATGGCAACGTTGCCGCCGCCGCCCTGTGGGCCGGCTCCACCAGGCATCAGGCCCGTGAGCCAGAACGGGACGGCCACGAAGAAATGAGGGTGCCCCCCCAGAACGCCAAGACGAATATCCTCCACGGTAAGACATCACCACCATGATGGCTGCGTAGGCGCTTTGGAAATCGGGCCTGCGCAGAGACGAACGCCATGTCGAAGCGAGGGGCAGCCATGATGATGCCATTGTCAACTTTGGTCGAATCCAAGATCCGAAAAACTGACAATTTGGCTTGCAGTGTTCCACTTGGGTGGTGAGATGTGCTCACAAGGACAATCAAAACGATCGCACACGTACCAAAATACGGCGCCAGCCCAGGATGGAGCCTGGCAGTCATGCCCGACGCGAAGCTGCGGCAAGTGCCTGTGGGATTGCGATGGGTCGAAGGACGTCGTGGCGCTCCTGTGGGCGATTCGCTCCCCATCCCGGTTAAGCCTTCTGCTGTTGCCGTCCAAGTCGGACCAGATGCCCGAGGAGAGTTGCCGATTGGCTTGCAGAACAACCATAAGCACAGGCTAATCGAGGGAGGATGGGCGGTGTCCCGCTGCGGAAGCGAAGGTAAGTGCGAATGCGCGTCCGCACCGCACTCTTCGCACGTTCCGTGGATCGCGAGCTGGGATCGCTCCCAGCTCCGCAAGCAACTAAAAGTGCGGGGCTTGGAAGCTGTACGAGAGAAAACATGGCGGCAATAAAATGTAGATTGTGGGAGTGACACTCTTCATACAGTGAACAGATATGCGTCGACGCTCGTGCCAAACAGCGGCGACCTCTCCTATTCGCGTCAGGAGACAGAGCACACGAGGAAGGAGGGAGGAGGGAGGAGGGAGAGAGAAGGAGGAAGGGAGGAGGACGAGGAGGGGGAGGAGGACGACGAGGAGCAGGAGGAGAGGGGGAGAGGAGGAGAGGAGGAGAGGGAGGAGAGGAGGAGGAGGAGGAGAGGAACAAGAGAGGAGGAGGAGGAGGAGGAACAGGGGGAGGAGAAGGAAAAGGAGCAGACCCAGGGGAGAGGAGGACAGGGGACGAGCAAGGGCGGGGAGGAGCACTGCGAAAAGAAGCAGGAGCGGCAAAACGAGGGGCAAGAGCAGGCGAAGGGGCAGCCCATTCCTCCTCCTCCTCCTCCTCCTCCTCCTCCCTCCTCCTCCTCCTCCTCCTCCTCCTCCTCCTCCTCCTCCTCCTCCTCCTCCTCCTCCTGGAAAGAGGCCGCCACTGCTCCCCCGCCTTCTCGCCCTCCGCGCCCGCGGCCGGGGTTCGAAGGCGGTCCTCGCGCGGGAGGAAGGGGACAGGCGGCACATCGAGGACGGCGTGGACGACGAGGACGACGAAGACGACGAGGATGGCGAGGACGACGAGGACGATGAGGACAACGAGGACGACGAGGACGAGGAGGACGAGGACGGCGAGGACGAGGGGCGAGGGCGAGCATGCCGAGAACGGCGAGGACGACGAGGTCGCCTGTTCTGGCCTACACCACGCCAGCACGGCGGAGCCGGGCCATCCGCCCACCCCGAGCAGGATGAACAAGCTGCACAGGCGCCCCCCAGGCGGCGCGCGCACTCGGCAAACCATTTCCGGCTTCCCAGACCCCCCGTTGTATGTCCTCCTGCATCGGTCACGTCCTCATCCCCACCACCGCTGCCGTTCGCCGTGGGGGCGGCGGGATTTCTCAGAACCCCCCCCCGCGTTCTGAGAGGGTTTCGGTGCATCTTCGGGGGAAGCTCAAAAAAAAACTTCTCAACAGGCTGGGGGACTTCCGAGCCTTCTGAAAAGGCCTTCTCCTTTTCAATCACCCCCGTCGCTCGCCGCCGACCTTCGACCCTCCAATCCAGACATGCAACGTCTGAGTTGTTCAAGTCGAGGTCCCCGGAAATTCCGACCTTTTCCCAGGGGGGCAACTTCTCATCGCGAGTCGTTGCTTGACGGTCAAGGGGGCCCCGCGAGGGCCCCGTGAGGCCGAAAACTACCAAAAACCTTCTGACGCGTTTCGATAGACGACGGGAGCGTGTCTGGAATACGTATAGGGGCGCACAACGTGGCGAACTCCCCCGCAATTTCGGCCAACGTGTGCCGCGCAAGGAACACCTTGGGCGCACGTCGTCGCACCACGTACGCTTTTCGGAGTGCCGCGGCACGTTCCATCGCACCGTGGGCGCGATCACGCATGGGCGGGCGCGCCCTCGCTTTCCACCAAAAAGAACCCCTCCCCGGAGGAGGAGGAGGAGGAGGAGGAGGAGGAGGAGGAGGAGAAGGAGGAGGAAGAGGTAAGGAGGAACTGCCCCCGTTCTCTCGAAGATGGAGGAGGAGCAGGAAGAGGAGGAGGAGGATGACGAGGAGGAGGAGGAGGACGAGAAGTGCGGGCGGCAGAAGGCAGGGCAGGCCGGTTCCAACAAGTTCGCGGCACCGTCGAGAGCTCTAGGGCCCGCGCAACGAAGAATCATGACGTCGGAGCTGTGGATCCCCGTCATCCTCATCCCCCCTTCCCTCACCTGGGGGTTCGGACGCTTTCGGCGCCGACTCGCTCGAAGAGACGTGCCAGGACATCATCCAAACCGCTCACCTTGAACAAGTGCTCCTTGAATTGTTACCGGTGTTCGACGAATTGCCAAAACAATGAAACCTCGGGCCGGCACCAGCATCGACAAGCTTACCCCGCTGGACTTCAAAAGGCTTCCCGACCGTGCTCTCGAACAACTAGCAGGCTCCCTGACAAATGCCATGTACGCGAACTTGCCCCTGGCAGACCCCACCATCTCACGCTGCAAAAACGGGGTCTTGGCGGGGCCGTCGCACCTCGCCGCTGTCGCCCCTGATCCCAGGCCCCCAGGCAGCACAATGAGACTCCTGCAAGCCGCCACGGGACCGAAAGTGCAATTTGCGCAGCTCCTCGCCGTCTGGGCACGCTTCGGCCACCCGCGGACGGGATCCCCCAGCTGACATGGCAAGAGGGGGAGGACGGGAGAAGGCGGGACAAAAAGACCAAAGGGAATGGGAAAACCACGGCGACCCGACCAAAAAAGGAAGGAGGAGAAGGGGAGCGGCAACGGGCAAGCACGCAAGTGGGGAGAGGCGGAGGGCAGGGTGGGTGGGCGAGGGTCGTCGGCGGCACTCGGGGGATCGTCGTGGGTCGTTTGTGGGTCTGGGGATCGTCGCGGGCCGTCGGGGGGTTGTTGCGTCGTGGGCTGGGGGCCGCCAGGGGAAGGGGGAGGCAGGGGACGAGCCAGCCAGCCGACGAGCTTCACACTTTGGGCGGCTGCCCTCGACGTCGGCTCGACCCTGCGACGGCCTCTCCCACCATCAGTTTCCGCGGGAGACAGGCAAGACTGAAAGCGCCACGCCAGGGCGCCAGAACCTTGGACCGCCACCCGAACGACAGGAGCAGCAGAGGCCCCATGCACAAGAAGACACGGCAGCCCCACGCGGTGATCAGCGCAGTCCGCCAGCGTGGCAAACCACGCGGAGACGAGGGCGCTCACGAGCAACCTTGCAAGAGCCACTGCCGCGCGAATGCCCGCGCATTCAGGCTGGTTGCCTCTACGCCGCAGGCCTTGCTCCGCATCCAGCCCTCCACTGCCCCGCTGGTGGCTGCAGTGGCCGGGAGCCCGGCGCGCGCGGCGGCCGCGCTGTGTGCAACTGTTTGTTGCTTGGCCTGCGCGACGTCATGGCGTCGGTCGAGTGGAAGCGCGACGCTAGGGCGTTGGAACCTTCGACCGCCACCCGAACGACAGGAGCAGCAGAGGCTCCATGCACAAGAAAACAGGGCGGCCCCACGCGGCAATCAGCGCAGTCCGCCAGCGTGGCAAACCACGCGGAGACGAGGGCGCTCACGGGTAACCTTGCAAGAGCCACTGCCGCGCGAATGCCGACTCGGAGGACGAGTCGGACGAGTTCAGCGACGGGGGGTGAGGGGGGTCGGCCGCCGTGTTTCTTGCTGGCCCTCGGGCCACTGGCACCGCTGGCCACTGCCATGCCATGCCATGCCATGCCATGCCATGCCATGCCCTGGTCACCATCAGCACGACCATCAGCAGCAACATAGTCATACTCATCATCGTCATACTCATCAGCACCAACATCATCATCAACAACATTGTCATTATCATACGTTTGTTCATCCTCCTCCTCATCCTCCTCCCCGTCATCCTCGTCCCCTTCTCCCCCGAGTCTTGTACACGTTTGGCCCGCGCGCCGGGCCGGGCCCGGCCGCGGCGGCAGGGGCCCACGCGAAGCCGCAGGGAAAGAGGACGACGAGAAGGAGGAGAGGAGGAGGAGGCGATAGAGGAGAAAGAGGAGAGCGAGAAGATAGAGGAGATCGGGAAGATAGAGGAGGAGGAGGAGGAGGAGAAGGAGGAAGGAGAGGCGGAGCTGCTGGTGCCGCAATCTGCATCGATGCCCATATGAGTTGGCAGCGCCGTCTGCTTGTGGGCACCGCACAGCCTGGGTCTATAGTTTACCCGGGGGGCTATTCGGACTGAAAGGGAACACAAGGCCTGCAGCCGCTGCCTGAGCGCGCGCAGCGCTGGCAGTGACCCCACGGCGCGGAGGTAATTCAATCTAGAATTACAAATTAAGTATCTCGGCTTGGCTCTTCTATACAGGGCCCCCACCCCATCTTCCCATGTCGAGCGCTGAGCGAGCGGAGGTAGGCGAAGGGGGGAAGGGAGCCAGGTGAGGGAGGCCGAGGAGGGGAGGGGACACTCTGGATCAGGCTATTCTTTGCTTGCTGCTCACGGTGTCTCACTGGCCGCTCACGCTCTCTCGTTATGCTTCTCTCTCCTTCTCTCTCTCTCTCTCTCTCTCTCTCTCTCTCCCTCCCTCTCTCTGCGCGCCGATCCTCTCAGGCTGCCCTCATCGAGTACGCGAGCCCTCCCGCGGAAGCCTTGCCTGGAAGCTTCGAAAGGCCAGCCTCCCTGAGCCCGAACAGAGATGAGCCTGTTGACCTCTGCCCACGTGTAGCCGTTCGCCCCGCCGATCTCCTGAGGGTGGAACTTCTTGGCTGCGAGCTCCTCCTCCCGCTGCAAGCTCAGCCCTGCAAGCCAGTGACCCCCGAAGTGGAGCGCCAGCCGAGAGTTTGGGGCGGTCCTTTGCTTGGCTTGAAGCTCGCGCGCCATGCGCGCGATGCAGCAGTCCTCGAAGTTCGACGAGCCGAGAGCCCCCCTCGCATTGCCTAAGCGCTTGGTCGCCAGGAAGACACGTTGTGGCCCCTCGCTTTTGCCTTCGGTCGTCGCGCGGGCCAGCGTCGAGAGAATCGCTGCGCCTTAGTGAAGACGAGGGGAGACGCACTCGTGGCCCGCCCCTGCCTCGCGCGGGAGGCGCTCGCACATGGCGGCGGCCTCCTTCAGCGCCAAATAGACAGGGTGGCCCGAGGGGCCTTTTGAAGTGCACGCCCGACGCCTCCGCCCCTCGCATCCTCGCTTCCAGCTGCAACGAGAGTTTCCGCTCGTTCCCGTCGCTGCCCTTCGAGCCCACGCCTTTGCGTTTCTTCAGCTGCGCGTCGCCGCCAGGTCTCGCTCTGCTCCTCTGCGCCCAGCCACTTCGGCATCAAAGTCAATGAAGTGTTTCTCGATGCGCGGCAGAAGGCGCTAGCGCGCAAGATGGGCGTCGAGCGCTTTCAAGTTCTGAGCCTCAAATGCACACGACGGGCACACACTGACGTTGCGTCCCTGCCTCTTCGGGCCCCGCGCGCTGAAATCATGGATGCGCCTCTCGTTGGCCACTGAGGCTGATAGGCACCACTGGGCAGCGGCTCCATCTGTCAAGTTAGTGCTGAACAACATACAATAATACAACAAAGCGGCGACGCGGGGGGCGCGACCCGCGCCGCAGACGCGCCGCGGCATCGCTCCCGTGCCGGCCCTACCTTTCGCCGCGCAAACCCGCACACAGTGTGAAACCATGATCTTTCCGCCCAAACCAGCGCCACAGACAGGACAGAGCACCCGGGAAGCTCCCACCCTGCCCTCGGGAGCAGGGGGCCGCGGGGCCACAGCTCCCCCTTGGAGCCCTGGGGGGGAAACGCAATTCAAAGCTCCCGAGACCTAGATTCCGAAACGTCTATCTGGCAACAAACGCCCCTGGCCCCCGCGGCAAACAACACGCGCCCTCCCCCGGGAGAAGAAAAAGAAGAAGAAGGTAGAAAGAAAGAAGAAACAGCTGAGAGTGAACATATATATATATATATATATATATATATTTTTTTTAAAAAAAAAAAAAAAAAAAAAAAAAAAAAAAAAAAAAAAAAAAAAAAAAAAAAAAAAAAAAAAAAAAAAAAAACTGAATATCCAATAGCGCCGGGCCTTCCGAGGCCCCAACCAGGAGCCCGAGCGCCGTTCCATTGCTGCTGGGGCCGCGCATTAGCTGCGGGCAAAACTCTACCCTGATTATCCACATCACAATCTTTTAAATGCTCGGAGCGGGCGCGCCCTGCAAGAGCTGCAATCACTTGCCGGCGCGCTTTCTGGCGGGCCGCGATGCCCTGGAGCCACGCGAGCCCCCGAATGCGCAGCCCCGTGAACAGCGCGTCAAACATCAGACGCCTCTGGACCTCAAGATTGGATGGGGCCCTAATCTGACCGAGTTGCCTCTGAATACGCTCGCCCCCGAGCACAGATCTCGAAAACTTGTAAACCAAGTGCCGCGAGGGGGCGGGCGCCCGATACGCGACGGGGGCGCGCGCGTCGAGCGCGAACGCCTCGAGGCCCGAGAGGGCCGCATTGATGGCGAGCCCCACGCCATCGAACCCCATGGAAGTCCTGGCGGCGCAACAGAACTTGCCCATCTCATGCCAAACTGCGCGCATTGCCTGCGCCCTGAACTTCCTCTCCGCAGGGGGGGGGCCATTGGTGAAATGCTACCGACCTCCAAGATACCTTGCTCCTGCTACGACCTGCCCGTCGATATGTCGCTTGCGATCATGAATGGCTCTGTTCAAAGACCCCGCCGTTCTTCCTGCACCCTGCACGAGATCCTTCCGTTCGTCGACGTCTGCGCCCCCCCCCCCAACAAAAAAAAAAAACTGCGCGACGCGATCCGCGACGCACATCCCCGCTCAGGAGCCGCTCAGCAACTGCGGCCAAGTGCTGCGCAGTCGAGCCCACGAGCATGCGGGCAATATCATTCACAGCAGCCGCGTCTGTGACCGATTGGTCATGCCCTGCCCGCAGTGGGAGGGGTAGCAGAGTGTGAAGTGCCCGTTCCCATGGGCCTGTGCCCATCTCATTAATCAGCATTTGCACGCCGCTGCCGTAGGCCATGACGAATAGCTTGATCGCCGCATGGCCGCCCGGTAAAAGGCCGCTCTGGCATGTCATGCGCCCGCTGCGAACGCCGTCGCCAATCGTGAAAATGATGTTGCGGGTCCGCCGGTAGAAGATCCACTCGCGATGCCAATGCTAGTTCATCAACTGCTCCTTCTGCTCGAGACTTGCGAGTGCAACAGAACGCACTGCTTGCATCGTGGAATGTCGCGGCGCGGCGCACACCTCATCGTCGCAACCTGGCTGATCCACGCATTCGAACCAGCATGGCGCCCTCCCGTCTTACGCGAGAGATGCCTCAATGAGCCCAGCACGGAGGGCACGCTTTGGGACCCATGAGAGATCGGAAATTGGATCTCCCCAGGCTGCAGAAAATCGCAATGGGCCCAGCAACGTTCCCCATGTCATTGTGCCCGGGCAATCCACGGCAACGAGCCCGGCGCCGAGCTGCTGGCGCCCGTCCCACATGACGAGCAGCGCGACAAAATAAGTAAGTACATCTCTCAGACATGGTTGCCTGAAGTTCAGCCCCTGGAGCCCGATGGCCCCCCGTAACTGTCGCGCGCCCTGGGTCAGCTATGTTCAGAGCCTGGCACTCCTGGCCGCGACCCAGGAGACCCCTCACACTCTGGCGGCCCAGGGCCCTCTTGGAGAAGATGCCCCCACTGAAAAAGTGGCGCCTGTGGTCAGATGACCTCGGGCGCCAACTGCCCACTGCCGTCGACGAGGCCGGGCGATTCTGGATCTGGTTGCTCCTCTGAACTTCGGAGTCCTTGCCGAATAGGTCTCCTGCAGTACCAACTTGGCATGGCTAGCACACGCAATACATGTCAAACCACACTCCATGACGGCGCCCCCACACACACACACGATGGTAACTTTTTGAATGCTCGACGATTTTCAATATCATGAAGCGCATCAGCATGTGCTGCCACGCAATCAAGGGGTCGGTCTCGCCATCATTCGAACGCACCCACTCGAGGTAGAACTGCGCTCGATGTCGCGACCCCTTCAGCTGCATCAGGTGAGAGAGGCCTCCTCCAGAAACCTTTGGCCAGCAGTGGGGCTTGACAGCGATGTAGTACTCGTGCGTTGGCGCCTCCTTCAGCGCCCTGCTTCTGAAACAGACTGGCCCACTCCAATGCCAATGCTCTCGCAGTTGGCAGTCGCGCATACATGCTGCCCCCAGGTCCTCGGCATGCCCCGGCAACTCAGCGCGATATCCGATGCGCGTCGTAAAACTTCCGCTCTCGCCAAGCTCCCCACAACGCCTCCATTCGATATGCCAAGAGTTGGCTATGCATATGTTTTCTCTTAAGCTTGAGGCGTCGGCTGATGCGGAGTATGTCTATGATGTTGACAAGGTACACGTTGACTCTCGCTTTTTAGCATGCCGCCGTTGTGCCAGTAGCTCCGACACTTCTCTGCGCAGCGAGAATTCTTGTTGTTCGCTCTCGGTATAGCCTGGAGCAGAGGTAAGAATCGAGTTGGCCACGTCACCGGCGCACTCCATCATCCCTGCATTAATATTGCCCACGTTGCCTCCGTACTCCCACTGCTCGAACTCACTTCGATGTCTGGATAATTTGTCTTCGGCTGCCTTGATGAATGCCTCTCGCCTGTACCCGTACAGCAACATGGCGTTACAGGCCTCGGCATTGGGCTTTCGGGTGCGCCCCGTGTCTTTCTGCACGATGAAAGCGCGATAAAACGATATATGCAAAAATAAATTTGAGGGAAGCGCATACGATGCGTTGCAGTCGTTGCCCTTGTCGCCATTAGACCCTGCACTCCTGCACGTGGTCGAGAACTGATCTAGGTAATATGACATACCCTATGCTTTCCCTGCAATCCTCCGATATACCATTGTATGTAACTCCAGCTGCAAAAAAAGAATGGATCATAATGAGGTCGTGCGCTTTGAAGACGGGCTTGATGATGCCATAATTCATGCCATTTCTGTTTTGCTCAGCTGCCCCCGCGACTGGATGCTCTGTCGGCACGTTGAGTTCCGGTCCGTGCCGATGACGGACATGCATCGCGAGGGTATTTCATTCGCTGATGAAACCATTCTGTCAACTCATGAGAAATCTGTTTTTGCGTGGCTGCAGCTCTTCGTCTTTTCCCGCGCGTCTGATAATACCATGGAAAACACTGCCATATTCTGTCGCCCTTGAAGTCAGCCTCCTGCTGCTTGCATTCGAAAAACATACTGTGGCTGGTACCGCTCGATGCTCACGCCAATGGCTACACAACAAAACATATTGGCACTTTTCCATACCCTGCATGGAAAATCATGGTGCGCCGTCGTACTCCGTGATGGCGCACCTGTCCTTCAGGCCCGTGCCCTGCATCGTGATGAAGTCCGTCTGGCGGTACTCGTCGCTGATGTCGTTCAGGCGGCCTGGCGGCGCTGCGGTGAAAGGATTGTAAGTGATCAGCAGGAGTCGCCAACCGCCGCCGCTCCCTTCTGCTGGCCCTGCCACCTTGCCTCCGTGGAACAAGTGGGAGGGGTCACTTGGAAAACGTGGGGATACGCTACCTGGAAACACTCGATCGGAACGGGCAGGTGAAAAGGGGGAGGAGGAGGAAGGGGAGGAGGAGGAGGAGGAGGGGGAGAAGGAGGAGGAGGACGACGACGACGAAGAGAGAAGAGGGACGAGAGGCGGACGAGGAGGAGGAGAGGAAGGAGGAGAAAGTTAGGACGCCACAGTCGCTGACTTAATTATGGGCAGTTCAAGAGGAGGAGGAGGAGGAGGAGGAGGAGGAGGAGGAGGAGGAGGAGAGGAGGAGGAGAACCAAATTCGCATAGACCTACAGCCATGGCAACTTCACAAGGCAAGCAAAAGTATGGGATACAGGGACGGTCCTGGCCACGGCGAGTCTCGGCCGCGATTGGGGCTCCAGGAAAAGCCTGAAGATCCTTATTTCAGCGTTTTGACTGTACCAGTCTTTATGACCATCAACGGCAAGCAAAGCTGTCCAGGTACACCCTGGCGGGAGGGCGGGACCGCCCAGGACGAAGCATGAGGATTGAGAGACTTCGGCGCACGCGGACGCTCACCGAAGGCTACCGCACACACACACACACACACACACAAGGACGCAGTACGAATACGACACAGTTGCGGCGACCGCGAGCAAGCTCAAGTTTGGAAGCGATGTTGTCAAAGCGGCCGCGGCCTGTGATATCGTTGCCATATGGCCCAAGATGTCTCAAGGAGTGTCTCCGATGCTTCGTGATGGCCCCCAAGATGGCTTAATATAGACGAAGATGGTTCAAGGTGGCCCCCGACGCGCATCCAGAAGGCTCCCAAAGGACCACAAACCCTCGAGCCCCCATCAGGACACCACCGCCAAAATCGCACCAGAAACCACAGAAAGTCCACGACGGCAGCCTGCTCGTCTTTGCTTCCCCTGGTGTGGTGCGAGGCCCCAAAGCGGCCCCAGGCTGGCCCAAGAAAGCCCCAAGAAGGGCCCCAACATGGGGAAACCAAAAGGTACCGATACCGCTACTCCCCGGACCTCTCAAGGGGTGCGTTCTGACCAGGATTTCAAGGCGAACCCAGCGGCGGAGACGAGGGCCGCCCAGGAGGCCTGAAAAATGGAAAACGAGGCGAGGGTAGGGGTATGGGTACCTTGCCCCCTCTTGCGAGACCGATGTTGCATCACAGCAGCAATTCGGCCCCTGACTTTCGTCCTGGGTTCGGTTCAGTGAGGTGATGAATTTCGGGGTCCTTGCGTGGGAAAAAACATCCCTTCACCAATCTGGGGCCCCTGGGGCCTCAGTGGGCCCTGGGGCCCAAAATTAGTGAAGTGATGGTTTTCGGGCCTCGGACCTCTGACAGCAGGCCCGGCGTGCCGCCGGCGGGCGCCGCTCGGGGCGCCATGGGAGGGCGAGGGGGGAGGGGGGGGGGAGGAGGGGAGGAGGGGGGGGAGGAGGAGGAGGAGGAGGAGGAAGGAGGAGGAGGAGGAGGAGGAGGAGGAGGAGGGCGAGGAAAGGGAAAGGAGGGGGGGGAGGGGGCGGGAAAGGAGGGGGAGAGGGAGCCCCAGGGCGGCCCCGAGGCCGCCTCAGAGATCGCCCCCCGCGACTGCCCCGAGAGAGGCGACGTCGACGCCCCCCTATATGAGGCCGCCGCGCCGCGGGCGCGCCGCGGGCGCGCCGCGGGCAGGCGCGCGGCGCCCCGGGCTTCGGCCGGGCGCGCCCCCGCTTACAACGACGCGAGGATCGGCCCCTTCAAGAAGGGAGGAGGCCGCGGCCCTCCCAGAGGGGCGCCTCTGGCCCCCCTCGGCCCCGCCACGAGTGAGCGAGCAACGACATATGTACATGTACGCCCTCCGCGATCTTGAGTGCACGAACGTCCTCGTTCAAATGCCCTCCAGGGGAAGCTAACCGCGTACATGTACATATGTTGCTGGCCTCTGAACGAGGGAGCGGCCGCCGGAGCGGCCTCCTGCCCGGACCCCCTGGAAGCCCTGCAGAGACGGCTCGAGCCAGACTCCCCGCCCCCCCCAATCAAACGACGCGAGGGTCGGGACAAAATCGGATCGGGATGACTCGAAATCTCTGAGAAGCGGCGAGTTTGGAGGATGGATTGGGCGCCGCGGCCGCTCCGGAGCGTTCCGGAACGCCCTGGGAGCGCTCTGGAACGCTCTGGAGCGATGTATCCCGATCCTAGCCCTGTTTTACCCCTACAGGCGGACGCTGGACAAAAGATTGAAAATAGTTAAAAGAAAATATTCGAAATTGGTCCAAAAGATTCCGGAAGTCAGCCCCACCATTTCTGAACCTTCCTCCTGCAGAAGGACAGGCGACCCCAGGCGCTCGAGCGCCTCTGTTTTTTTTGTTGCCCGGGGGGGCGCGGCGGCGGACCGCCCCCCTCTGCAATGGCCGGGCGGGGGGTGCGTCCTCCCAGGATGAGGTCGGGCCTGTCACCCTGCAGGCGGATGGTGGGCGAAAAATTTCAAACATTCGAAAAAAATATCCAATAATGCTAAAAATCGTCCCCGGACAATTTTTCAACTATGTTTGAACATTCCCCCTGTAGAGGGACAGGCCCGACTTAATCCCAGGGTCCTCCAGGGCGGGGGGCGGAGGAGGGAAGGACGAGAGAACGCTGGAGCCGAGGGCGACGAGGAGGGCGGACAGCCCAGGGGACCATGAGAATCCAACGTTCACAACGCATGCTCGAAGACCTCAAGCGTGGAGAACCCTGCAACCTCTCCCGGGGAACCTGCGGGTCGGTCATGCGACCTCTCCCGGGGCACCTACAGGTACGCCTCTGGGCCCCTGGAAGTGCTGCAGAGAGAAGAGGTGGGACAGAAGAAACGATAGCAACAGAGAGCGGGAAACGGAAAGATAGAGAGAGACAGAGATAAAGAAAGAAACATAAAAATGAGGGGGGAAAAGAGAGAGAGAGAGGAGCAAGAAAACGCATCAGAAAAGAAAGAAAGATAGTGTGTGAGCAATAAAGACAGAGAAAGAGAGAGAGAGAGAGGGAGGAAGAGAGGAAGAGAGCGAAAGAGAGCGAGATAGAGATAAACAAAAGAGGGTGATGAAAGGTATAGAACGACACAGAGGGCGCACGTAGAGAGCGAGAAAGAGAGAGGGAGAGAGAGAGAGAGAGAGAAAAAAAAAAAAAAAAAAAAAAAAAAAAAAAAAAAAAAAAAAAAAAAAAAAAAAAAAAAAAAAAAAAAAAAAAAAAAAAAAAAAAAAAAACGAGCGAGAGAGAGTTGCTGGGGAAAAGAAAGAGAGAGAGAGAGAGAGGGGGAGAGAGAGAGGGGGGGGAACAAAAAAAGCAATGATAGAGATAGAAAAAGACTCAGAGAAAGAGGAGGGGCTATAAACAGAACGAGAAAGGAAAGAGAAAAAGGAGCGAGAGCGCGAGAGAGAGAACGCGAGAGAGAGAAAGGAATAAATAAACCAACAAAGAGGAGAAGGAGAGAGAGAGAGAGGGATAAGCCAAAGAAAGAAATAGCGAGATAGAGAGAGAAACATAAAGAAAATGAGAGACAGAGAGAGGGAGAGATAGAGAACACATAGAAAGAGAGAAGGAGAGAGGAAGAGCGGGAGAGAGGGAGAGAGGGAGAGATACAGTGAGAGAGAGAGAGGCACGGAGAGAGGGAGAGAGAAACAAATCCCGACGGTAAGGCCCCACATGATGATATAGGTACATTGCCGCTCGCCCTGTTCTTCTTCGACTGGCAGACGCCTTCCTTCCGCCCTCTGCGTCCTCCTCCTCATCCTCCTGTTCCTCATTGTCCTCCTCGTGTTCCTTCTCGTCCTACTCGTTACGACGCTCGTGTCCGCCACCGTGCCGTCGGCACGCCGGGGCGTGACAGAATGCCTGTTGGCTGCCTGGCGCGGCTTCTGTAGGCTACCGAATTCAGGCCCTCCCCCCCCACGGAGAGCGCGTCGTCCGAAAACCGTCCCCCATGGAGGCTAGCAGGGTGGTTCTTGGCATGGACCCCCACTGTGTGCTTTCTGCTTGGACGTTTGCGAGTAGGCACTTTACGAGTAGTGGAGCGCGCTCGGTGGCTCACGACCTCCCCAGCCTGTGCCGCCCCGCTGCCGGAGCCCAAGCCACAGGGCGCCGGGGTGGGGTGCTTGGCACCGCGCCGCCAGCAGTCGGGTGATGCTAGTCCTCCTCCTCCTCCTCCTCCTCCTCCTCCTCCTCCTCCTCCTCCTCCTCCTCCTCCTCCTCCTCCTCCTCCTCCTCCCCCTCCCTTCCCTCCTCATCCTCATCCTCATCCTCATCCTCATCCTCATCCTCATCCTCCTCATCATGATCATGATCATGATCATCATCATCATCATCATCATCATCATCATCATCATCATCATATCATCAGCATCATCATCATCATCATCATCATCATCATCATCATCATTATCATCATCATCATCATCATCATCATCATCATCATCATCATCATCGTCGTCGTCATCATCATCATCATCATCATCAACATCAACATCATCATCATCATCATCATCATCAGCAGCAGCAGCAGCAGCAGTAGCATCATCGTCATCATCGACATCAGCATCATCATCATCATCAGCAGCAGCATCATCGTCATCATCAACATCAGCATCATCATCAACATCGGCATCAGCATCACATCATCATCATCAGCATCCTCATCATCATCATCATCATCATCATCATCATCATCATCATCATCATCATCATCATCATCATCATCATCATCATCATCATCATCATTCTCATCATCAGCATCAGCATCAGCATCATCAGCATCAGCATCAGCATCGTCACACTCACCATCATCATCAGCAGCATCGTCATCATCAGCAGCATCATCACCATCATGCTCATCATCATCAGGCTCAGCATCATCATCATCATCATCATCAGCATCATCATCATCATCATCATCACCATCATGCTCATCATCAGGCTCAGCATCATCATCGTCGTCGTCATCATCATCGTCCTCATCCTCCTCATCATAATCATCATCCTCATCCTCATTATCATCCCCATTGTCCTCATCATCATCATCATCATCATCATCATCATCATCATCATCCTCATCATCCTCATCATCCTCATCATCCTCATCATCAGCAGCAGCATCAGCATAAGCATCAGCACCGTCCTCATCCTCATCCTCATCCTCATCCTCATCCTCCTCCTCATCCTCATCCTGATCCTGATCCTGATCCTGATCATTATCCTCCTCCTCATCCTCATCCTAATCCTCATCCTCATCATCATCCTCATCCTCCTCCTCGTCCTAGCTTGCCCGTCACGAGCTCGAGTACCTCAGCGAGCGACGGCGACGCAGGCGCAGCGCCTCGTGCCTCGCCGACCCCCGTGCTCTTGGCGCCCGTGCGGGAGACCGTGGCCCCGCACTCACACTTGAAGCCGCCCATGCCAAGCTGGCTCGGACGTGGGGAAGGGGCTGTCGACGCCGACCTCGGGGGTCTGGCGCCCAGGGCGGCCTCAACTCAGAGCGCTCTGCGAAATGCGGGCTTGAGAGTGGGCCAACGAATAGGAGGAGGAAGGGGAGGAGGAGGAGGAGGAGGAGGAGGAGGAGGAGGAGGAGGAGGAGGCGCGAGGCGCGAGGGGCGAGGGGCGAGGGGCGAGGATCGAGGAGGAGGAGGAGCGCTCCTTCGGCACCTTCCACTCCATGTACCCGTCCGCCGTGTACTCGACGTCGAAGGTCCCGTCGCTGTGCTTCGCGACAATCTTGGCGCTCCTGCGGGGCCGCCGCTGGCGGCACGCCCGGGCCTCGGGCCTCGGAGGCCCGCGCGGGGGTCCCCCGGGGGGGTCGACGCTGGAGCCCCGTCTCCTCCTCCTCCTCTCCTCCTCCTCCTCGTCCTCCTCCTCGTCCTCCTCCTCCTCCTCCTCCTCCTCCCTCCTCCCTCTCCTCCTCCTCCTCCTCCTTCTCCTCCTCTTCCTCCTCCTTCTCCTCCTCCTCCTCCTCCTCCTCCTGATCCTCCTAATCCTGCAGGCTGGCCTGGGGCGAAAAATTCCGCCGCTCCGGCGCGCGAGTTTCTGAGAGCGCGGGCTTGAGCTCGCTCAAGCTTCGCTCTGCAGGAGGGGGGGGGGGGGCGTACGTCATGGCCGACGTCATGTCCGACGTTTGTCGGCACCCGGGGATACTTCCGACGTCATTTCCGACGTTTTGTCAGTACCCCGGGCCCCTTCTTCCCCTCGCTCTCACCCCCCCCCCGGATCGGCGGCACTGGCCGGAGGCCAGCCCATTGAAGATAGTCACAAAATACTCAAAAATTGTCAACAAAGAACCGACACATCGTCCCCACTCGATTTTTGTTTGACTGTTTTTGGAGACTCCTCCTGTAGAAGGACACGCCGGACTTAAGAACAGCGCCTTCGGCACCGCCCTCAGCGAGCTAGGATGCGGGGAGCCGGGGGCGTCCAGGAGGGGGGCGTCCAGGAGGGGGGTTAGCAAAGCATCGCACGAGGCACGTGCGCCGACGAGGGGGGGGGACCAGGGGACGCATCGAAAGAAGAAAAGGTCGCCATGAAATCTGGGGGATTTCTCGGGGGCGCGCAAACATGGATTTGCGATCCATGGATTTGGCGCGCGGTCGCCAAATCCATGGATCGGAGGAGGTGCCCTACCCAAAATGCGGCCGGTGCCGCCTCGTTCGGCGGCAGAATTCCGCGATTTCCCATGAACACGAGACCCGTCGCTAATCCACGCGCCCTTGATCGATGTTTGCGATCGCCTGAATTGCATGGCCTGGCCATGTTTAATTATCCCCTCCCCCATTAACTATGGTCTTCACCCCCCTCTTGGACGCTCCCGAGGGAGGAAAGCCCTGCGCTTCTGGCCATGATACCCCATCCCCCATTGACTATAGTCTTCACCCCCCTCCTGGACGCTCCCGAGGAAGGAAAGCCCTGCGCTTCCACGCATCCCTCAGCGGCGACTTCGGTACCGCCCCCCTGGTCTCTTAAATTCAGGCTTTGAGAATTGGCACCAACGTCAAGACTGGAGGTTGCCTACACCGGGGGGAGATGATCCTGGATTTTGGTGCTTTGGTACTGCACCGGCCACCTCAGAAGCCCGAAAGTTACCACCATCACCCGGATCAAGACCATCGTCTCTCGATGGAGGCAACCGCCGATACTGCTGATGGTGCCAACCTCCAGGCCTCCGATGAGGAAGTCGCGGGTCTCCGTGGGTCTCTGGATGTCTCCGCGGAAGCCTCCCGAGTCTCCAGAGGCCTCCGCAGGCTGGAGCACGAGCCAAAAACGCACCGAAACCGCAGAGGAAAGCCGACCTCCGAAGACCTCCGACGCACCCCCGGCGAACAGCACGCCTCTTCCAGCGTCGGGGGGCGACGCGCCAGACAGCCCCGACCCGCAGGGTCGCCCCGACGGCCCTGGGGCCTCCGGTGCGGGCCCCCAGGTGCCGCAATCGAGGCCAGAACGCCGCCGCCGAGCGAGCAGTCGCGCGGGCGGGGGCCCGCGGAGACAGAGAGGCAGAGAGAGAGAGAGAGACGGGGAGAGACGGGACGGGAGGCCTCGGGTGCGGGATGGGGCAGCTGTGGTCGCGTGCGCGCAGCGGCCGCCCTGCGCGCAGCGACCGCTGAAAAGGATCGCTCCCAAAAAATCTCACCCCGAGTCTCGGCGCCAGTCCGGCAAGACTGCCTCGCTCCCGTGGTGGTCGGGGGTGGGGGGTCATCTGGGGTTCCTCGCGCACTGCTACGCGAGCATCTATGCAAGGACACGAGGTCCGCGTGGCTCAGCCTCGGAAGTTCTCCTCCCTGGGACACAGATGCCCCATGATCCCCCGAAGATTCATCCCTCCAAGACCGTCCCCTCCAACCATACAGAGTGCCATAGTGGTAGGGCCAAATGCCCTCAAGGTATGGGTTCCTTTGCCCTCGAGGCTCCTCCAGTCGCCCCCGTCCTTAAAATTGCCCTCCACCAGCGAGCCGGCGTCCCAGCTGGCCGGGTCGCCCCCTGCCGCCCGCGCGGGGGCGTCGAAGGGCGGCAGTCCCCCTGCGCGAAGGACGCTGGCGACCGCGACGACGACGGCGACGACGACGACAACGACGACGACGACGGCGGCGGCGGCAGCGGCGGCGGCGCCCCCCCTGTGGGAAGAGAGAGAGATCTATATCTATATATATATATATATACATACATACATACATACATACATACAGACAGACAGACAGACAGACAGACAGACAGACAGACAGGCATCATATACGTGTGTATATACATATAGATATATATATATATACATGTATTCTGAGACCGGCTGTTTTGGTGCGTTTCCTGTGGATCTTCTTCGCCACGGCCGGGCGCGGCTCGACAGACTGGCCAAGACGTACCCTGTCAGGGGAGCAGGATTTCATTCTGAGCGGATCTCGGCTTCGGCCTTCGAGGACGGAGGATACGACGGCTGAGACGGCGGCGGCGGCCGCCGTTGCTGGAGGTCTGGGGGGGAGGCTTCCGCGACGGCGCTGGCGGCCTGCTGGCGGGCCCCCGTGCCACTGGCCTGGCGGCGCCTCGCACGGCCGCCGTCGCCTCCGCCGCCGGCGCCGTCGTCGTCGTCGACGACGTCGACGCCGCCGCCGACGGTGCCGTCGCCGCAGTGGCCATCCCTGCCGCAGCAGGCATCGTCGTCACCCTCGCTGTCGCCGCCGCCGTCGCCGAAGCCGAAGCCGTCGACGCCGTCGCCATCGCGGCCGCTGTCGCGTCATCGTGGTCACCACAATGGCCGTCATCGCCCTTGCCGTCACCGACGCCGTCGCCGTCGCCGTCTTCTGCCGCCGCCCCAGCCCCATGCAGCCGCCGCCGCCGCCGTGGCCACAGCGGTCGCCGCCGCCGCCGCGAATCGCAGCCGCCGCCGCCGCCGCGAGCGCCGCCGCCGCCGCGAATGCGCGGCCGCCGCGGCCGTGTTCGCCGCCGCCGTCGCCCGCGGCGCCTCGAACGGCGGCCGGCCGCCGGCGCTCGGCCCGCCCGCGCCCACGTCGAAGGGCGGGCGCTCGCCGAAGCCGGGCGGCCGCATGGGGCCCATGTCGAAGGGCGGCCGCTCGCCGGGGCCCGGCGGGCGCCCGAAGGGCGGCGGCGGCATGCCCGGCGGCATGCCTGGGCGAGGACAACGGCTGGCGGTCTGACGGGCTCCCTCTCCTCCCCCTCCTCCTCCTCCTCCTCCTCCTCCACCTCCTCCTCCTCCTCCACCTCTCCTCCTCCTCCTCCTCCTCCTCCTCCTCCTCCTCCTCCTACTCCTCCTCCTCCCTCCTCCTCCTCCTCCTTCCTCTCCTCCTCCTCCTCCCTCCTCCTCCTCCTCCTCCTCCTCCTCCTCCTCCTCCTCCTTGTCCTCGTCCTCGTCCTCGTCGTCGGCTTCGTCATCGCCATCATCACAATCGTCAGCATCAGCATCATCAGCATCAGCAGCAGCAGCAGCAGCAGTAGCATCATCATCAGCAGCACCAGCATCAGCATCATCATCATCATCATCATCATCATCATCATCATCATCATCATCATCATCATCATCATCATCATCATCATCATCATCATCATCAGCATCATCATCATCATCATCATCATCATCATCATCATCATCATCATCATCATCATCATCATCATCATCATCATCATCAGCATCATCATCATCATCATCATCATCATCATCATCATCATCATCATCATAGTCATAGGCATCGTCGTCATCATCATCATCATCATCGTCATCATCATCATCGGCATCAGCATCATCATCATCATCATCATCATCATCATCATCATCATCATCATCATCATCGTCATCGTCATCGTCATCGGCGTCATCATCCTCATCCTCCTCATCCTCATCATCAGCATCATCATCATCATCATCATCATCATCATCATCATCATCGCCATCACCATCATAATCTTCATTATCATAAGCATGAGCACCATCATCAATATCATCATCAGCATCAGCATAATTAGCATCATTCGCATCATGTTCGTCACCATCATCATCAACAGCAGCATCATCATCAACAACATCATCATCGCCATCATCATCATCGTCAGCATCATCATCGTCATCATAATCGTCATCAACATCGTCATCATCAACATCAGCATCATCAGCAGCACCAGCATCAACAGCATCATCATCATTACCATCGCCATCACCAGCACCATCACCCTCACTATGGCCAGCAGAATGCTCATACGCGAAGCCATTAGCAACGTCATCATCATAACATTAGTCGTCGTCATCATCTTCACCACAACAACCACCGCCACAATCATCGTAATCGTCAGCATCGTCATCATCATCGGCATCAGTATGATCGTCATGGTCATCATCATCAGCATCATCAGCAGCATCATCATTATCATCATCATAATCCTCAGCATCAGCATCATCGTCATGCTCCTCAGTCGCAGTTTCGACATCATCAGCATCATCAACATAATTAGCATCATCAGCATCACCATCATCGCCACCACCACCACCAACAGCATCATCATCAGCATCGGCATCTTCATCATCATCATCATCATCATCATCATCAGTATCATCATCAGCATCGTCATCATCATCATCATCATCATCATCATCAGCATCATCATCATCATCGTTGTCATCATCAGCATCATTATCAGAATCATCGTCTGCATCATCTTCCCCATAGTCATCAGCATCAGCATCATCATCTGCGTCAGCATCAGCATCATCATCAGCATCCTCATCGTCAGCATCATCATCGTTATCATTATCAGCACTATCATGACCATAATCGCCATCAGCAGCATCATCAGTATCATTGTCGTCACCATCATCAGCATCATCATGATCAGCATCAGCAGCATCATCATCATCAAAATCAGCATCATCATCAGAATCATCAACATCATCAGCATCGTGATCATCATCAGCATCATCAGTGCCATCAGTTGTTCATTAGCACGATCAGCATCACCAGCAGCATCATCAGCATCAACAGCAGCATAATCATCAGCGCTATCATCATCATCGTAATCATCATCGTCGTCATCGTCAGCGTCGTCATCGTCGTCTTCGTGTTCGACATCCTTATCACACCAAGAATAATCACGGTCATGTTTGATTTATTATTGTTCGTTCGGATGTTCACTTCGTATGTGTGGTTTCATCGTAGTCTCCATCATCGTCAGCGTCGTCTTCTCGAGTATCCTCAGCATCATCGTCGTCGCCGTACTCGTTCGCATCGTCATCATCATCGCCGTGATCGTCGTAATCAGCAGCATCATCATCATCGTCAGCATCATCAGCATCATCCTCATCATCATCAGCATCATGATCATCATCATCATCATCATCATCATCATCATCATCAGAATCGTCGTCTTCGTCGACATCATGACAGTCGTCGTCTTCGTCGTAGTCGTCCTCATCGTCATCATCGCCATCATCATGACCAGAATCGTCGTTGTATCAGTCTCTGTCGTCGTCAACCGCATAGTCTTCGACGTCTTCGAAACCATCGTCACCATCACACTCGTTGCCTTAATCGTCATTATCAACATCATCAAATGCATCAGCATCATAATCATCATCGTCATCGGCATCACCTGCAAAATTATCATTATCATCACAATCGTTGTCATTATCATCATCATCAGCAGCAGCATCATCAGCAGCATCAGCATAAGCATCATCATCAGCATCATTATCATCATCATCATCATCATCATCATCATCATCATCATCATCATCATCATCATCATCATCATCATCATCATCATCATCATCATCGTCAGTGTCATCGTCACCGTCGTCGTCTCATCCTCCGTCCTTCATTCGATTCCTTCATCGTTTTCCCTTCTAATGGCTCCTCCCTGTCGCACCCCCAGACGTGTCGGCAGGGCGGCCCAAGCGCTTCGCTGACGCTTCATAAATTGGGAGATCCCCTCCCAATGTACGACCCTGACGCTTCAAACTTGCAACGATTTCACGGATGCAGGACGGGCAGCTTTCAAAATGTGGCTATCGCCTTGGCGCCGCGTACATTCACCTTCAAATGTGCAGCAGCTGCAAGGATTCGTAGAGTCCAAGTCCAAGGAATGGTGTTCGGGCACGGTTTAGGATCGTCAAGACTGAACAGTCACATGGGCTCGAGGTGTTGCAGTCCCGGGAATGGTACTCCCGCACGACTTACGATCGTCTGGGTGCAACAGCAGTTTTGATTCGCGGCGCTGAAGTCCCAGGAACTGCGTTTCGGCACGATTGAAGATTCTCAGAAGGTTGTCTTCCAATGGGGCACTCCCCGCAATGAAAACAACTCGTAGGGCTATGAGTAGGGTGTTCGGAGGGAAGGTTTACTGCAACATCATTGATGAGTCTTGGGTTTACTCTCGTCCTCTTCCTCTCCCTCATCTCTGGCCTGGCAAGAATAAAGGGGGGGCTGGCATAGGGGTGGACACATCAACCTAGAATCGTCGATGCATCGCCAATAGCTTCAGGTCGGGCCTGTCCCCCTACGGGGGATTTTGGATGAAACATGAGAAATGCTCAAAAAAATACTCCAAAAACATTCAAACATGGTTTGTTTGTTTTTACCCCCCTTCCCCCCCCCCCCCCAAAAAAAAAGCTCCCAGACTATTGTTTTACTATGTTTGAATATTCCTCCTGTAGAGGATCGCCGACTGGACCGCGATAGTGAGCCCGCACGTTCCTGGGCGGGTCGGGGCCATCGTGCCCCTCTCGGCGATCAGTGGGCGATTGGGGGTCGATGCATCCCCTCTGATGCCTATCCCGCCCCCCCCCCCCTATCGTTAGGTCGGGCGGGTGTCCGCCTGCAGGCGGATCTGGGACAGAAAATCTACAATATATTCCAGAAACGATTCGAAACAAGCTCAAAAAAACGTCCCCGGACTGTTTCTTTTACTATTTCTGAGGATTCCTCCTGTGGAGGGACAGGCCCGACTTGAGCCTGTTCCGCCCACCTTCGGGAGCGGCCAAGAGGGGGGGTGTCGAAGAGGGGGGGGTGCAAATCATGACCGGCGGCATGTGCGCGGCCCAGCGGGGGGGCCAGGGACGTAATGAAATAAGAAGCGGCGCCATGAGATCTGGGGAACAATCATGGCCCACGCCATGATATCCACCCCCCCCTAGTCATCACCCCCCTCTTTTCCGCCCCCGACACCTTATCTCGTTGCCTCTTGGCGCCATGAAATCTGGGGAAATCTCATGGCCCGCGCCATGAAATCCACCCCCCCCTAGTCATCACCCCCCTCTTTTCCGCCCCCGACACCTTATCGTTGCCTTGTGGCTCCCGGGCCAGAGCTCGGCTCTCCGGCGGCCGCCCGGAGCGACTCCCGGCACCCCCAGAGCGCCCACGACGAGGCGCCGCTGCTGGCGAGCACCCCGAGGGGAGGAGGAGGAGGAGGAGGAGGGGGAGGAGGGGGAGGAGGAGGAGGAGGAGGGAGGGAGGAGGGCGGAGGAGGAGGAGGAGGCGGAGGAGGAGGAGGAGGAGGAGGAGGAGGAGGAGGGCGGAGGAGGAGGAGGAGGAGGGCGGAGGAGGAGGAGGAGGAGGAGGAGGAGGAGGGCAGAGGAGGAGGAGAGGAGGAGGAGGCGCCACTGCTGCTGGCCAAAGACGGAGAGAGAAACCGAGACAGCATGGGGAAGTCCAACCCTGCTGTACAGTCGGGGCGTTGACCTAAGGAACCCTGAGTAAGGAACGAGGCCCCTCTTTTCCAGAAGCTTCACTTCGATTTCCGATCGAGAACACAGGGAAACCTGAGGCAAGCTGCGAAACACTTGAAGAACGCGGAGCCCCTCCCCAACGAAAAGGGTTCCTTCTTCAGGGCCCCGACTGTATCGTTTCCTCTGATCCCCGACCCCAGCCCCGAGCATCCCGAGGCGGAGAGACCGCCAAAGACGGAGAGAGAAACTGAGACAGCATGGGGAAGTCCAACCCTTTCCCCAGAAAAGACCCCCTATCCCCGCCCAGGGCCTCTGCAGGGGGGTCTTTTCTGCAGAGGGATGGCTGTATCGTTTCCTCTGATCCCCGACCCTGGCCCCCGCTCCCCCCCGTTTGCGCGACCCCCAGGGCGCCGAAGGGCGGCATGCCCGAGGCGGAGAGACCGCCAAAGACGGAGGGAGAAACCGAGACAGCATGGGGAAGTCCAACCCTGCTGTACAGTCGGGGCGTTGACCTAAGGAACCCTGAGTAAGGAACGAGGCCCCTCTTTTCCAGAAGCTTCACTTCGATTTCCGATCGAGAACACAGGGAAACCTGAGGCAAGCTGCGAAACACTTGAGGAACGCGGAGCCCCTCCCCAACGAAAAGGGTTCCTTCTTCAGGGCCCCGACTGTATCGTTTCCTCTGATCCCCGACCCCAGCCCCGAGCATCCCGAGGCGGAGAGACCGCCAAAGACGGAGAGAGAAACTGAGACAGCATGGGGAAGTCCAACCCTTTCCCCAGAAAAGACCCCCTATCCCCGCCCAGGGCCTCTGCAGGGGGGTCTTTTCTGCAGAGGGATGGCTGTATCGTTTCCTCTGATCCCCGACCCTGGCCCCCGCTCCCCCCCGTTTGCGCGACCCCCAGGGCGCCGAAGGGCGGCATGCCCGAGGCGGAGAGACCGCCAAAGACGGAGGGAGAAACCGAGACAGCATGGGGAAGTCCAACCCTGCTGTACAGTCGGGGCGTTGACCTAAGGAACCCTGAGTAAGGAACGAGGCCCCTCTTTTCCAGAAGCTTCACTTCGATTTCCGATCGAGAACACAGGGAAACCTGAGGCAAGCTGCGAAACACTTGAGGAACGCGGAGCCCCTCCCCAACGAAAAGGGTTCCTTCTTCAGGGCCCCGACTGTATCGTTTCCTCTGATCCCCGACCCCAGCCCCGAGCATCCCGAGGCGGAGAGACCGCCAAAGACGGAGAGAGAAACTGAGACAGCATGGGGAAGTCCAACCCTTTCCCCAGAAAAGACCCCCTATCCCCGCCCAGGGCCTCTGCAGGTCTTTTCTGCAGAGGGATGGCTGTATCGTTTCCTCTGATCCCCGACCCCAGCCCCCGCCCCCCCCCCCGCTTGCGCGACCCCCAGGGCGCCGAAGGGCGGCATGCCCGGGGGCCCGAACGGCGGCATGCCGAACGGCGGCGGCGGCCCGCTGGGCGGCCCGAAGGGCGGGCCTTCGAGGCGTCGGGGAAGGCCCGCCCCCTCCCTCCTGCCCCTCCTCGTCCGCCTCCTCATCCGCCTCCTCCTCCTCCTCCTCCTCCTCCTCCTACCTCCTCACTCCTCCTCCTCCTCCTCCTCAGCATCCTCCTCCTCCTCCTCCCTCTTCCTCCTCCTCCTCCTCCTCCTCCTCCCCCTCCTCCTCGTTCTCCTCCTCCGCCTCGTGCTCCTCCTCTTCCTCGCCTCGTGCTCCTCCTCCTCCTTCGTCCTCCTCGTCCTCGCTCCTCCTCTTCTCTCCTCCTCCTCTCCTCCTACGCCTCGTCCTCTCTCCTCCCACTCCCCCCCCCTTCCTCCTCCTCGCTACTCCTCCTGCCTCCTCCTCTCCTCCTCCTCCTCCTCCTCCCTCCGCCTCCGCCTTCCACCTCCTCCTCCTCCTCCTCCTCCTCCTCCTCCTCCACTCCTCCCCCTCCTCCTTCTCCTCCTACTCCTACTCCTCCTCCTCCTCATCATCATCATCATCATCCTCCGCCTCCTCCTCCGCTGCAATCAACTTCCATATGGTAGCTTCCCGTTTCCATGGCTGGAGTCCCTTCAACATTCTCAGACAAGCTTCGCCTATTGTTGGGGAAAGGGGGGAGAAGGGGTGGAGGATGAAGAATGCAGGAGGAGGACACTACCATCAGGAGGAGGAGAAGAGGAGGAGGAGGAGGAGGAGGAGAAGGACCCAGCCCTGAGCAGCTGTGAGTAACGCATGATACAACCCGCCGATCACAGGGAACGCACACGGGCGGGACGGCGCGTGGGGCACTGTGGACGGTGGCAAAGAAGCGTGTCGCCGAAATGAAGCGACTCGGCATACGAACTGGCCCAGTGGGGCCATAGGTGAAGCCCACGTGGAGACACGACACGTGCGATGGCGTACCGAAATAAAATGCCGCTGCATACGAGCATGCCGACATGGACCGCAAATGGAGCTCCTTATGGAGCCACGAACAGTGCGAGTGTTGTGCCAGAATGGAGACGCCCAGCATGCGAACATGCCCACTGGAGCCATGAGTGGAGCTCCCTGTACAGGCACGAGACGTGTGAGGGTGTACCGAAATGCACTTGCCCAATACGCCAACATGCCACATGCCCCCTGGTGTCGTAGGTGGAGCTCCAGCGGGGCCACGAACCGCGCGCGGAGCGTGCTGGAAGGGAGCCGCCCAGCATGCGAGGTCCACTGGTGCTGTAGGTGGAGCTCCCTATGAATGGGCACCGTCCCGCGTGCGAACTGGCCCACGAAAGCCGTGGACGAAGCTCCCCCCTGTAGGGCTACAACTCCCGTGAGGAGTGCGCCAGAGTGGACATGCGGAGCGCAGACGCAGGAGGAGGAGAGGGAGGAGCCTGGAACATGGATTGGCCTGGGCCCTGCGACCTGGGCCCAGAAAAGAGAGCGGTGAGACGCCAGCAGAGCACGCGACGCGATACGTAGCGCGCGGCGCACCGCTTCGGCCTCAGAATCGCCGGGGCCCCTGTCAGGAGCGAGGGGAAGGAGGAGGAGAAGGAGTAAGAGGAGGAGGGGAAAGTGCAGGAGGGGGAGGGGGAGCGGCAGGGAGAGGGAGTGGGAGCAGAAGAGAAGGCGCGTGCGCGGCGCTGCGGACTCCAAACGCGAGGACCCATCTCCACACGGGCGGGTTGGGAAAAGCTCGAAGAGGGAGAGGGGGAATGAGGAGAGGAGGGGGGAGGACGTAGTATGATGGAGGGAGGAGGAGTAGGAGGGAGGACGAGGAGGAGGAGGAAGGGGAGGGGGAGGAGGATGAGGAGGAGGAGGAGGAGGAGGAGGAGAGGATGAGGAGGAGAAGGAGGAGGAGGAGGAGGAGGAAGAAACCTCGATCGAGACGAAACCAGGACCGGGACAACATCGGGCCAGGAGGGGTTCTGGAGGACGCATCGGGCGCCGCGGCCACGCTCCGAGAGCGCTCCGGATGGCTCTGGAGCGACGTATTCTCGATCCTCAGACCTCGGGGGCCACTGCCCTCCTGCCCGAACCTCGATCCTCCAGCCTCGAACCTCTGCTATCCTCGAACCTCTTCTCGGTCACAGTCCCGCCCGAGCCTCGAGCGTCGAACCTCGAAGCTCGATCCTCATACCTCGAGGCGAGGTTCGGCCTCGGCCCCGCCCAAACCACCACCACCATCAGTTGGAGGGGGGAAGGAGGAGGAGGAGGAGGAGGACGACGAGGCGGAGGAGGACGAGGAGGAGGAGGAGGAGGTGGAGGTGGAGGAGGACCCCCTCCCCCTCCAACTTCTGGTGGTGGTGATGAAAGACAAGCCCATCATGGGCGACCCACTCCCTCCGTGCCCGTTCCGATCGTGCCGCGCCCCGCGTCCCAGGGCTCTCTCTTCGGTGCCCCCCGCGCGCCGCGGCCCTCTCACGGAGCGTGCCGAAGCGCTCTGTGAGAGCGCCCTTCGGGGATGGACAGAACCCCCTTTAGCAAAACGTGGTTTAGTGAAAACGACCTCGGGCCCAAATCTGGCGGGCGAAAGCCTGGAAACTGACGGCCACGGCGCCCTCTCGAGAACCGAAAACGGACAATTCACTAATCGACGTGTCACTATCGGGTGTTCTGTCCAGCCCCGAGCCCTGGAACGCTCTGGAACGGACTTGCCCCCTCGTCCTCGCCCCGTCCGACAAAGTCTGCCCCCAGACTTCTGTTGTTCCCATCGCACCTCGGGGCCGCCTTCCAGAAATAATTTCGCGAGCACCCAGAAGGGTATCGAAACAGCCTCTGCCCGACACGCTGGCGAGAAAAGTCGAACGACCATCGCCTCCCAGGGCCCGACACGTGAAAACCATCCAGTTGCGGTGCTTTCCTGGTGCTCGAAATTCCTTCTGGTGATCAGGGCCAGAATAGGTCGGAACATCATAACCCCAGACCCCTCACTCGGGGGCGCGCAAACATGGATTAGCGACCCATGGATTTGGCACGCGGTCGCCAAATCCATGGATCGGGGGAGGTGCCCTCCCCAAAATGCGGCCAGTGCCGCCTCGCTCGGCAGCAGACATCCGCGATTTCCCATGGAAGCGGGACCCGTCGCTAACACACGCCCCCTTGATCCATGTTTGCGATCGCCTGAGAGTAGGTCGGAGCATCACAACCCCAGACCCCTCACGGGGGTCGACACCAGCCTGCTGCTCGAGACGCGCCCAGCCGTGGCGGAGGAGGAGGAGGAGGAGAAGGAGGAAGAGGAGGAGGAGGAGGAGGAGGAGGA
>CAUYUJ010017031.1:95000-117500 GCA_963575745.1 Prorocentrum cordatum | reverse complement strand
ATACACCATTGGCAATAACAATAGTATGATTTACACTAATGACAATAATACTTATACTACGAATCATAATGAGATCACACATGCTGATAATAAGACGAATGCTAATAATGATGATGGGAGTAATGACAATAATACGGCGAAGCATAATAACATTTTATTACGAATAAGATTGATACACCTACGCATACTAATAGTAACAATAATAAGACCAACACTTATAGTATCAGCAAGCGTAGTAATAATACTAACAGTAATGATCACACTCATAATAATCCATACTTTAACTTATAAGCAGACTAATACGGACAATACGAAGAGGAGGAGGATGAGGAGGAGGATGATGAGGAGGAGGGGGAGGAGGAGGAGCAGGAGCAGGAGCAGGAGCAGGAGGAGGAGGAGGACAGGAGGAGGAGGAGGAGGAAGAGCAGGAGGCATACCAAGGGATTCAGATGCCAGTGATGTCAGCGTCAGGAGGAGGATGAATACAAGCAGGAGAGGAATAAGGAAGGAGGTCGAAGATGAGAAAGTGAAGGACGGAACGTGGAGGGAGGAAAGAGAGGGGGAGAGTGGTGGAATTGTACGGATGGAAGGAGGATGAGGATGATCAGGGGGACGTGAAGGACCCCTCGCCAGGGCGGAAAGGTACGACAGGTGTGTATGTAGATGGTCAACTGTATATGTGTATATCCATACACATGTGTGTATATGTGTGTATGTGTAGGTATATGTACGTGTAAGCATTTATGCAACTATACATATTGTTGTGTATGTCTATATCACCACCGCGGCTGGATCCGTCTCGGAATTCTTGTCGGAACGTGCCTCCGAACAGGTCCTGAGAGTCGAGTCAGGGGAGAATGACATGGATCATGACATAGAGGGATGATGATGATGATGATGCTGCTGCTGCTGCTGATGATGATGATGATGATGATGATGATGATCATGATGACGGTGATGAGGATGCATGATGAAGGTGATGAGGAGAATGAGGCGGAGGTGGACGTAAACCCAGGATGCGTTACCGATGCTTCACAATACAGCCTCCAGTCCCATGTCCCCTCCTTCAAAGGTCCCTGCAAACTTACTGCTCATTACAAGAAGCGCCCCCTTCAAGACGAACACCCCATGGGCCCGCCTTTCAGGCTATAGCTCCGTTTTGAAAAGGTGTCGACAGGGTCAAGAATTCAACGAAGCGTGCGGCGATGGCCCGCCTTGAAAAGGAACAAGCGCTCCCCACCCGTGTAATTGTCACACAAGTTTGCATTTCTTGTCACTTATGTGAGGAAGCCTCAAGAGTGGAGAGAGCTCCATTTTGTGAAAGAATCGCCCGCCATGCGTGAAGCCATTACACGTGTTCGTGCTTCTGGTCGTTGACTTTGAGGATGTTTCGAGCGAGACCGCCATTTTGAGAAGGTTCCGCCTTCGATCTCTGCAGGTGATGCATGTTTTGAAGACGACTGTGCGCCGCGCTAGGGCGAGAACCCAATTTCGAAAAGGGTCCACCCTCCACCTTTGTAGCTGTCGGAAGTTCAGTCTTCAGGATCACAAGGGGTGAGGCAGTCCTATTGTGGTGCGACGGGATGGAGGAAAACGAGGGGGAGGAGGAGGGAGGGGAGGACGGATGGGGGAGCAGGAAGGATAGGAGGGAGAGGATGAGTGAAGGTAGGAGGAGATGAGGAAGGAGGTATGAGAAGAGGACAGAAAACAATAATAGGGGGAGGATGAGGGGGAGAACAATGGAAGGATGACGGGTATGGGACCGGGGAGGAAGCGAGGTGTGGTGATGTGGAGGAAGAGAAACAGGAGCAATTTGATTATGAGTGGTGGTTGTGATGGCCTCGACGATGAGAAAGAGAAACCCAATACGATGGATTGGGGAGCATGAGAAACATGTGGCTCTGATGATGTGATGTTGATCCCGATTGCGACGATATTGGCATGATGGTTGGTGGTGAAGATATCAACGATGGTGACGCTGATGCTGGGCTTGATGATTATCATGTTGTAGTTGTTGATGCTGATACGTTTTTGGATGAGAGCTGCTTTGTATCATCGGCTAGTGGGCTGGTAACAACGTAGGGTCTCAGTTCCACGCGTTTCTGCTAGGTAGTGCTAAGTACATTCACTTCCCTCTCGCCACGTCGACTTGTTCAAGTTTTAGGGCGAAAGGGGGGGATGCAGACATGGATGTAGGAGGGAGGCTGCAGGGACGTAGTAGTGATGCGGAGGAAAAGGAGAGAGAAGGCCTCCCTACGCCTTCCTCCCTCCTGTATCGTCGATCCCCCCTTCTTCGACATTCCCGCCGCGCAGTAACCGCGGCGTACTCCAGCAGACAGTCAGGTAAAGTTGGTAGGAGTTGCCTGGACTGGAAGCGCGACTGAACCAGCGCATGACCGGGGCCTGGCCCTCAGGACGCGTGCAAGGGCGCGTGCGCGCCCAGGCATGGTCAGGAGCTCCCACGGGCGAGCTGGGGGAGGAGCCGCCCGAGGAAAGGTCTCGGAGGAGCCGCCTGCAGAAAGCTCTCGAGGGAGCGGCCTGCAGAAAGTTCTGGAAGGAGCCGCCTGCAGGAAGTTCTGGAAGGAGCCGCCCGCAGGAAGTTCGGGAGGGAGCCGCCCGAGGAGAGTTCTGGAAGGAGCCGCCAGAGGACAGTTCTATGATAGAAGGCGCCTCCCCCCTCCTGTCGCGCCAGCCACGTGCCCCTGCCTACGTCGTCCTCGGAGTCCTTCGTTGCCTTTCATTCGTATCATACAAGGGTGTAGTGGTCTGACAGAATCCGTGCCAATTCCCACCGCTCGGAGCCGTCCCAAACCCACCGAATTCGCATAGGATCCGCCCAACAAGCTTCAGGAGATCGCTATCATTCGTTCCAGCCACTCCCAACCGACATCCCCTGCTCCTACCCGCTGCAGGCAACCAGCCGCATCTGGATACCTACATGCCCGACTCCCGACTCCAGCTTCGACCAGACGGGTGGTCCTGATACCAACCACGGAGCGGAGGAAACAAATCCGACTGTCTTTACCCCAATCCCAGCCCTCCTTGTTTCACCCTCGACCCCAACACTGTCAAACAGCGAACGGGGGAATTCCGATGATAGTTTCGACGACTCCCTCAAAACACCCAGGCGTCCCTCACAGGATGCCGACAGGCGCCTGCTACAGGTGATCAGCGTCCAATCCGACGATGAGCAACCCGAAGCTTCGGCGACAATGCGCTCCTTACCTGATCAACGACCACAGCCGCATCGACATCCAGGTCAACGCAGCACTGGAGGAGGTAGAGGACGCTACTGCGCCACCGAGGCGGACGTACCGGCATGCTTCCAAGCACCACGTTCCGACCAGCAGCACTCGAAACCAGACACTCAACAACCGACAGCGACAGTTGCATCACAAGCACCCCCTGGCAAAGCAGACGTCCACTTACAGTCCAGCGTCAGAGACGACACCGTGACGATTATTCACAAACACGCCCGAAGTCTCACCAACGACGACGCGATCGACCTGCTCATCTATGAGCTTTCAGATATCGCCTACATCGACATCGGTTTCCCTCAATTCCCAGTCCGGCTTGTTGCAGCATGCTGCCCTCATGGAGGCTACAGCTACCACCACATACAGGCCATGCACGGCGCACTTTGTGAGATCCACACCGAAACACAACGATACAAGCAAATGGCAGTGCTGACGGGCGATTTCCACGCACCCGTTGGCAGGCGGCTCGACGACAACTTTGACAAGTGCATGTGGACAAACGTGTTCTCAGTAATCGCGGACTGAACGGCAGCAATCAACGCGGCATGTGGCTAAGATCGTGGGCCTGCGTACGAAATTTCAGCACAGCAAGCACACTGTTCTACAAACATCACAAAACGTGTGCACCTACACACGTGCAGTCTGCAACCGGGCAGAAACGCAGATCGATTACATCTTGGTGGACCAGCAGTCCTGGCATCTGGTACTCGACTTCGCTACGACGTGCCCGGACCCCACCTCCGATCATCAAGCCGTGCACCTCCGACTAGCAGTGGGCAACACAGGACGCCGACAGCGACAACGACGACGACGACGACGCAAGCGTCCACGGCAGCAACCACCGCGACCCAACGACTCCGACTTTCAGCAACACTTGACAAAGCACCTCGCGAGCAACAACCAATCAAATGACGTACGAGACGCCTGCACACGCACCGAACGAACATTCATATCGGCACACGAAGACAACCAGCGACAGCAAGAACATGAACCATAACAGCCACCCGCAACTCGAGACGACGATGACGAGGCCACACGACTACTACAAACACTTGTGACACAGCGAAGGAATAGACCCCACACCGACACCACCACCAGAACAGCTTTCAGTAAGCGTATCCTACGACAGCACTGGGCCATCAAGAGGGCTCAAAGACAAGCAGCACTCAACGACATCATAATCCAGTTCCGTGGCCTCAACAAGATATGTGGGATCAAATCCAGTAAAGGAAAGACCTCGTACAAGCGATGACGACTGCGGACGGTAGCGACGAGACAAACCTGAAAGGGACTGCAGACGTGTTTGCAGACTTCTACGAAGAAGTCTACCGGCGCTCTACTAACGCCTGCATATCCACGACCGACCAAGCGACCGACATCACCCAACAAGCCATCCCACCGTTTACCAAAGACGAACTACACCAATCAGTGAAGCATTTCAAAACGGCAGATGCGGAGATACGGCCGGCTTCCCTGCAGCGCTATGGAAAGCGGGAGGGGAGACGATCGTGCAGCACTTGCACAAGATCTTCAACGATGTTCTCGCGCCTGACCATACACCGCCCGAGCCATGGAGGCGCACCGGGATAAACGTCATCTTCAAGTCCGGCGTTCCGCGTCTACCTAGCAACTGCAGGCCAGTTGTTATCGTGCCATTATTCTACAGGCTGATGTCTCGACTGCTGTCCAAATGGTTCGAGGCGCTCTTCGACTCGCAACAGTCTCCCGACCAAGCTGGCTTCCGCATGGGTTTCTGCGAAGAGGGCCACCTTTTCACCGCGACTATGTTGCGCGAGTGTTCCGACGAATGATCATTACATCTGTGGGCGGTTGCAATCGATTTCAAAAAGGCGGTCGACTGCGTGGGCCACGACTGCCTTTGGGAAGCCGTACGGGAGTAGTGCGTACGGTTCTATTGTGGACAGGTGGCAATGGTAAAGAAAGACGCCAGCAACAGGATTTTCAATATCGAGCGCGGTGTCAAACAAGGCGACCCACTCAGCTCTTACCTCGTCAGTGCCCTGCTCGAACACGTGTTCCGCCAATGCGAACCAACTTGGGAACACAAGGGTTTTATATGCAGCCGAGGTACACAAAGCTTGCGCTTCTGACTCATCTAGATGTGCTCACGATGTCCTACTACTCACTCCCAATCTGCGCTAACTCAATGCGTCCTAATTCGCCTCAAACACACGGCCGCGAAGCGCGGAATTGGGCTGCGCCAGGGCAAAATCCAAACTCCTCACAAACATGAGCAGGAGTCGCGGGCGAACAACGAGTCGCGCCGACATCTACGGCGACGCGGTCGCAATTTGTCACGCCGAAGAGACTGCCAAGTATTTGGGCGGGAAGCTGACGCTTCGCGACTACCACCGGCCGAGCTTTCCAACATAAATGCCATGGGTTGCGGCGCGTGCAGAAAACTCCGAGACGAATAGGCGAGCGGCCGATGTCCCCATTCATAGCAGGTTCAGGCTGTTCAGTGGTGCGGGGGCACCAACTGTAATGTGCGGCTGCACCTGGTGGACGCTCACCGAGGACATGCTTCTAGTATTGAGACGCGCCCAGCGACGCATATTACGTCTCATAGTGAACGCATCCATAGGGCGAGCCAACAACCAGACAGCCGACGGCGCGACCAGATCCGACCCAGAGCAGAGCGACGACGGACCACAAAGTAGCCCCAACGACATCCGGCGGCAACTCAACTTCGACGACGACGACGCAGACTCCGACATCGAAACTTGGGGCGATTTTTTTGGCAGAGCGACATATGCAGCCGCGGAGCGGGCAACGCGCTCTCAAGTAGAGGGTCGGGCGATGTGCGCCGCAAGCGGAAATGGCGATGGGCAGGGCGCATGGCAGCGCGATCCCGACAGAGGTGGGCCCGAGTCGCTGCAGCCTGCAGCCCCGACGTGCGACGCCTGCGTCAAGTTTGCCGCAGACATGGTGGGCGGCGAGAGCGCTGGAGCGACGACGCCGCGCAGTTCTTACTCTCTATAGCCAGGGGCAAAACTACACATTATTGGGTGGGGTTTGCCGCGGGCATTGTATTCTGGCAGTCGCTGGAGAACGACTTCATCGCCTACTCAAGCGTCTGACTGCTGCGGGCCCCGGCCCGCCCGCGCCAGCCCTCCGGGCCCCGCTGGCCGCCGGCTGGCGGACGCGCGCGCTTCGCTTTGCCTCGCCGTCCAGCGAGCTTCGCGACGGGCGTCTAGGCGATGCCGTTGGCTTAGACGCCAGAGGTCATGGACGTTGAGGGCGAGGCGGCGCCCCCTTCAGGAGGGGGCGCGCCCGGCTGCGCTGGGCGAGGCGGCGCAGGGGGAGGAGGGGGCGCGAGTCCGATGGGCGAGCGCGGACCTGCGGCAGCCAGGCGCGCTCGGAAACGCACCGCGAAACCCGCCGCGCGCGGTGCCGCGGGGCGTTGCGACGGCGGCGGCGTTCCGGGCCGCGGTGCTGGGCGTCGCGCGGGCGAGGGGGGGGGGGGGCGGCCGCGCGGCCTTCTGGGGCGTCCGTGCCAGGGGCGCAGTGATCCAGTCGCGCTCTGGCGTCCGGGCTATTGCTGCAACCAGTGGGCGGGCGGGCGCGCGGGCGAGGGGCGGGCGGCGGCCGGGGGCTGCCTCTCTCCCCGCTGGCGCCCTAACAGATGGAGGCGTCTCGCCTTCGACCGATGGCGACCCAGCACCCCCCTCTGGCCCTGGGCCTCCGAGGGCGGCGACATCCTCGGCGGCGTCCCTGGCGGGCGCGCCAGGGTTGGAGGCGAACCCCCCTCGCTGGCGCCGCCGCTGCCCGCCTCGCGGCCTCGCCGGGGCGGGCGCTCCAACCTCCCTATCCACGCCCCCCTGCGATGGCGCTGGACTCGGACCCCTCGGCCGGGGCCTCTGGCTACGCTTCTTCCTCCTGGATGGCGTGGTGCTGAGGCGGGTCGGCCGCGCGGCGGTGGGGCGTCAGTGCTAGGAGCTGGCCAGGCGCGCGGGCTCGCCGCGAGGGACAGGAGAGCGCTGCGGCGGGGCGGGCCGCCGATCTGCCGCAGCAGGAGGGCAGGAAGCGCCTGGCCCGCCCCCGGTCGGCAGATGGCCCAAGTGGGCGCGAGGCGCGCTCAGCGCCGCCGCGCCCCAGCCATTGGCCGGCGGCCCTGCCCCGGCAGCGGGGGCCCCTGCCGATGCCAGACCTGAGATGGGCACCCTTGGCGACCCTTGACCTGAGTTGGGCTCCTGCGCTTGGGGGCAATGGCGTGGGGGGCGCAATATCCTCCGAAGCAGGCCTATTATTGAGCGCGGAGTCGGAGGAGCTGAGAGACGGGCCCCCCCCGGCAGGCCGACGCGTCGTGGGCGAACGGCCCCGCTTGCGAGGGCAGCCCTTCTTCGCGACGACGGGCTGCGGGTCCGCGACTCGGACGTGCCGCCGGCCAGGCTCGCGGACATGCGCCTGTGCCTCCGCCCGCTGAGGGTCGCCCGCGTGCCGAGGGGGCCTCCTGCAGTGAAGTGAAGGCCCCCTCGCAGGGGCCGCCGCCGCCGCCGCCCCCCGCCCCGCCCGAGAGGGAACAGGCAGTCTGGGCGGCAGCCCAGCAGGAGCACGACCGCGGGCGCGCGATGGAGGCGCGCGCGGGGCGGAGAAGAAAAGCAGGGCTGAGGCGCGCCGCCAAGTGGCCGCGCGCCTGGGGGCGATGGGCCCCAGGCCCGCTGAGGGCAGCCAAAAGGGCGCGTGCTCGCGCGGTTCGAGGGGCGCGGGCCGCGTCGACCCGGAGGCAGTCGCCCGCTTCCCGAGGGAGACGCGCCGCGCGGCGAGCGCCAGCGCGGTGCCATCCAGTGCCAGGGCTAGCTTGCGGCCCTTCGCTAAGATAGACGCGGGCGACAACAGCCGCGGCGGCTCCATGGGGCAGGTGGAGGCGCGGGCGCGGCTGGATCAGCTCGTGGAGACCTGGGGCTACTCTGACTACAGACCTGGCTGGCTGGACTGAGCGATGGCTGCCATGCTGCCCAAGGGGGCGGAGGAGCGGAAGGCGGGCGCGAACGCCCAGTGGAGGAAGAAGCGATGCAAGAGCGTTAGTCTAGTGGCCACCGGCCGCCGAACTTGCCGGGGCCCGAGGTCCTCGGTGGTGCTGGACAAAGCGGGGCCGGGCGACCTGATCATGGCGGATTTGGAGACGCGTGAGGGCTGGGGGAAGGCTGAGCTCGAGCTCCATCGAGGCGCGCATTCCAGGCTGGCGCGGGTGGTCTTTTCTGCAGGGCGCGCGGAGCCAACCCGCTCAGGGGGGCAACCAAGCCAATGGGGGGGGGGAGGAGGAGCTGCTGCTGGAGTTCGTCGCGCACCTGGCGAGGCACGGGCGCGGGGGGGCGCGCGCCGTCAAGCAGTGCCCCAGTGCTGTTCGGGCGCTCGGCATGGGCGATCTGACCGCGGGGGCCGCGGGGCCCCGGACGTCGATCGGTGGGCTCGGGCGACGAGGTGGCGCCCCGAGAGGAAGAAACCAGTCACGCCGTGGATGATGCAGTGGGCTAAGCGGAAGCTGCAGCCCGGGGTGTCGCGGGGAGGAGCGGCTCTGTGGGCGGCGGTGGCCGCGGGTTTTTTTTTCCCCCCGAGGGCTGGCGAGTGCGTGTCCAGAGACCAGGGGCTACGGAGGTGGCGAGGGCCTGCGAGGCGTCGGCGCCGCGCCGAAGACGGGGGGCGAGCTGTGCAGGAGCTGGTCCTTGGCGGACGCGGTGGTCATCAGGGTCATGGCCAGCAAGACGGGCTAGTGCAATCGTGGCGATTGGCGCAACCACTTCAAGGTCGAGGCGACGGCAGGTGAGGAGGAGGAAGCCCGCCGTTGCATCGTGGAGGCGCTGGCTATCAGATAGCCAGCCCTCGTAGACATCTACGAGGGCTGGGCGAGGGGGGCGTCCTCGGGCACGAGGATGCACGACCTGCTGTTCGCCTTCGGCGGCGAGGCGGCGTTCCCGCGGGCGGGCGTCCAGCGGGCGGTGGTGCTGGCGGCCGTGACTGAGGGGTCGACCCGAGCGATGTCGGCTCTGGCGGCCTGAGGATCGGGGGCGCGCCCGCCCCGCGCGCGGCGTTCACAGACGCAGCGCTGGCGCGTAGGTGGGGGCGCTGGGGCAGAGACGCGTTCCAGTGGCGCCGTTTGGTGGCGAGGGGCGTGGCGCAGGGCGCCGCGAGCGGCGTGGCGGCCGCGGCGCTGACCGCGCCGTCGCGGTCTGAGGGAGTGGCGCGGCGGGCCGCGGCGGAGGAGCTCCCAGGGCTCAGTGCGCAGGGGCAGCGTGCAAGTTGCATAGGCCGGAGGCTGCAGCGCTGGGAGGGGCTCCATGGGGCTCGAGCAGGCAGCGGCCCACTCGGGCAGGGAGAGGGCCTTCGTAGTGGAGAGCCGGCGGCGGTAGTGGGCTGGGGCGAGGGCAGCGCGGCTGCCAGATGAGTGCTGGGAAGTGACAGGGCCAGGTCCCCCCTCCAGTGCGGGCGGGGGGGGGCCCCGCGGCTCGTGGCACGTGGCGAAGGCGCCGAGAGGAGCTCGAGGGGGGGGGGCAGCGTCTCCGCGACGCGCCGAGCCGAGGGCTCGCGCCTCGGCGGGCAGGGCCGCCCGCAAAGGCGCCTCAGGCCAAGGGGGAAAAGGTTGCGCCTTCATCGTCATCGCTGCCAGACGAGGAGGAAGGAGCGGCGGCCCGAAGGGCCCGGCTCGCGAGCCCATCGGCCCCGATGCGCCCAGGTTGCAGGGGCAAAGATGTGAGGGAGGAAGTTGCGCGTTCGTGTGAACAGAGGGTTTCCTCGTCTGGCGTGGCCCCGCCTTTGTCCTCTTGCCCTCTCTCCCTCCTTGTCCTTTTCCATCGCCCTTGGGGTCCCGCCCGCCCGCGCCAGGTGCGGTGGCGTGCGGCTCCGGCCGAGTTTTCTCGATGACTCCCCACGGGGGGGGTCGCGCTTGTTTGCTGCATTGCAGTCGGCGCGGCGTGCTTCGCTCCCTCCTTCCACCGCGGAGGGCCCTCCCACCCTGCGGCGGCGGTGGCGACGAGGCTGGCTTCCGCGCCCGAGGCCACTGTGCGCCTGGAGCTGGGCCGCGGCGCCGTGCCCGGAGGAGCGGGGGTGCCAGGGCGCGATCGCGTTCCGCGCAGGGAGGCCGGGGGCGGCGAGGCGGGGTCCTGCTCAGAGGAGGAAAAGGTACCCATACCGCTACCTTGCGCTCGTTCGCCCTTTTTGTGCCTCGTGGGAGGCCCTCGTCGCCACCGTTGGACTCGCCCCGAAGCTCTGGTCAGAGCGCACCCCGGGAGAGGTCCAGGGAGTAGCAGTATCGGTACCTTTTTGTTTCTCAATCGGCGCTTCGACGGGGATCGAGGTTGGTTTGGGTTATTATTTCCGTGTTGTTTGCCTTCATGGGGTCCCTCGCCGCTGACACGGCTGGATCCGCCTCGGAGTGTGGCCCAGACGTCTCAGCGCCTAGCGTCGTGAGGAAAAGAATGGCGAATGGCTGAAGGCTGTTTTGCATGTTTCGGACTCTGGAGGGTTCCCGGTCCCTGGACAGTGGACAACAAATCCAGGATGGAAGGTCATGTTTGGGGAAAAAGTCGAGTCGTCAGGGGTTCTTCGTTGCGGAGAAATGTGGTGTTTGGGTGTAGGTGTTGCTGGTCACGCCGGCGCAGGGGGGCGTCAAACCGACATTTGCCGAATAGCGAGAAAGCCGACTGGGCGCACTTGTCCTCCCCCCCACGCCAGGTCTATGTCTTCGCTGGGTCACTCCGACGTTGCGGCCTAGAATTTTCGAGTGGGCGAGAGTGATGGGGGAGGAGGGCAGGAGGGATGAGTCAGCGTCCTGACATTTCCCTGGATCCCAAAGCCACGCGTGTGCCGCACCAGTGACGAGCGCCAGATTTCCCAGGAGTGATAAGTCGACGTCGAGCATTTCAGACGCCTAGGACTCTCGGTCGTTGCTGCGCTCGTCGCATGGAGGCTTTAGGCACGATAGCAGGCTTTGCTTGTGTGTGGGTACACATCACATGCGATGTAGGTATGTAGTTTCCCATCTCATGTACTGGGTTCTGGTTACTCCGCGGAGCGCCCCTGAGGGGGCAGACGCCGATGCCCCAAGGATCTAGGACATGTGGAGACTTTAGGAGGCTCTGTGGAAGAGGATCGACTACACGTAAAGAGTGACCCTTCGCCAAAGTAACCTTCGGTGCGGGCCTGCTGGGGTCCCCCGATCGACGAACGCGATGCGATATTTGCGTCTGGAGCGCTTGTGTTTGGTCCCCCCGCGGCTCCCACAACAGCCGCGCACCAAAAGTCACTCTTATCCATGGTGTCTCTTGCTTGTAGTCGAGAGGAGAGCATTTGAAATGATCCCAGGGGGCGGGAGGGGGGTCCAAGAGGGCACCCCAAAGCGCAAATAATTGCACACGAGGGTCGCGAGGGAGTCCGAAAACGGTTCCGACGGCACGAGAGTGCTTGTACAATTTTTTCTTCTGTACTCATGTCACAGGCACTTGCACTTGAGTGTTGGGTGGAGACATTCGTCAACTTGCTCATGCAGTAGAGGCTCTGGCTATAAGGGACGCTAGCGCGTGCGCGACCCACATTGCGCACATGCAGAAGAAGAAAGGTGGCAGAAAACGGCGGACGAAACAGAAGAGGGGTACAGAGGGGGACAAAAGGCTGCGGGAGTAGGTTTTGGGGCTTCAGGAGGCCCTCCAGGGACTCCCTGGGCGCGCACAAAGCGGCTTGAGAGGGATCCCACAGGGCGACCAGACGGCTCAAGACGGCACCGAGAGGCATTCAGGACGGCTTGAGACGCCTTGGAGATATTCGAAAGAGCGTGTTCTACCGCTGCTGGCGGAAAACCGGGGGTGGTCACTGGGGCTCCCTGACCCGTCCCCCCCCCTCCCTCGAGAACGGGGGGGGGGTCACTACCAGTTCGAATCCCTCCCCCCCCCAGTCCATCATGAAAAGGGGGGGGGGGTCACTACCGGTTCGAACCCCCCCCCTCGAAACCAGGGGGGTCACTACCGGTTCGAACCCCTCCCACCCCTCGAAAACTGGGGGGGGTCACTGCCGGTTCGAACCTCCCCCCCCTCCCCCTCTCGCCGCCGGCAAACGATTCCCGCTACTCGGGACAGTTGGACAATGGTGGGGATGCTGGGACAGTGGTGGGAACGGTGGTGGTGGGGACAGTGGTGCGGGGACAGTGGCACATTGGTGCGGACAGTGGTGGGGACGGTGGTGGTGGGGACAGTGGCGAGGGGACAGCGGGACAGTGGTGGGGACAGTGGGACGGTGGTGGGGACGGAAGTGGTGGGGACAGTGGTGAAGGCGGTGTTGAGGACAGTGGTGGGATAGTAGTACAGTGGGGAAAGTGGGACAGTGATGGGGACAGTGGGGACGGTGGGACAGTGATGGGGACAGTGGGGACGGTGGGACAGCACAGTGGGACAGCGGCGGGGACAGTGGGACAGTGGTGGGAACAGTGGGGGCAGTGGGACAGTGTTGGGGACCGTGGGGGAAGTGGGGTGAGTGGGACCGTGGTGGGACAATGGTGGGGAGAGTGGGGACAGTGAGACACCGGTGGGGGCACTGTTGGGGACAGTGGGACAGTGGTGGGAACAGTGGGGACAGTGGTTTTCGAGGGGGGGGGTTCGAGCCAGTAGTGACCCCCCCGGTTTTCGAGGGGGAGGGGGGGTGTTCGAACTAGTGACCCCCCCGGTTTTCGAGGGGGGGGGGGTTCGAACGGTAGTGACCCCCCGTTTTCGGAGGGGGGGGGTTCGGGTAGTGACCCCCCCGTTTTTTGGAGGGGGCGTAGTGACCCCCCTCTGGTTTTCTGGGGGGGGTGGTAGTGACCCCCCCCGGTTTTCGAGGGGGGGGGGGGGTTCGAACCGGTAGTGACCCCCCCCGGTTTTCGAGGGGGGGGGGGGTTCGAACGGGCAGTGACCTCTCTCGGTTTTCGAGGGGGGGGGGTTCGAACGGGTAGTGACCCTTCGAGGGGGGGGCCTTCGAACCGGTAGTGACCCCCCCGGTTTTCCGGAGGGGGGGAGTGGAGGGGTTCGAACTGGTAGTGACCCTTCTCTGGTTTTTTGGCGGGGGGTTCGAACCGGTAGTGATCCCCCTTGGTTTTCCGGAGGGGGGTGGGGGGGCTCGAACCGGTAGTGACCCCCCCGGTTAGGGCGGGGTTTTGCCGGGGGGAAGGGGGGGCGTCCAGCAGGGGGGGGATTTTCGGAGGGGGGGGGACCCCCGGGTTCGGAGGAAGAGGGGGGGGAATTTTCCACAGTAAAGCGGCGGTGGATCACGCTCTCTCATATTCCAACGTGGCCGGAGAGGCCCCACGAGTACCACGAGAGGCTCCACAAGAGCTCCAGGAGTCGCAAAGAGAGGCCGGAGAAGACTGAAATCATTGTAATCCCTCTGGTTTTAAAGGTTTTTCGCATCCTGGGGTTGTCACTTGAACATGATTCGAAAAAGGCTTCGGAGGGGTCCGAGACGGCTCCAGAGGGCCCCAGGGACAGGCCAAATGAGCCCAAGAGTGCCCCAAGAGGCTCCAAAGAGTGCCCAGGAGATCTTCTGGAGAGGTTCCGAACGGCGCCTGGAGGC
Source organism: Prorocentrum cordatum (assembly GCA_963575745.1). NCBI lineage: Eukaryota > Dinophyceae > Prorocentrales > Prorocentraceae > Prorocentrum > Prorocentrum cordatum. The sequence goes on along the minus strand of CAUYUJ010017031.1, from coordinate 103,689 downwards.
GTCCAGAAGTCTCCCGTGCGAAGCCGTGCTTCAGTTGAGGGTAAGGGTAAAATGACGGCCAGCGGACGCCCGTAGCGCAGCCAGGGCCCCGGGACGGCGGAATGAGCAGGCCGCGGGGAGGATCCCAGGAAGGGTTGCGAGGGCTCTCAGGAAAAGGTGTGGGTACGAGGAATTCGTGGGCAAGGCGATTGAAAGGAGACAGCCCATGCAGACAAGGCATCGGGCATCTCGCACGCCGTACCCGGTGGGGCGGTTCTCGTCACTGGGCCCGCCGTGACTGCCGCTCTGAGCGGCAGTCACGGCGGGCCCCCAGAGGGATAGCCCGCACGCAGATGTTGCAATCAGTGGGTGCTTGGGGTACGGCCTCGACGAGGGTCGGTACCACTCCTTGCAAGTTTTCTCCAGGCCATCCTGGCGTCCCTTCGGGGGCAGGCGGTCTTCGGAGCCAACAGGAGGCCTTTGGATGTCCATGAGCCTCGAAGCTCCCCTGAACCGTTTGAGGGTTCAGCTGAGGGCCCCTGGAGTTCAGGAGGCACGAAGTGTGTGAGGAGCGTGCCGAATTGAGGCTCACTTCAGCCGTCCTGAGGGCCAGCGGATCGCCCCTGGAGGTCCGTGGAGCACGAAATGCGTAAGGGGCGTGCCAAATTGGGACCCCGAGCAGTCTTGAGGGCCAGCCGAGTTCTTATGATGCACGAAGTGTGTGAGGGGTGCGCCGAACTGAGGCTCGTAGGAGAATTGTTCTGCGAATCTCTCGGGTTTCACGTGTCTCAGAAGCCTGGGGGCGCGGAACATGTGCGAGAGGTTCGCGAAACGAGGCTTTCGCAGCCCTGAGGGCGCATCTCGGTCGTGTTTTTACATGTCCCAGGAGCTGTGACGCGCGTGGGCCTCGACGGGGAGCACGTTTCACTTGTTTTCGTACGTGTCCCCACGCGAATTGAGGATCAAAGGCCAGCGGAATGGGCGACGCACCTCTCAGCATGCTTGAGGCATGCTTCTCCCTCCTCTCCACCATCCTCCACCTCATCATCTGCCCGGCGATCCCACATCACGGCCAGGGCACGCCAGGGGGCTCGCCGAGTTCAATCCCCGCTCATTCCACTGGCCCATCTGGTAGCATCGCTGGCATTTTCGGAGGCCTAGAGGTTGACACCAACACCAAGATCGGCGGTGTGCCTCCTCCGAGGGAAGTCGATCCCAATCTCGGTGATGGTGGAAAGATTCTGGCTTCCAGGGTGACCGACAGATTATCACCAACACCGAAATCTAGGATCATCTTCCCCCTGTGGAGGCAACCCCCTGTGCTGGTGCTGGTGCCAATTTCCAGGCCTCCAACATCTGCCTGCGTGCTCGCGGGGGCGCTCTTGGAGCCTCGCGGGGCCCGCGGGCGTGCCGCCGCCGCCCTCCGCGGGGCGAGGCGCCGTCGGAGGTCCCGCCGTCTTCGCCACGGTGCCAACCCCAGCGGCCGCCCGCTCCGTCCCGTTTCCCCCTCGCTTGCGTGCCGGCCAACTCGCTACAGTGCCGTTTTTGATACATGCTCCGCGTGCGGATCGTGTATTAGCAGTGCAGGGATTCAGCATTAGAAACAACGATGAGTTCATGCATATGCGTATAACGGGGGACCGGGTCTGGGGGCCGGGGGCCGGGACCCCCACCACAAATGTGTGGCCCGGGGCCCGGGCCCGCCTCTGGGAGGCGTAAAATCACCCCGGGGAGCCCTCAGACAGCAATCCCGGCGGCCCCAGGCGGTCTCGAGACCCCCCCCGAGACGACGTCCAGGGGTCTCCGTCGACGCACGATGCTTTAAATTGCCCCGGAGGCCCCCAAGACGCCCCAAGAGGTCTTTAAGATGCCGCCGAAGAGCGCCCCGAGAGGGGCAAAATCGTTGATTTTCATTTTTTTTCAATGTTTTTTGGCATTCTCGCTGTTTCGTGTTTCCGGCGCTACAGCACCGCCCAAGAGGGTCTCCAAACCGCTCCAAGACGGCCCAAGAGGCCCCCAAGAGGGCCCCAAGACGGCCCGAGAGAGCCCCGAGACGGCCCCAGAGCCGCCCAAGACGGCGCAAGAGGGTCCCAAGAAGGCCCCAAGAGGGGCCCAAGAGAGGGACGCGAACTGAAACCTCAAGCTCTCCGCCCCAAGATGCCCACAACAGGCCCCAAGATGCCCCCAGGAAGCCCCCAAGAGGCCCGAAGAGGCCCCCAAGAGGCCCCAAGAGGCCCCCAAGAGGCCCCAAGAGGCCCCCAAGAAGCCCCAAAGAGGCTCCAAGAGGCCTCAAGACGGCACCCAAAAGGCTTCAAAACTCTTTCTAAGAGGCCCCCGAAGACATGCCAAGAAGGTCCCATGACGACTTCAAGAAGCAGCCCAGGATGCTCCGAGGAGGCCCCAAGAAGCTAGCTAGAACTTGAGCGCGCGCGAATGCGCGCGATGGTTCTAGTAGATTTATTCATGAATTAATCATGTATTAAAAACCAATTTTTAAAACATCCTATGTATTAAACACTGCCCTGTAGAATGGTGCCCCCGTTTAGTTCGCCATCCGCCAGCGCGGGCGACCCCCGCCTGGCCGTAGACGAAGAGAGCTGTGGGTCTTGGAAGCTGCTCGGGGGTTCCTTGGTGGCCTCGCCTCCTGGGGGCCTCCCCCGTCTGACCTCGAGCAGAGCACCGAGACGAGGACGGTGCAGCGGGCATGGGCCTCCAGGGCTCTGCGGAGCCCCTGTCCACGCGACGCTGCTTGTTGGAGCTCTGCTTGCCTCCCCTTGCTCCCAGACTGTGGATGCGGTGCTGGGGCACCTCCGCCACATGCAGATCGCTGGCCATATCGCTGCAACGCAACAGAGATCCAGCATCCCCAAAATCCTGAAGATCACTGGGCGCTGCGTCCACCGGTGCACTTCTCAGGCAGTGGGCGCAGCGAGCCTCGCGTCGAGGCCGTGCAGCGGAGTGGGCGGTGCTGCCTCGCAGTGACCTGGGCCTTTTTCCAGCTCGAGCGTCGTCTCCAGGGGCCGGCTCCAGAGAGGCCGCGGAGAGCCAGATCGTCGTTCTTCGCCGCTGGTGTAACTTCTGGGGGCATGAGCAGGATGTCAGGGGTCAAAGTGATTCTGGGTAGTCGAAGGCCAGACTGTCAGATTGGATTGGGCCCCAAGGGCCAATCTGGCCCGGCCAAACTGGATGATTTGGGTTATTCGCCAGACTGGATTCGCGTTGGCTCCCTCGCCAGATTGCCCCCGTTTGCCAGATTGGGCCTGCCAGATTGGCGCCAGATTGGCTTCGACTACCCAGGATGTCAGGGGTCAAAGTGATTGCCGATGGACAACCACAGGAATGGTTTGGCACCATGCGACGTGCCTCTGACACCAGCGGCACTGTGGGCACCGCCGAGGGTCGACCATGCCGGAGGACGAGGAGGAGAAGGAGGAGGACCAGTGTAAACCGCCGTAGGTGGACCATGCCAGCCACAGTAGGTGCGGGCCCGCCGTACCACCCCTGAGAGGCCCGATGGGGTTACTCGAAGGGGTCCCCCGACGTGGGGGGCGCGGGAACTTAAGTCCTTGGGCAGCGGGGCCTCCGCTGCTTGAGTCCTGCGGCCGAGTGGGGGTGGTGCCGGTGGCCGTGTTTTGGGGCACTTCGCAATGGCGGCGCGGATAACGCCTGGGGCGGGTCCGTGCCGCCGTCTGTGTTGCGAGGTCCGACTGCATGTGAATTCATGCAGGCACCTTGGGCACCTCCCTTCGGGTTGTGTCGCCCAGGTGTTCTGTCCGGGCACAAAAAAGGACCAGTGTAAACCCAAGAGTCACCAACGATGTTGGGATAAACCCTCCCACCCAAGCTCCCTCTTCATAGGCCCCTACAACGCTTCATCTCCACAGAGGGACCTGCCTCGTCAGAAGACAACCGTTTGAAGACCCTGAAGCATACCAAAACGTTGTTCTCGGGATTCCAACGCCACGGATCAAGCTGATTGTTGCGTCTTGACGATCCTTCATCGTGCCGGACCGCCGTTCCTGGGACTTCAACACCGCGAACCATCGTAACTGTTGCGCCCTCGTAATCGTGAGTCCTGCCAAAACGCCATTTCTGGTACGTCGATCATGAGAATCCGTGAAATTCTTGCATTTTGTTAAAACGAATGTTCGCGGCGCTAAGGCGAGAACCAAATTTTGAAACGGATCACTCCGTGAAAGATTTGCAATCTAAAAAAGCGATTGTACGCAGTGCTAAGGCGAGGGCCACATTTAGAAAACCACCCGCCCTCAATCCGTGAAGCTCTTGTATTTTTTTCTAAAACGACTGTGCGCGGCGCTAATTTGAGAGCCACTTTTAAAACAAAAAACGCATGTGCGCGGCGCTAAGGGGAGAGCCACATTTTGAAAACCACCCACCCTCAATCCGTGAAGCTCTTGCACATTTTTAAAACGAATGTGCGCGGCGCTGAGGCGAGAACCACATTTTGAAAACGACCCGCCCTCCATCTGTGAAACTGTCGTCAATTTTCAAGTTCAAGGTCATAGGTGGTGGGGAAATCTCAGGCGAAACGCCTGGCCAACCCAAAAAAGTTTCCTCGGGGTGCGACAGGGAGAAGTTTTTGATAACAAAAGAATGGAGGAGGAGGAGGAGGAGGAGGACGAGGAGGAGGAGGAGGAGGAGGAGGACCAGAGGAAACCCAAGACGCATCAACGATGGTGGAAGTCACCCTCCCTCCGAGCTTCCTCTTCGTAGGCCCCTACAAGAAGTCATTTCCACTGAGGGAAGTGCCCCGTTGGGAGACAACCGTGTGAGGATCCTGAACCGTACCAAAGCACCACTCTCGAGACCCCAACGCCACAAATCAGCATGATTGTTGCGTCGTGACGATCCCGAGTCGTGCCAAAACGCCAGAACTGGGACTACAACGCCCTGACAATCTTGAATCGTTTCAGAACGCCGTTTCTGGTACGTTGACCATGGGAATCCGTGAAACTCTTGCGAAGGTGTAAGACAACTGTGCGCTGCGTTGAGGCGAGAGCCACATTGTGAAAAGGAGCCACCCTCGATCCGTGAAGCTGTGCTCACTTTTGTTCAGACGAGTGTGCGCGGCGCTAAGGCGAACGCCTCATTATGAAAAGGGGCCGCCCTCAATCCGTGAACCTCTGTGCAATTTGTTAAGACGATGGTGCGCGGCGGTAAGGCGAGAACCACATGCTGAAAAGGAACCGCCCTCAATCCGTGAAACTCTTGCAAGGAACCAAGGCGATTGTGCGCGGCGCTAAGGCGAGAGCCGCACTTTGAAAATGGCCCGCCCTCCAGCCGCGAGACTCTTGCAAATTTCTAAGCTTGAACATGGCACGGGAGTGTCAGGCGAAACGCCTGGGCCGCCCGTCCGACTGGCCTCGGGGTGCGGCAGGAAGGAGTTATCTATAAGGAAAAGGCATGGAGGAAGGGGGAGGGAGGAGGAGGAGGAGGAGGAGGGAAAAGGGGGAGGGAGGAACCGCGAGGAGGAGGAGGAGGAGGAGGAGGAGGAGGAGGAGGAGGAGAGGAGAGACGAGGAGAAGGAGGAGGGAGAGGGGCAAGGAGGAGGTAGGGGGAGGGATGGGAAGGGAGGGGGAGGGAGGAAGAGGGAGGAGGAGGAGGGGGGGAGGGGGGGAAGGAGGGCGAGGGAGGAGGACGAGGAGGGAGGACGAGGAGGAGGAGGACGAGGAGGGACTGCGACGGCCCACCTCGCCGGGGCCAGGGGAAGACTGGGAGCTGCTGGGGCGGCAGGCGCGCCTCGGGGGGCAGGGGGCTGGTCGCCGCCTCGCCCTCCGCCGACCCGTCGTCGTCGTCGTCGTCGTCGTCGTCGTCGTCGTCGTCGTCGTCGTCGTCGCCGTTGCCGTCGCCGGCGTCCTCGTCGTTCTCGTCGTCGTCGTCGTCGTCGTCGTCCTCGTCGTCGTCGTCGTCGTCGTCGTCGTCGTCGTCTTCGTTGTTGTCGTCGTCGTCGTCGTCGTCACCGTCGTCGTCGTCGTCGTCGTCGTCGTCGTCGTCGTCGTCGTCGTCGTCGTCGTCGTTGTCGTCCATCGTTCGTCGTGCGCCGTCCGTGGTATGTCGACTGTCGTTCATGTTCCGTTGTCTGTCGGCCGTCTTCGCCGTCTTTGCCGTGATGTAAAAAATCAATCAAGGAGGATCGATCGCGGAGGATCGATGGCGGATCGATCGATGACAGATCGGGGAGGATCGATCGAGTATCGAGGATCGGACATCGTCGCCGTCGTCCTCAGGGAGGACTGATCGAGGATCGAGGGTCGGAGCTCCAGTCAGTGTCTCGTGCTACAGATGTTCACCTAGCCTGGCGCAGGTGCTCGCCAGTGCTTGCGGAGTACACCTTAGGCGATGCTTAAGAAAACTTAAATTTTCGGCCAGAGTCTTGATTATTCTTAATGTTCCAATGTAAATCCTAAGATTTGAATGAAAATTTTGGGTTTTTACTCAAGTTCTGAGACTCTGAGTTTCTTAACCCATGATTTCTTAAGCATTTCGCAGGGTGTAAGGCTGGGGTGGGTGGATGGAGTACATCCTCCGGAGGCCATTTTGTAGTCATCCTCCAAAGAGGCCGTTTTTGCCCAGAAGTTCGTTTGCTGGCGTGAGGGTGCACAGCCACCCAGAGCTCGATCATCAACAGCAAGCATCAGCTCTCACACTCACTTAGTTACAAAAATTGTTGTTCGGTGTCTCGCTGCCTTTTCTTTTTGTTTTGAGGGAGCATCGATCGAGAATATCGGGATTAACATGTGTCAGCATGCGTTTTTCCGCAACGTGGACTCTCCGAGGTCTCGGGTACTTCTTCGGGGCCCTCTTTTAACCCCGAGCCGCTTTCGACGGTCGGTCCTGGGGTTCCGTTCCGGCAAGCGCCCCCTGGAGGCCGAAAAGTGTTCCGAACCCTTTTTTTTTTATCTAACAGCGAAGACTGATAGGTTCCTAGTAGGGTCAAAACAGAGCGTCATGACTCCCCAGGGGGTCTGGGCAGATGCCGGACGGGATCCGGGGACTCCTTTTTTGCCAACAGTAAAGCACTTCGTGGTCTTCGAGTTCCCAGAACTCCATTCCTGGGCATGATTTTGAATGCCCGGAGCCAACTGTAGGCCACTTCGTGGTCTTCGAGTTCCCAGAACTCCATTCCTGGGCATGATTTTGAATGCCCGGAGCCAACTGTAGGCCACTTCGTGTTCTTCGAGTTCCCAGAACTCCATTCCTGGGCCACATTTTGAATGCTGAGGCAGGCTGATGCTGAGGCTGAGGCAGGAGGCTGAGGCTGAGGCAGGCTGAGGCTGAGGCTGAGGCTGAGGCTGAGGCTGAGGCTGACTGAGGCTGAGGCTGAGGCTGAGGCTGAGGCTGAGGCTGAGGCTGAGGCTGAGGCTGCTGAGGCTGAGGCTGAGGCTGAGGCTGAGGCTGAGGCTGAGGCTGAGGCTGAGGCAGGCTGAGGCTGAGGCTGAGGCAGGCTGAGGCTGAGGCCGAGGCTGAAGGCAGACTGAGGCTGAGGCTGAAGCAGGCTGAGGCTGAGGCTGAGGCAGGCTGAGGCTGAGGCAGGCTGAGGCTGAGGCTGAGGCAGGCTGAGGCTGAGGCAGGCTGAGGCTGAGGCTGAGGCTGATGCAGGCTGAGGCTGAGGCAGGCTGAGGCTGAGGCCGAGGCTGAAGGCAGACTGAGGCTGAGGCTGAAGCAGGCTGAGGCTGAGGCTGAGGCAGGCTGAGGCTGAGGCTGAGGCAGGCTGAGGCTGAGGCTGAGGCAGGCTGAGGCTGAGGCTGAGGCTGATGCTGATGAGGCTGAGGCTGAGGCTGAGGCTGAGGCAGGCTGAGGCTGAGGCCGAGGCTGAAGGCAGATTGAGGCTGAGGCTGAAGCAGGCTGAGGCTGAGGCAGAGGCAGGCTGAGGCTGAGGCTGAGGCAGGCTGATGCTGAGGCAGGCTGAGGCTGAGGCTGAGGCTGATGCAGGCTGAGGCTGAGGCAGGCTGAGGCCGAGGCTGAAGGCAGACTGAGGCTGAGGCTGAAGCAGCTGAGGCTGAGGCAGGCTGAGGCTGAGGCAGGCTGAGGCTGAGGCTGAGGCAGGCTGAGGATGAGGCTGAGGCTGAGGCAGGCTGAGGCTGAGGCAGGCTGAGGCTGAGGCCGAGGCCGACGGCAGACTGAGGCTGAGGCTGAAGCGGCTGAGGCTGAGCTGAGGTGAGGCTGAGGCTGAGGCTGGCTGAGGCTGAGGCTGAGGCAGGCTGATGCTGAGGCAGGCTGAGGCTGAGGCTGAGGCTGATGCAGGCTGAGGCTGAGGCAGGCTGAGGCTGAGGCCGAGGCTGAAGGCAGATTGAGGCTGAGGCTGAAGCAGGCTGAGGGCAGAGGCAGGCTGAGCTGGCTGAGGCAGGCTGATGCTGAGGCAGGCTGAGGAGGCTGAGGCTGATGCAGGGGAGGCTGAGGCAGGCTGAGGCTGAGGCCGAGGCTGAAGGCAGACTGATGCTGAGGCTGAAGCAGGCTGAGGCTGAGGCTGAGGCAGGCTGAGGCTGAGGCAGGCTGAGGCTGAGGCTGAGGCTGAGGCAGGCTGAGGCTCAGGCTGTGACTGCGACTGCCGTTGCCGACTGTCATCGCGAATTCGACTACGACTGCGAGAACAGCAGAATTCTACAACTGGATTCTCATCTGAATCTTAAGGGGAATGCTTCCAGATATGCTCCTACACATCGCTGTTAGGTTGCTTTGCTGGGATAAT
>CAUYUJ010017031.1:90000-92500 GCA_963575745.1 Prorocentrum cordatum | reverse complement strand
TGTTCTGGAGACCAGGTGCATGCAGTCACGCGCAGGGATGCCATGATGGCCGCAAGTTTCCAGAAGGTGAGTGGACGGCCCGAGCAACTGTTCCGAGCGGCGCGAAGCATGCGGCGCGGAACCGCGGCCCACGAGGCCCCGCCGCGCGCGCGCTGGGCCGCGTTGTCGCGAGCAGTTCTTCATGCAGACGTCGCTGGGGGCTCAGTTCGTCACGGACGTGGTCGTGTTTCAGTCCCCGCTCGTGCCGATGCGCGTCGAGATGACGGGCCCCAGGCAGCGCGGCGAGCAGCAGCGCGCAGGCCCGCCATGTCAGTCGGCAAGGCCTGGGCGAACTCGCTGGGCCACGCCTGCTCGAGCGCCTGGCGGAGCCGCGCCTCGGAGGCGGCTGCCACGGGGTCGGGCTCCTGGGCCCTTCCGATGTCGTTGGGCAGACTGCCGCCCGCGGCGCCCTGGCCGCCAGCTGGCCCAGGTCCTCCAGGAGCTTGGAGACCAGCTGCGCCTGGGCCTGGTTCACCCCACGCTCGCCACACTTGGCCACCACCGCGGTGGTGTTGACAGTGAACTGCGGATGAGCTTGGCGAGCCACTTCGCCGCCTTCGCCATCGGTGCCAGGACCACTGCCAGCGCCATCGGTGACGTCCGCTGCAACCAGCTCCTGCGCGTGCGTCTTGGCCTGGGCGAGCTCCTGCTCGCTTTACTCGAGACGCTGCTGGGCGTCCTCCAACGCCTGCTGGGCCTCGGCGACCTTGGACCGCATCTCCGCCACCGTCTCGGTCCGCTTCGACATGACAGCCTCCTTGCGCTTGACGTCCCGTTTGGCGATCTGCAGCTTGGTGTCGGTAGGCTTCGCGTCGTGGATCTTCTTCCGCAACGCGTCGATCTCGGACTAGAAGGAGTCGATCGTGCCGTCGTAGTCTGTCGCGCTAGCGGCGCGTGCCTTGAGCACCTCGATCTCGTTGGCCAGCCAGTCGGCGCGCCTGCGCTCCGCGGTCCCGACGGTGGCGCCCGACTCGGCCGAGGAGCTGTCGACGTCCATCTCCCCCCTCCCTGGCCTTGGCCTCGAGCTGCTCGATCTTGGCCTTGAGCATGTTGATCTCCTCGGCGGGCCCCTTCTTGGACTTGTCCTGCAGCCGCTCGCCCTCCGCACGGCCCTCGGCAGGGCTTTGGGGGGCCGCCGGGAGGGGCCGCTGCGCCGGTGTCCGCCGAAGGAGACGCTTTTTTGTGGAGCTTGCACTTCGTACACTTGTCTGACGAACCAACAACTTCGATGCTCGTTTCGGGGACCTTCCTGGAGCCCACCGAACGGATCTGTTCGACCCCAGTTCGACTCAGGTTCGACTCAAGTTCGACTCAAGTTCGACTCAGGTTCGACTCAAGTTCGACTCAGGTTCGACTCAGGGTCGACCCACATCGACTGACGTTCGACGCAGCTTCGACGCACGAGTGGAGCGAGTGGCTCCAGGAAGGTCCCCAGAACGAGCATCCAAAACAACGCACACCCATACCCATAGGGGGGTCGGAGAGGGCTATGGGTGCGTGTTGTCGGATGGGGGTCCCCGCTCGAACGGGAGCGTTCCCCCGGGACCGACAACCCGCACCCATACCCATAGCCAGTCCTCCTCCCAACGACCCCCCTATGGGTATGGGTGTGTGTGTGTGTTGTTCGTTCGTCATTGTCGGAGGTGCCCGGGTTCCACCAGCGCTCTCCCGCTCTCTTTCTCTCGCAGTCATCGCAGCAGAGCCCGTCGGGCTTGTCGCGTCCGCTGCCGACCGCGCGCTGCCTGGGCCTGCCACCGCCGCCTGCCGGCCACGGGTGCTGCCAGCTTCCGGCCATGCCGTCGGGTTCGTGAGCGCTGCCGCAGTGATCAGGACGATGAGGCGGAGGGCGCTCCCCCAGGAGCTCGCAGAAAACTCGGAAGCTGGCCGCGGGCCAGCGGCATCCTCTCGGCCTGGAGGCTTGCAGCCCCCCAAGCTGCACATGCCTTGATCCAAAACGGCTACGGAGGAGGAGGAGGAGGAGGAGGAGGAGGAGGAGCAGGAGCAGGAGCAGGAGCAGGAACAGGAGCAAGACCAGGAACAGGAGCAGGAGCAGGACCAGGAGGAGGAGGAGGAGGAGGAAGGAGGAGGATAAGGAGGAGATAAGGAGGAATCATGATATTACGCAGTAGTAGGAATGAGAAGAAGCGTCATAACAGTAATAACACTATTGCTTGCAGTTATACGAGTAGTAAGAATTATAGCAAACATACTAAGAGTACTACGAACACTAATCATAACATTAGTAATATGACGAACACTACACTACGAGGAGGAGGAGGAAGGGGATGAGGAGGAGGAAGAGGAGGAGGGAATGGAGGAGGAGGAGGAGAAGGAGGAGGAGGAGGAGGAGGAGGAGAGTGAGGACTAATAAGCATAACACTGACACATGACATTACGAATGCCAATGCGATACTAATGATACAACTAAGGCGATTCATACTTACATTTGGAATGCGACGAA
>CAUYUJ010017031.1:82500-87500 GCA_963575745.1 Prorocentrum cordatum | reverse complement strand
GAGACGAGGAGGGAAGGAGGAGGAGGAGGAGGAGGAGGAGGAGGAGGAGGAGGGAGGAGGAGGAGGAGGAGGAGGAGGGAGGAGGAGGAGGAGGAGGGAGGGGGAGGAGGAGGAGGAGGAGGAGGAGGAGGAGGAGGAGGAGGAGGAGGAGAATAAGGCGGAGGAGGAGGAGGAGGAGGAAGAGGAGGAGGAGGCCGCGGAGGATGATACTGATGATGTTGATGATGAGGAGAAGGCGGAGGAGGAGGAGGATGAGACGGAGGATATGGAGGAGGAGGAGGACGGGGAGGAACAGGAGGATGATCAGGAGGATGAAGAGGAGGAGGAGAAGGAGGAGGGGGAGGAGTTGGAGGAGGAGGAAGAGGAAGAGGAAGCAGAGGAACTGTATTAATCATGCGCAGGGCAAGACGACGAATCCGAGCACGAATACTAATTCTAATACTAGTAATAATAATAACATAGGTAACACTACTAATAATGATAATACTAATAATAGTAATATTCAGAATGCTAATAACAATAATATTAAACATGCTAATCATACTCATAATAATCATATTACTAATAGTATGGCGACGAAGAGCACTTTTTTGATTCGCGGGTCGAGAGCGCACCTCTTCCGGTCGAAGCTAAGCGGGCCGCGCAAAGCTTGAATTAACAAAGAGGGACAGAAGGAGAGCGGCCTCACGGCAAGGCCAGGAGGAGGCAAAGCCTCGGGATCAGGTGGTGCCGAAAACGACGTGCTTGCAAAGGAACGCCTGGAACAGGAACCCGGTGGTCAAGTACTGGTAGAAGCAACATGCTGTGGTTGGTGGTGCCGTTAACGGCTCATAATGTACACCAGGCTCGAGTTGGCGGCGAGAGAGGACGCGCCTTGTACCCAAACGGCGTCGACCAGGGAGGGTGGAGAGCATCTCTGAGCCGAAGTGCAACGTTGTGCCATCGAACAGGAAGAGGAGCGGGTGGCCCAGACCGTGGTGGTTCAGGGTGCCACGGGCCCAGGGTACGGGAGCCGCAGTCTGAGGCGCGGCAGCCAGGACACGCCAGGATCATGCCGCCTATAACGACCGACAGGGTGCCGGTGTGCTGCACGAGGTGGAAGGAGTCCTGCCCTGCAGTGGCGAGCGCATGGGGCCGGGCCGAAGCCGTGCTGCGCCAGGGCGCTGCCGTTGTCCGCGGAGCCCAGGGCCGCGCCGGGGCCGCGCTGCGCCCAGGACCGCGGGGCCGCCGAGGCGGCAAGGTGAAACGGGATCATCGCGTGCGAGCGCCGGGCACCGGGCCGAAGCCGCGCTGTGCCCGGCGCGGCCGCCATGCGGGGGGGGGTAGCGAGCGGGGAAAGGGGAAAGCGGGCAGGGAGGAGAAACGACGGCCAGGCGGGCCAGCCAGCGCCGGGGCAGCCCCGTGTCGGCAGCCGGGCGTCCCCGCCAGCTACCGGAGGCACGTGGAACCTGCGAAATCAGGGGGGACTAGCCGTCCCATTATCAGGTAAGGGAGGGGGGGCAGGGGGAGAAAGGGCCAGTCGTTGCAGAAGGCGCCGAACAGGTCGTACCCGAAGAAGAGCGCCGTGAGGCTCTGACAGGGACAGGAGGGGCGGTCCGGACATGACGCCCGAGGCTTCGAGAACAGTTAGAAGCGTTCGAGATAAGTCAGCGTTTGGGCGCTGTGTTCCGTTCCGGTTGTCCGTGGACCCGGAGCTGAGTAAAGGGCCGAAGGGCCGTCCCCCGTGCCCATCGTCTTTGGCCGCATTCTGGTTCCGCCAGATGTCCTGATACAGGGCGTTTTCGCGGTCCCAGTGGATGTCGCAAGTGTACTGCGGGATCAGGAGGGACTAACCGTCCCATTATCAGGTGTGTAGGAGGAGGGGGGGAGGGGGAGACAGGGCCAGGCGTTGTAGAAGGCGACAAACAGGTCGTACCCGAAGAATATCGCCAAGAGGCCTTGCCAGGGACAGGAGGGGCGGTTGGTGCGGGCACCCTGGGCGGCGGCGTCAGTGGGAGCGTTCGGGGCAAGTCAGCGCCTGGGGCGCTTCCCGGTCCAGTTGTCTGTGGACCCAGAGCTGCGTGCTGGGCCGTCCCCGCGCCCCTCGCCTTTGGCCACCTCCCGCTTCCGCTGGAACTCCTGATGCAGGGCGTCTTCGCGGTCCCAGTCGATGCAGACGCCCGCGTTCCGGGACCAGGTACCCACGTCGTGGTGGCTGCGTGCCATTTCGTCCAGGAAGCGGTCGATCATGTCGGGCTTCCAACAGGACGGGTCGAACTTGACTGCGTCCCTGGTCTTGCCCTTGTCTTGGCCTACGTGCCTGCACCAGGAGTGCCAAGCTGCGGCGAAGCAGAAGCCTCCCTCGGCCTTCAGCCTTTTCAGGTGGGTGGGCGCCGTCTCGTCCGGGCGCCTCGGCCAGCTGGCGCGGCGCTCTTCCCGGGGGCGGCGACGAAGAACACAGACGATCATAATCAGTCCAACAGTACTACTAATACTACGAATACTATTAATACCGCTGTTACGAAAAGTAAGAATACGAACTCTAAGAAGAAGCCGAACGCGAATAATACGAAGACGAATGTTAATACTGCTAATACTACGACTAGTAAGACCAATAATACTAATATTACCAACGCTATTAACATGTAGGAGAAGGCGAGGAGGACGAGGAAGAGACGGATGAGGAGAGAGCGGAGGAGGCGGAGGAGGGGAGGAATCGAATGATGAGGCGGAGGATAAGGAGGCGGAGTAGGCGGAGGGGGCGGAGGAGGCGGAGGAGGCGGCGGAGGAGGAACAGGAAGAGGAGGATGACGCGGAGGAGGAGGAAGAGCAGAAACAGGAGGAGGACGACGAGGAGGAGGACGAGGAGGAGGAGGAGGAGGAGGAGTAGGAACAGGAGCGCGAGCATGGGCAGGAGCAGGAACAGGAGCAGGACGAGCAGGAGTAGCAGGATGAGGAGGAGGAAGAGGAGGTGAAGGAGGAGGAGTATGCGAAGGAGGAGGCGGAGGCGGAGGCGGAGGTGGAGGAGGAGGATGAGGAGGACAAAGAGGAATATTAATATAATTACGAAGAATATTAACACGTATGCTGCTAGCAACACTACAAGTAAGAAGTGTCAGACTAATACGAATGATAATAATAACGTCAATGCCAATAATACTTTAAAATAATACGAATGATGCAGTTAAGGAGAAGAACGCGGATACGAATACGACTACGAATACTAATGCTACTAATCTAATCGTACGAATACGAAGAATAGTTCTAATGGTAGTACGAGTACTACCATGAAGAAGAACCCGAGTACTAATAATAAGAAGAGTTCTGTTAATAGTGTGAAGAATACGCCTAAAACGAACAATACTGTTCTCAAGAAAATTACCAATTATATAAGAAGAACTATGAATACGACGACTGACGACCATACTAATACGACGAATAATGATAATACTTTAAGCGTGATAAGAAGCCACGTGTTAGTAGTAATACGAGCAGGAAGACTAATCAGAATAATAATCTTAATAGGAAGAAGGATCATATGATTACTAAGAACAACCAGACTATCATCAATCATAAATTAATCAGACTATCAGCATTAAGGATAATACTAAGTGAATCTTCGTAATCTCATTCATAATATTAATGTTAATGCGAGTAACAATAATAATAGCACTCATACCATGGATAACCATATCATAGTAATACTATGAGGAAGACTAATATTACTAATCTTACGAACATTAAGAATAGTTTGAACAAAAATAACATTAGTAATAAGAAACATACGAGTAATGACAATAATGCGAAACTCGTAGTAGAAGAAGAAAAGGAGGAGGAGGAGGAGGAGGAGGAGGAGGAGGAGGAGGAGGAGGAGGAGGAGGAGGAGGAGGAGGATGAGGGCGACAAAGTCTTCAAAATCGCCTCTGAGAGCCGTCTTGGGGCTTTCGTTTTTGGGGGATATTGGGGCCCTCTTTGGGGCTCTTTCGGTGGGTCTTGGGGCCCTCTTGGGGCCCTCTTGAGGCCCTCGTGGCGCTGTTTTGGGGCTCCTTTGGGAGCCCTGGGGGGGTCTTGGGGCCATCTTCAAGGCCATCGATCAAAGGGGGGTGCTAACATTCTGTTCCCCTTGTGGGCCCTCAAAGTCGCCTCTTGGGCGCTTTTGGGCGCTCTTGGGGCCGTCTGAGGGGCCTCTTGGGCTCCTCTTGAGCCTCTCTTGGGCCATGTTGGGACCATCCTGAGGCAGGCGGCAACGGGCGGTAACGTGGCGAAATCTCTCCGGACACACCCAGCGCAGGAGGCGGCAACGAGGCGGCAACGATGCGGCAACATGCGGCAACGTGGCGTAACGTCGATGAACCACCCAGCGCACGAGGCGGCAACGAGGTGGCAACTTGGCGAAACCTCGCCACACCCACCCAGCGCACGAGGCGGCAACGTGGAGTTACGGGCGGCAACGTGGCAAAACCTCGCGGAAGCCACTCAGCGCATGAGGCTGAAACGAAGCGGCAAGAATGCGGCAACGGGCTGCAAGGTGGTGGCGATGAGGCGGCAGCGGGCGGCAACGCAGCGAACCTCGCTGGATCCACCGTGCGCACGAGGTGCCACCGAGGCGGCAACGGGAGGAAACTTTCCGACACCTCGCCGTGCTCACCCCGCGCACGAGGCGGCAACGAGGAGGCAGCGGGCGGCGCAGGAGGCGGCAACGAGGCGGCAACGAGGCGGCAACGAGGCGGCAACGAGGCGGCAACATGGCGAAACCTTTCCAGAACTATCCAATTCTTCAGGGAGAGGAGCAAGCGCCCCAAAGCGCAAGCACCGATGGGTTAATTTGAACGCAGAATCACCCTTCTTGCATGAAGTTGTGACGTTGCATTGTTGTTGGCCGTGTCGCATGGTGCTTCACAGCACCATGAACTTTTAATTCTGGTATCTACCATTCACACGAACGCACCGACCATGGTTATTTGTCAGCAAGTCTTTTGATATGGTGCAGAAGCACACATGTGAGTTAATACCAGCGCGAA
>CAUYUJ010017031.1:52500-72500 GCA_963575745.1 Prorocentrum cordatum | reverse complement strand
GCGCATTTGTCGCCACCTTCGTGGTCTCCTGGGGGGCCCAGCTGAGGTACGTCCCACGCGGATCACCTCGGTACCTCGCCGTCCCCTGGGGCGCTTGCGATCTGCGCAATTGTCGCCACTTTCGTGGGCTCCTGGGAGGCCCAGCGGAGGTGGGATCCCACCGGGGGGGATCACCCTCGGTGACCTCGCCCTCCCTGGTGTGGCTTGCGATCGGCGCAAACCGTCTCCACTTTTCGTGGGTGCTCCTGGGAGGCGGCTCTCGGAAGGTACGTCATACGCGGACTCACCATGTGATCCTCGCGCGGCACCGTGGTGGGCTTGCGATTTGACTGCGCAACTGTCGTCCACTTTCGTGAGCTCTGGGCTCCTGGGAGCCGCAGCGGAGGTCGTCATAAGCGGATCACCACGGACTTATTGGCTGCCTCTATGGATCATTGTTGGGTTGCTCTTTCTGCGCAAATTGCCGGGTCCTTGCAGATGCCAGTCGCCTTGGTGGTCCTGAGTATAGTCGCCACAGATTAGAAATTGTTTGTTACTCACAGGCGGGTATTTTTTTCTTTTCCCAGCCCTCCTGTGTTGGGTACTCGTTTTGAATGGAGCAGTGTGGTCGCCCCGTCCTTCCTTCCTTCCTTCCTTCCTTCCTTCCTTCCTTCCTTCCTTCCTTCCTTCCTTCCTTCCTTCCTTCCTTCCTTCCTTCCTTCCTTCCTTCTCCTCCCCTCTCCTCCCCTCCTCCTTCTCTCCTGTTTCCGGTGTTCCCCTCTCCTCTTCCCTCGTGCCGTCGGGCTGCGATCTGCGCAACTGTCGCCACTTTCGTGGGCTCCTGGGAGGCCCAGCGGAGAATCCTGGTTGCCACGCGATCACGCACAAGCCCATCGCCGCCCCTGCCGGGGCTTGCGATCCATGCGGCAATTGTCGCCCACTTTCGTGGGCTCCTGTGGAGCCCAAGCGGGAGGTACATCGTACGCGTATCACCATGGGACCTCGCTCGCCGTCCTCTGTGGGCTTGCGATCTGCGCAAATTGTCGCCACCTTTCGTGGGGCTCCTGGAGGCCACTGGAGTGGGTCCCACGCGGATCACCTCGGTACCGGCCCCCCCCATCTCCGCCGCCCCTTTGTGGGCTTGCGATCTGCGCAATTGTTGCCGCTTTCGTGGGCTCCTGGGAGGCCCAGCGGAGGTGGGTCCCACGCGGATCACCTCGGTACCTCGCCGCCCCTTTGGGGGGTTTGCGATCTGCGCAATTGTCGCTACTTCCGTGGGATCCTGGGAGGCTCAGCGGAGGTACATCGTACGCGGATCACCTCGGTACCTCGCCGCCCCTTTGGGGGGGTTGCGATCTGCGCAATTGTCGCCACTTTCGTGGGCTCCTGGGAGGCCCAGCGGGGGTGGGTCCCGCGCGGATCACCTCGGTACCTCGCCGACCCCTTTGGGGGGCTTGCGATCTGCGCAATTGTCGCTACTTTCATGGGATCCTGGGAGGCTCAGCGGAGGTACATCGTACGCGGATCACCTCGGTACCTCGCCGGCCCGCAATTGTCGCCACTTTCGTGGGCTCCTCTCCTGGGAGGCCCAGCGGAGGTGGGTCCCACGCGGATCACCATGCTACCTCGCCGCTCCTGGGGGGCTTGCGATCTGCGCAGCCGTCGCCGCTTTCGTGGGCTCCTGGGAGGCCCAGCGGAGGTGGGTCCCACGCGGATCACCTTGGTACCTCGCCGCCCCCTGGGGGGCTTGCGATCTGCGCAATTGTCGCCACTTTCGTGGGCTCCTGGGAGGCCCAGCGGAGTACCTCGCCGGCCTCTGGGGGGCTTGCGATCTGCGCAATTGTCGCCACTTTCCTGGGCTCCTGGGAGGCCCAGCGCAGGTGGGTCCCACGCGGATCACCTCGGTATCTCGCCCCCCCCTGGGGGGCTTGCGATCTGCGCAGCCGTCGCCACTTTCGCGGGCTCCGGGGAGGCCCAGCGGGGGTTGGTCTCACGCGGATCACCTCGGTACCTCGCCGCCCTTTTGGGGGGCTTGCGATCTGCGCAATTGTTGCCGCTGGGAGGCCCAGCGGAGGTGGGTCCCACGCGGATCACCTCGGCACCTCGCCGGCCGCTGGGGGGGTTGCGATCTGCGCAATTGTCGCCACTTTCGTGGGCTCCTTGGGGGCCCAGCGGATGTGGGTCCCACGCGGATCACCTCGGTACCTCGCCGCCCCCTGGGGGGCTTGCGGTCTGCGCAATTGTCGCCATTTTCGTGGGCTCCTGGGGGGCTTAGCGGAGGTGGGTCCCACGCGGATCACCTCGGTACCTCGCCGCCCCCTGGGGGGCTTGCGATCTGCGCAGCTGTCGCCGCTTTCGTGGGCTCCTGGGAGGCCCAGCGGGGGTGGGTCCCACGCGGATCACCTCGGTACCTCGCCGCCCCTTTGGGGGGCTTGCGATCTGCGCAATTGTTGCCGCTTTCGTGGGCTCCTGGGAGGCCCAGCGGAGGTGGGTCCTACGCGGATCACCTCGGTACCTCGCCGCCCCTTTGAGTGCTTGCGATCAGCGCAACTGTCGTGGGCTCCTGGGAAGCCCAGCGGAGGTGGGTCCCACGCGAATTACCTCAGTACCTCGCCGCCCCCTGGGGGGCTTGCGATCTGCGCAGCTGTCGCCACTTTCGTGGGCTCCTGGGAGGCCCAGCGGAGGTGGGTCCCACGCGGATCACCTCGGTATCTCGCCGCCCCCTGGGGGGCTTGCGATCTGCGCAGCTGTCGCCACTTTCGGGGGCTCCCCGGAGGCCCAGCGGAGGTACATCGTACGCGTATCACCATTGGACCTCGCCGCCCCTGGGGGGCTGCGATCTGCGCAATTGTCGCGACTTTCGCGGGCTCCTGGGAGGCTCAGCGGAGGTACGTCATACGCGGATCACCACGGTACCTCGCCGCCATTGGGGGGCTGCGATCTGCGCAATTGTCGCCACTTTCGTAGGCTCCTAGGAGGCCCAGCGGAGGTGGGTCCCACGCGGATCACCACGGGACCTCGCCGCCCGTGGGGGGCTGCGATTTGCGCAACTGACGCCACTTTCGTGGGCTCCTGGGAGGCCCAGCGGAGGTGGGTCCCACGCGGATTACTTCGGTACCTCGCCGGCCCCTGGGGGGCTTGCGATCTGCGCAGCTGTCGCCACTTTCGTGGGCTCCTGGGAGGCCCAGCGGAAGTACGTCATACGCGGATCACCACGGGACTTCTTGCTGCGCTCTTCTGGAAGCATTGTTGGGTGCTCTTTCTTCGCACTGCGGGTCCTTCAGAATGCCAGTCAGCATTGAGTGGTCCTGAGTATAATCGCCACATGTATACAAAGGGTTGGGTACGTCACAGGTTTTTTGTGTGCGTGTCTGTTGTTTTCTATTGCAACCCTCGCTGGGGGTGCAGGGTTCTTATGCGCACGGCTGTCGTTTGATCATTTGTTCCCAGGTTGATATGCCGACAACGTGCTGGGTACGACCACCACCACCTCTTTCTCATGCTCCTCGTTCTCTCCTCCTTCGGATCCTCCCGCCCCGTCCTGCCTTCCACCCCTGCTTCTCCACCGACCTGCAGATGTCTCGAGCTCTCCTCCTTCTCCTTCGAGGAGGAGGAGAAGGAGGAGAAGAAAGAGGCGGATGATGATGATGCTGATGATGATGCTGATGATGATGATGATGATGATGATGATGATGCTGCTGATGATGATGATGATGATCTGCTGCTGCTGCCGATGATGATGATGATGACGATGATGATGATGCTGATGATGATGCTGATGATGATGATGCTGATGATAATGATGATGCTGATGATGACGATGATGATGATGATGCTGCTGCTGATGATGATGATGATGCTGATGCTGATGCTGATGCTGATGCTGATGCTGATGATGATGATGATGATGATGATGATGATGATGATGATGATGATGATGATGATGATGATCTGATGATGATGATGATGATGATGATGATGATGATGATGATGATGATGATGGGAGGAGGAGGAGGAGGAGGAGGAGGAGGAGGAGGAGGAGGGATGAGCAGGAGTGTAGGGAGGAGGAGGAGGAGGAGGAGGAGGAGGAGGAGGAGGAGGAGCGAGGAGGCGGAGGAGGCGGAGGAGGGGAGGAGGCGGAGGAGGCGGAGGGGAGGAGGAGAGGAGGAGGAGGAGGAGAGGGAGGAGCAGGAGGAGGAGGAGGAGGAGGAGGAGGAGGAGGAGGAGGAGAGGAGGAGGAGGAGGAGGAGGAGGAGGAGATGGAGGAGGAGGAGGAGACGGAGGAGGAGGCGGAGGCGGAGGCGGAGGAGGAGGAGGAGGAGGAGGAGGAGGAGGAGGAGGCGGAGGAGCAGGATGATGATGAGGAGGAGAACGAGGAGGATCAGGAGGAGGATTAGGAGGGGGAGGGGGATGAGGATGAGGAGGAGGAGGACTTGTGTAAATCCAAGAGGCACCAATGATGTTTTAATACACCTCTCTCTCCAAGCTCCCTCTTCATAGGTCCCATACAACGGTTCATTTCCACTGAGGGAACTGCCTCGTTGGAAGACAACCATTCGAATACCCTGGATAATGCCAGAACATCGTTCTCGGGACTACAACGCATCGTATCGACCTGACTGCTGCGTCCTGACGATCCTGAATCGCGCCAGAACGCCACTCCTGGGACTTCAACGACGCGAATCAACATAACTGTTGTGCCCTCATAATCCGGAAGCCTTCAACTTCTCACAAAGAATGAACGCGGCGTGAAGGCGAGAGTCACATTTTGAAAGTGAGCCGCCCTCAATCCTTGCAGCTCTTGCAAGCGTTACAGAAGAATGCGCGCGGCGCTACAGCGAGGACCACATTTTGAAAACGGGTCGCCCTCAACCAGTGAAGTCCGGACAGTTTTTTGAACAATTGTGCGCGGCGCTATGGCGAAAACCACATCTTGCGAACGGTTCGCCCTCAATCCGTGCAACTCTTGCACACTGAAAACGAAGGTGCTTGGCGCTTCCTTTTTGAAAACGACCCGCCCTCCATGTGTGAAGCTGTTGTTAATGTTTGAGCTTCAAGGTCGTAATTGATGAGGAAGTCTCAGGTGAAACGCCTGGCCCGCCCTAACAAGTGGCCTCGGGGTGCGACAGGGAGACGTCATTCACACGGAAAAGGAATGGAGGAGGAGGAGAAGGAGGAGGGGGAGGAGCAAGAGGTCGAAGAGTAGCGCAGCGG
The DNA here is from genome assembly GCA_963575745.1 of Prorocentrum cordatum. Classification (NCBI taxonomy): domain Eukaryota; class Dinophyceae; order Prorocentrales; family Prorocentraceae; genus Prorocentrum; species Prorocentrum cordatum. The sequence goes on along the minus strand of CAUYUJ010017031.1, from coordinate 67,307 downwards.
GGGGGGAGGAGGAACGAGGGGCGAGGAACGACGAGCGAGGAAAACGGCGGAGAAGATGAACATGAATTTAAATATGATGATGATGCTGGTGATGTTGATGATGATGATACGCAGGAATAGAAAGTAGACAGTAGACAATAGCGAATAGCGAGGCGTGAGTAGTGAGTAGTGCGCAGTGAGTAGAGAGTAGTGAGTAGTGAGTGGTGAGTAGCGAGTAGCGGGTTGCGAGTAGGGAGTAGGAAGTAGTGAGTAGTGAGTAGTGATGAGTGAGTAGCGAGTAGGGCGCTGTGAGTAGTGAATAGTGAGGAGGGAGTAGCCAGGAGTCAGTAGTCAGTAATGAGTAGGGAGTAGTGCGTACCGAGTAGGGAGTAACGAGTAGTGCGTAGTGAGTAGTGAGCAGGGAGTAGGGAGTAGTGAGTAGTGAGTAGTGAGAAGCGAGAAGTGGGTATAGAGTAGTGGGTAGGGAGTAGGGAGTAGCGAGTATAATTTTGTGAGTAGTGAGTAGTTCGTCGTGAGTAGTGAGTAGTGAATAGTGAGTAGTGACTAGCGACTTTCGACTAGTGACTAGTGAGTAGGGAGGAGGGAGTAGTGAGTAGTGAGTAACGAGTAGTGCGTAGTGGGTAGTGAGTATTGTGTATGGGGTAGCGAGTAGCGGATGGTGAGTAGTGAGTTGTGGGCAGTGCGTAGTGAGTAGTGCACTGTGAGTACCCAGTAGTAAGTAGTGGATAGTGGTTCGTCGGTAGTGAGTAGTGCTTAGTAGTGAGTAGTGGGCAGTGACTCGTGTTTTTGAGTAGTGAGTATGGAGTACTGGGTAGTGAGTGTTGAGTAACGCGTTGGGAGTAGCGAGTAGGGAGTAGGAAGTAGTGAGTAGTGAGTAGTGGGAGCGTAGTGAGTAATCAGTAGTGGGTGGTGAATAGTGCGTATTGGGTAGCGAGTAGGGCGTAGGGGGTAGCGAGTAGTGAATAGTGAGTAGTGAGTACTGTGTAGGGAGCAGGGAGTAGCGATTAGCGAGTAGTGGGTAGTGAGGAGTGAGTTGTGGGCAGTGAGTAGTGAGTAGTGAAGTGTGAGTAGTGGGTAGTGGATAGTGGTGAGTGGGTAGTGAATAGTGATTTTTGATTAGTGAGTAGTGGGTGGTGAGGTGTGTTTAGTGAGTAGCGAATATTGAGTAGTGGGTAGTGAGTAGTGAGTTGTTTGTAGTGGGTAGCGAGTAGTGAGTAGGGGGTAGGGAGTAGTGAGTAGTGGGTAGTGGGTAGTGAGTCGTGGGTAGTGAGTAGTGAGTCGTGGGTAGTGAGTAGTGAGAAGTGAACAGTGAGTAGCGAGTAGTGAAATGTGGGTAATGCGTAGTGCGTAATGAGGAGTGAGTACTATTTGGGGGTAGGGTTTGGGTTTGGGGGGTTATGGGTTAGGATGAAGGTGAGGATTTGTGTTAGGGGTGGTAGGGGTCGGGTTCCGGAGACCAGGGGCCCCGTGGCGAAAGAGGGGAGGGGGGCGGGCTTCGAATTTGGCGGCCAAAAAGAGGGAGGGGGGGGGGGTCGGACCCCCCCCGCCCCTTTTGAAAGGGGGGGAGGGGGGGGGGGGGTCCCCGACGAGGGACTGGGAAAGGGGGAGGGGGGGGGTCCCCGACGACGGATCGGGAGAGGGGGAAAGGGGGGGGTCCCCGACGACGGATCGGGTAAAGGGCCCCCCCGCCCCCACGCCCCCCCTTGGGGTCATCCAGCGGCGCGCCCACGATAATGGTGATGATGGTGCTGATGATGCTGATTATGCTGCTGATGATGATGATGATGATGATGATGATGATGATAATGTGATGATGGTGATGATGATGATGCTGAGGATGAAGATGAGGATGAGGATGATGAGGATGATGATGATGCTGTTGTTGGTGATGATGATGATGATGCGGACCGTGGCGATGATGAGGAGGAGGAAAAGGAGGAGGAGGGGCAGAGGGATGATGATGATGATGATGATGATGAGGAGGAGGAGGAGGAGGAGGAGGAGCAGGAGGGGCAGGAGGAGGAGGAGGACGAGGAAACCACGAACCGCCAAGCGATGGAGGCATCTCAGTGGCAGTGTGCCGTCCCATCGGCCACGATTCCGTTTCATGTCACCTGGCAGTCCAATGTCCCATACCTTTCCCCTTCGCTTCTTACGCTCCATTTCGGGGACTTCCTCATCCCAGGTTCCCACAGGCGATTCTCCGACCTCTCGACTCCCGCAACAAGTACCGCCGCGGCTACCTCGGCCAACCCAGCTTGGCATCGTCGGGGGCGAAAACGTCAAGCCGCTGCGCGTCTACTAATACGAGTGACATCAGCGCGCTCATGACTAGACCAACAAACGCAGCATCAATGTCGCGCTGCACAAGAACTCTTGCAAGAACACTACAACGTCCAGCAACCACCTCGGCATCCACCTCGATCTGCGACCATGGCGACATCGCTGAGAGCAGCCGCGAGCGGATCGGGATCGGCGCAACCGCCGTGGAGATCATCGGGCCACCCACGATCCAGCGCTACAGCGCCAAGGCTTTCCACATCGGCCATCGGCGCAGGACTCGAGCGCTGGAGGCTGTATATTGGTGGGCCAGCGGGCCGACAATCACCCGGGCAAGCCCTGGGGCCAGAACGGGAAGGGCCAACTGCCAGGGCGGCAAAAAGAGGAGCGACAACCGGGATCCCGCCAGCAACAACCAGGAGGGCAAGGGCGTTTAGTGCAGGGGGGAAGGCCAGACCCAACGCGCACCAGGAAAAGACGCCCAAGAAAAACAGCGGCCATCACTGCGGCGACAACTACAACGAGCACGTCGCGAACGCGATCAACAACGTCATCGCGTGCGGAAAATCCACGCCGTCAGGAGGCGCGGCTGGGAGTTACCTCCCGACGACCACCAGCTGAGGGGCGAAAGGGCGAAGGTCGCGCGCGCCGAGGAGCGAAGGGCGGCAGCTGCAATTGCTGGCAACAATGCAGCAGGCTTACCTACTACCGACGCCGTAGCACAGATCGCCTTCATCGAAACAATGGTCCTGACCAGCGTGCCCTGGGCCCAGCGACCGAGAGAGCTCGATGGTGCCGAGAGGACCATGGGGGACTATTGCGAGCGCTCCAGGGTCCACCAGCAACCGATGACGATCTACATGAACGAGATCGAGAATCAACTTGAGGAGCTCGCCACCCTCCAACGCGACGTCAGCAATGCAAGGTATGATCGACACAGAGACGCAGAAGCCGCTGATGGCGAAACAGATCCGCAGCAAAGAGCCGCACCGCCAAGAAGACCGCCCGCTCCGTCGCCAGCGCTGAGGAGGTAGGCGTAGGCAGGCGAAGCCGCGGACGGGCGGGACCTCGGCGCCAGACCCAGGGTTCTGAAGGAGGACAACCAGCGCATGGCCAACGACATCGAGAAGGACGCGAAAAAAACAGCATCTTGTGTCGGCAAGGGCCGATGGCTACAATGACGGGCTGAAGATGGAGATGCAAAGCTCCATGCCGGCTGCAGAAAAAATGGCAGCGCGCTGCGAGTGCATTCAGAACATCAGCGTGGCTAAACTGACCAGGGCTCAGGCTGAGATCGAAGCCATGAAGAGATCTCCAGGTCACGTGGCACATCATATGGGGCGTGAGCCGTTGACCGCGAACGACCGCCGACTGCGGGGGGAGCCCGGGACACGCAGAAGAAGCTTGCCGACAGCAACCGCGTGCGAGACAGCGTGGGAGAGAGGCGCAGAAATATTGGCAGCAGAACGGCTGCATGATTACAGCGCGGCCCTGGGGGCCGAGGGCCACGTCGCTGGCGTCGAAGCCGCAGCGGCCGAAGACTGGATCAGGGGCCGCAGCGACAACGACGCCCTGCACTCGAGGTTCGGGATTGCAGAGGGAAGAAGCATGCGAGCGAGGCAGGAGCTACCAGAGCAACGCAGGCGCGCGGGGGTAACCATCCACGTGGCCAGCGGCCAGCGCCAGCAGAAGCATGCCGGCGTCGAGCAGGACACTCGACGACAGCAGGGGCGTCGATGACACCAGACAACAAGATGCGTGCGCAACCACGAGCAGCAAGTGCGTTGCACTGCTCTACTAGCTGAAGGGTCAGTTCAGCTCGCGCCGCAGCGAGCTGACATGGGCGCGGCAGATCAACGAGAAGCCCGTCAATATGAAGTAGGACGCAGCGGAAATTTCGGAGACGCGGGAAGGGAGGGCGGGTGAAGCCACTGAGGAGTTCTAGCACGCCCGACAGGCGGCCATCTTCGGCCAGCAGCACCTCGACAGTGCCGAGATGGTCGACGCTGTCGACCAGGCTCTCAGCGCGCCGTCGCCGCAACTGTAGTCTTCCCAGCAGTCCAACCATTTGAACGCCCACTCGATGATGGAGAAACGCAGGAGACTCAGACACAGTCCGACAAAACGCTCCGCGAAGCCGACCTACATGCAGTACCAGTGTCGCAACCTGTGCCACATGTCCATTCCGCCAGGGACACAGAGAGAGTCGTGACTGCGCCACCGGGAGAACCCCAGACTGACGAGATAAAATGGCCAACGCCACCAGCCCCAATCTGGTCTTCGGGATCCACGCCGCCAGGACAACCGCGTCCTCCATCCAGCCGTGCTCAGGAGATTACTGGCATCGACGCGCCATCACCTGCGAAGACAGGGATGGCGTCGTCGCCCCGACAGGGCAGATGACGCCGCAACCAGCGTGTCCTCGCTGGGCCTTCATTGGCTTGGCACCAAGCGCACGATGAACGAAGAGGGCCACTATCGATCGCAGCGAGCTCCGCGACGTTGCCGCTAGGGCCCCCGTGGCCAAGGCCCCCTCCGACAGATGCTTCGATGGGCGACGAAGCCAACGTTGCCGAGGAATCAACGGACTCATGGTGGCGGTCACACTACTGCGTCGGACCGCGCAAAAACGACGCCGCATCTGGTGAGTCTTGCGCGCCGCCAAATATTGCCAACCCAGACCGGCATGGCCCATCGAAGCGGGGCGACAACGATTTCGACCAACGATCGGAGGAGGTAATTCAGACGGACAGTCCAACGGGCTCCGACCAACTACGGCGACCAGCCACGGCGCTATTTCGACGGCGTGCAAAGCCAGCGGCTCCCCGCACTCAGGGCAGTAGAGCGACGGGCGACGTAGTGAATGCACGACGGCCAACTCCACTGCCACCCTTCACAGGGCCGCAGTGCCAGTGCAGCCCAGGGAAAGGGCCCAGCTGGGACCTAGTGACCGAGTGTTGAGACAAGATGTGGGGAACCTACATTGACGTCGGCAACTCCATGACCTTTGCCCTGCAAGTGTGGAGGTCAAATATCATGTCCACGAGCGACAGGCCTCATCCGATGGGCAATCCTGCGTCGCGCGAGACTGCCAACCATCTGGGGGCCACGCCACGAGGAGTCCAGCGGGAAAAAATACGGTAAAGTTCAACTTCGTAGTGACCGAGTCGATCGCTGGCGTCCTCAGGCGCACCTCTACGCCCCGCCTCATCATCGACTTCCCCGACCTACATGGGCCAGAGCGGTTCAATCCACGCGCCGTCGCGGCACTCGAATTTGCCCCGCCCAGAACGCGCGGGGTGATCGCGCGCATCCACTTGGGCGCCGACGGCGCTCTCCAGACCTGCTCCACAGGGGGCGCTTGGGCCGTCGCGATGACCATCGGAGATGACGGCGGTTTTGCATGTTGAGGAAGACTTGTCAGCCAAAGTCACAGATTCCACGGCGGCACACATGGGACCACCTACAGCAACATCGACGAAATTGACGGCGCTTATCTGGGCATGCGCATGGATATACAGCCGAGCAGAAGTCTACAACAGCGTGCCAGTAACTGTGCGCGCCGACTCCATGGTGGCAATTGGGTTAGCCGCTGGAGCGTTCGCACCTCGCAGCAACTTTGACTTGGTCGCAGTTACCACCCAGCTACTCCAGATGGCATCTAACGCCGCTGACCTTTGCACCGACCACGCGCGCGCTCGCGCCGGCCGCCCTTGGCGCCAGCTGGCTGACTCTGTGGTGAAGAGGTCAAGTCAACGCGACGAGACCAGCCCGCTGCCAGAATGGGCCGCAGTATTTGATGCGCAACGCCATCGGCAATGGAAATGGCTACAGCAGGCTGACGACGACACGCGCAAAGCAAGCCCGTGCTCTCGGTGGGCGCGCTAATGAGAACTCGGGCTGCTTGCTCCTCGTGACCCATCGACATTTCGCATGCGGCAACCAGCAGCACGAAGCGCTACTTATGCTCTAGCCACTTCAGAATTCTGTGCCCAGACCCGAGGCTCCTCGTCGTGCGCGTCGCGGCACCGGGCTTCAAGAGGACCGTGGCTGTGGCTTTCGTTACTCACGGACGTTCGGGCGAAGAAAAGGCGTATACTTTCTGGGCCAACATCAATCACAAATCTCGCGCTGTCGGGGTCGACCTCGCCATGGTGGTCGACGCCAACGCCACAGCGGGAGAGCGCATCTTCGACCCGACGGGCGACTGCGGAGGGGGGCTCGAGGAGGACGAGGCTGGCGCGCGCTCCCGCGAGTTCCTCATCAGGTACCACATGGCCGCAGTCGGCACTGCTATAGGCTGCAGAGGTCCGAGCTACACATACACCACTGGTGGCAACAATGAGCGCATCGAGTACATCGTCATCCCAACAGCCAACCTAGACGCGGTGACGGATCCCGCCGTCATCGTCGTCATCGACGCGGTTCAGGAAGACGGGGATCACTTCCCGGTTTTGATGAGCTAGCAGTATTTTGACGTCGCCCGCATTAGGCGTGCAGCCCCACGATTGGACCCCAAGAAGATTAACCACGCGACCCACCAGAGTATATTCCGCCATCAACTTATCAAACTACGTTTGTACCTGTGGGGCAACGACATAAACGACCGCGCCCACTACCTGAATGCAAGTATCCGAGAAGCAGCCGAGACAGCCTACAAGACGGAACCGTTTCGAGTGCGCAAACCGCACATCATCAACACGACGTTCGCGCTGATCAGGATAGGGAAAGCATGTCAATGGGCACGAAGAGGATGGAACTACGCACCGCACTCTACGCAGGCACGCATGCGTACAGCTGTGTTCGCTTACCAGCTCACGGAGGCAACCGTGCCTACAATTACAGGATACTGCGCAATGGAAGGTCCCACCGCGCTCGCCAACCTCATGCAGGCTGGCAGTGGGCCCCGCGAAATAGTTTCCGCGTTCATTTCTAACCTTGCAACCTCCACCGCCACCTTTACCCAAACTCAACCTCACTCGCGTCTGTTTGTCTTCACTGCCCGCCTCACCACCTCCACTTGCTGTCTTGCCTCGGCGCCTACGCTTTGCTTTTTAACTCGGCCGCCCCACCGCGCAGTCTCGCGTCTCAGCCGCTGCCGCGCCCCCGCCGCCCAATCCTTTGCTGAGCAAGGGCACCTCAATAGAGGGGAGCCTCAGGGCGCTCCCAGGGCACTGGCCCCAAGAGGCCAGGGGGCCCGAAGGGGAGGGACTCTCCCATAACGGGCCCGCGGCCCCCGCTTCGTCCACGATTTTTGCATCGCCACGCCTACTGCCGCCACGCGATCCTTTCTCTCTCCTCTTCTTTTCTTCGACGTTATGATGTTGATGATTTGATGTCGCGTCCCTTCCTTCTCTTCTCTTTCCTGTCCCGCGGGGCCTCGGCCCTTACTTTTGTGTAACTTCCCCCGGGGGGCCCGGCCAGGCCTGCCTGGGGATGGTGGCAGCGTCGAGGGAATTCCGCTGCCGTCATTGTCTCATTGCCTCAGGAGGAGGAGGAAGGTGGAGGCTTCTTCGGGGGGGTGCGGATGTCCCTGGGGGCCCCAGACGTTTCCAAAGGTCCTGGAGGGCTCCGCGGAAGCTTCCGCAAGTTTATTGAGCCTTCTGGAAGTACACGGCTAGCCCTGGTCTTAAACAGGGGTCGGATGTATTGGGCGGGTCGGTTGTCGAGGCCTGCGGCGCCATTCCAGAATGTTCGTTTGCCGTCAACGTCATGTCTTTGCGTGTCTCGAGGCGGCTTCCAGGCATGCTCTGCAGCTGGCGACGGAGGGGCGCAATGAAGCTTGCGCGCGCCCGTCAGGCAGATATGTGTCAGCTGAACTCTTGGCCACCTCCCTGCATGAGCTGGGGTCCCTTCTGCACCGCGTGCGGCAGATTCGTGTCGTGTCGACGCGACGGCGACTCCAGCATTTGCATTCAAGGCTGTACGCTGCCACTGGGGTGGAATCGCCCGATATGGAACGATCCACGCAATCGGAAAGCCAGGGCTTTCAAGCTTAACGACCCACGCAGTGTCAGGAACCACCTCCACTGTCGTCACGACACGAAGCTGCCGTAGTCAAGCTGTTCTCATAATTAAGGTCTTGCCACTCTTCATTGGTCGTGCCGATCGCCGAGAATTCGGTTAACCTGGCCGGCCAATCGAGCATCATCGTTCTCCGTCGTGGTGAGAAAATAAATTTGCCGTAGTCAATCGGGATGGACGAAAGGGGGAATTGGGAAAGGGGGGTTTACGAAATCTGCTGCGTGCAGCTGGTTTCGGCCCCACCGAGGGGCCCATTCCTCGGTACACAGCCGCCTCCGGCGCCGGGAGGCGCTGGGAAAATCAGCTCCGCGAGCTGATTCTCAACCCCCCCCTTTGCTATCCCCCCCTTTCGCCCGGCCCGAGTCAAGCTCGCCCCAAACCTTATCCCTGGCCGAGGACGGCGCGGGTACCCCGATCGCCCAGCTCGTCCGGACCGAGGCGGCTCCGGAGAATCTGCCCGCGGCGGTCACATTCACGGCGCAGAGCACATCGGCGTCGGTCGGCCGCCTCGAGACGAACAACGTCGTGCTGAACGACAAGAAGATATCCAAGGTCTCTGCTGCAGTCAAAGCGTTAGGACAAGGCCCACTCTGGGTTTCGAACGGGGCTCGAGGGGGCTCGATGTTCCTCGGGTGTGTCCGCGGGTTTTCCCACTGCTTTTCGTGGGCCCATAGGGGGCTCCACCGAAGGTCTCAGTGGGGCCGCCCGCATGCGTCCGCCACACCCAGTACAGCGTCTCGTGGCCCCATAGGGAGCTCCAGCGAAGACTCCAGTGGCACCGCCCGCACGCGTCCCCCCCGCCCAGTTCAGCGTCTCGCGGCCCCATATGGGGACACCACCGAAGGCCCCAGAGGCACCTCCCGCATGCGTCCGCCACACCCAGTACAGCGTTTCGTGGCCCCATAGGGAGCTCCAGCGAAGGTCCCAGTGGCACCGCCCGCACGCGTCGTTCCCCCCCTCCCCCCCCCGCCCCCCACCCAGTACAGCGTTTCGTGGCCCCACAGGGTGCTCCAGCGAAGGTCCCGATGGCACCGCCCGCATGCGTCTCCACCACCCACTACAGCGCTTCGTGGCCCCACATGGAGCTCCACCGAAGTCCCCCGTGGGACCGCCCGCATGCGTCCCCCCCGGCCATTGCGGCACGCATTGTCACGCGTTGCGTGGCCCACCGAAAGCGGCACCACCAACGCGTTACTCATAATTGCATATGGTTTGGTCGAAGTCAGGGTAATTGTTTTTGCTTCAGGCCTGGCCAAGGTCTCGGGGAGCAGCATGGAGTAACCCTGACGGCTTCTTTGAATCCGCAAAAAGCGTCACATGAGAAACACACGGCCGTCGTGACTATCAGACACAAGCTCGCGCGAAGGAAACATCCCATCCTCCTCTCTATCTCTCATTCTCTCTCTCTCTCTCTTCCACTTTCCGTGCCTTTTTTCTTCTCCCTCTCCCTCTCCCTCTCCCTCTCCCTCTCTCTCTCTCTTTTTCCCCTTCTCTCTCTATATATATATATAGATATATATCTAATGGCCTTCGGCCCACCCCTCCACCGTCCTCGGGTTGTGGGAATGAAGCCTATTGGATGTTCATTGGGATCTCGTGGGAGGCTTCCCGGGGGCCTCTTAGAGGCACCTTTGAGGCCTCTTGGGGGCCGTTTTGGTGCCTCTTAGGATTCCTTTTGGGCCTCTTGGGGGCCTCGTGGGGCCTCTCGGGGGCCTCTTGGAGCCTCCTGGGCGCCTCTGGGCTCCTGGGGGCCTCTAGAGGCGGAAGGCTTAGATTTTTTCTGTTCGTGTTCCTTCCCTCTCTTGTGACCCTTTTGGGGCCGCCTTGTGGCCCTCTTGGGCCGTCTTGGGCGCCTCTTGGGACCCCCTGGGGCCCTTTAGGGGCCCTCTGGCGAACAAGTGCTTACACATGGAACACGTCCGATATTCTCGAACGTCGATCCCCCCGTTCTCAGGGCCTTCCTATCTTGAAGATCGTCTGGGCGTGCTTCTTGGAAGTGCCAGGGGGGGGTGTCAGAGAACACGTTGAGAGCCGCACAGAAGAAAGGGGAAGGAGGAGGAAGAGGACGAGGACGGAGGGGGAAACGACCGCCGCGCACAGCGCGCGGCGCGAGCGAACGGGGCGAAGACGCGGCCGCGGGGCGTGAGCCACCAAACCCCGCCGTTCACCAGGCCTTCCTGTGGTGCCTCCTCGAATCCCTCGCCCGCGGTGCGCGGCGGTGCGCCCGACTCGAGCGGCGAGCGAACGCTGCGTGGCCAGCCCCGGCCTGGCGCGCCCGCCATAGTTCTGCTTCGCGGGGCCATCGATTTTAACCGGTTGCCGCTGTTTCCCGCGGCATCGGGGCTCAAGAGACGGGGGTCAATGCAAAGGGGGGTCAGCCAGAGCGCCCGATCTTGCAGGATCCTGCAGGGCCAGGGTCGCATTGACCCGGGTTTGGGTGCAGAATCCTGCAGGATCCTGCAGGATCCTTCGCATTGACCCAGGTTTGGGTGCAGGATCCTGCAGGATCTTGCAGGATCCTGCAAGGCCCGGCTGACCTGGGTCTGGATTGACCCGGGTCAGAAGATCCCCGACGGGCGCCGCTGTTTCCCGCGGCAGGTTCCGAGTTCTTCGTTTCGGTATCGGGCGCGCATGTCTTAGGCCCTCTTTCGGGGCTTTCTAGGATGCCCCGGCGGCCCGAAGCGGGCCCACGCATTTTTCTTCGAGAAGTCCCCGGGAGGGCCTCCGCGACATCGTGCCAAGCCGCATCAGTGTGACATCGTCGGGGGGCCTTCACGAGGCCCCTCTTCGGGGGGCTTCGGAGGGCTCTCTCGAGGGGTCCCGAGGAGGCCGTGGGCGGTGCAAACAGAGCCCGAAGAGGGCCCCGAGAGGGCTTCGAGGTGCTGCCTGTGCCTGCTGTCCGGCTGCCTGCGGCAAACCCCGCCACCGTGCCTGTGCAACAGCGCTGCACGAAGGGCACGGCGTGCAGGAGCAGCGCGATTCCAACAGGTGGTATGATGAGGACGGGTCGTGAACTCGACCTCTCTGTCGTCCGCACGGTAGGAAGGAGGTCGAGTTCACATCCCGCCGCAGCCCAGAAAGTGGTCTGAACAGGGGAGGGTCGTGATCCCAACATCGTGTTCGTTCGCCCGGCAGAGGGAAGAAGGAGGAGGAGAAGGAGGAGGAGGAGCACGAGGAGGAGGTGGATAATCAGGAGGAGGAGGAAGAGGAGGAAAAGGATGAGGACGAGAGTAAATCCAAAACTCATCAACGATATTTCAATACTCCATCCCTTCAAGCTCCCTCTTCAGAGGCACCTACACATATTCATTTTCACTGAGGCAAGTGCCCCGTTGGAAGACAACCGTTTCAAACACCAGAATTGTGCCAGAACGCCATCCCTGGGACATCAACGCCGCGAATCACCGTTACTGTTGCGTCATGACGTTCCTGAATCGTTCCAGAACACCATTCTTGGGACGTCAGCACCGCTGAGCAACGTGATTGCTGCGCTCTGACATTCCGGTACCGTGCCAAAGCAAACTTCTGACACGTTAGCCCAGAGAATTTTTGAAGCTGCTGCTAACTCATAAGACGAAAGTGCGCGGCGCGAAGTCGAGCGCCACATTTTGAAGAAGAAGCTGCCCTCCATGTGTGAAACTCGTTGCAGTAAGACGAAGTTGCGCGGCGCTGGGGCGAGAGCCACATTTTGAAAAGGAGCCGCCCTCCATCCGTGAAATTCTTGCCATCTTCTAAGGCGAATGTGCGTGGCTTTAAATCGAGGGCCACAGGTTCAAAACGGACCGCCCTACATCCGCGAAGCTCTTGCGAACTTGCAAATACGAATGTGCGCGGCGCTAAGGCGAGAGCCACATTAAAACAACGGGCCGCCCTCCATCTGTGAAAGTCTTGCCAATTCTAAACTTCAGGATCATAAATCATGAAACGGTCTCAGGCGAAACGCCTGGCCTGCCCTTTCGACCGGCCTCAGGGTGCGACAGGGAGGAGCTATCTATAAGGAGAAGGGATGGAGGAGAGGGAGGAAATGACGAGGAGGAGGAGAAAGCTTCTTAGGGTCCCTTTGGGGCCTCCTGGGGGGCCTCCTGATGGCCTCCTGGGAGCCTCCTGGGGCGCCTTGGGGGCCTCTCGGGGGCCTCCTGGGGCCTCGTGGTGGCCTCTTGGGCGTTCTTGGGCCGTCGTAGGGAGCCGATTGGCCCGTCTTCGGAGGCCGTTTTGGGGGCCTCTCTGAGCCGCCTCGGTGCCCTCTTGGAGCGCTTTAGGGCCGTCTTGGGGCACTCTTGGGAGCCTCTTGGGCGATCTTTGGGTCCTCATGGGCCGACTCGGAGCTCTCTTGGGGGCCTCATGAACTGCCTTGGACCTATCTTGGAAGCCCCTTGGGCCGTCTTGGTCAGTCAGAATCCCAAATAGGCGAGAACTTCGAAATCCTTCGATCACCGAAGGAAAATCAATGGTTTCGGCCTCCTCGGGCTTTCTTGGAGGGCCTCTTCGGAGCCCTCTTGGGCCGTCTTGGGAGCCTCTCTTGAGCTGTCTTGAGGCCGTCTTGGGAGCCTCTTGAACCGTCTTGGGTCATCTCGGGCTGCCTTGGTGTCACCCTGACTGCCTTGGAAGCCGTCTTGGAGGCCATCTTGGCCGTTTGGATGCCGAAAAGAGCGCTGGAAAGCAATTTCAAACCACGCGCACGGGGAGGGGGTGGGGGGCGGCTGTAGAAGACATTAAAAGACTCTCCATGCCCAAGTACAAGACATTCTAACACGCCCACACAGTGCAGGCACGGTGGTCGATTCCAGCGCAGCACCTCTCCTGCTCATGAAATGGTCGACGAGTCTCGCGAATGTGGTGGTGGATGGGTTGGTGTTTTTCTGAAAGGTGCACTGCAGACTCACCTTGCGGACCTGTAAGCAGAAGGGCGTGGATAATGGGGAGATCCTGAAGCGAGTCTTCATCAAGGACTCTTCGTCCTTTGGCACCTACGTCAATGGTACGCAGCTCCAAAAGGACAGGCGGGCCATACGATGGGGTGCTTCCCCTCATTATCTCTTTCCATTCCCATCTGTCTCGCGGTATTGCGTGAAATCACCTGGCTCGCCGCTCTCCAAAGCCTCCCCGCATCTGCAATTACTCGATATGAGTGCTTCTCTTCTCTTTCCCTTGATACTTTCTTTTTTCCCCCGTCTATCCCACATAGTGTTTGCAAGCAGGATTGCCTAACATTGGTGTTCGATCCTTTCCCAAGCAGACTTTTTCATGATGGCATATGTGGCGCGAGCGCACCAATCTTGCCACTCCCCTCTCTGCCTCCTACCCTCTCCCTTCCTCTCTCCTTTTCCCACTCTCTCTCTCCCCCCCTCTCAACCACGGCTCCGGAGGCTCCCAAGAACGGGGCCAGCACCCCCCGAGGGGACCTCCAGGCAGGTCAGAAAGGATTCCCTGCCCGCAGAGCCGCCACCTTCGGTGGCGGGCTTCGTAAGGAACATGAGTTCGGCATCTTACAGTGGAGACCCATGCAGAGAAACACCCTGCTTGCCTCCAGGGTGCCCTGGGTTTCTGGGGTTCGATGGTTTTGCTATGGAAAGCGTGCTGTTCCCACACCAAAAACCAATGGACGTCCTGGGATCTCAGGGTTGGGTTTCTTGTGGAAGGTCTCTTGTGGACTGGCCTCCGCTCTACTGGGGACGAAATCTCTGCGGCCGTGATCTTTTTACAGCGTGGCTCCCTGGAGGTCTCGACTGCTTTCCCAGGGCAGGCTTCTCGTCCCGAGCCGTGCTCGCATGGCTACGGGGCCCGGCGAGGAACTCCCCCCCCTGGAGCCGACGGCGGCCCAGAGCCCCGCTGGCGTGATGCGTGTGTGTGTGTGTGTGTGTGTGTGTGTTTGCGTGTGTGTGTGTGTGTGTGTGTGTGTGTGTGTGCGTGCCCGCGCGTGTGTGTGTTTGTGTGTGTGTGTGTGTGTGTTTGTGCGTGTGTGTGTGCGTGTGTGCGTGCGCGCGCGCGTGTGTGTGTGTGTGTGTGTGTGTGTGTGGTGTGTGTGTGTGTGTGTGCGTGCGTGCGCGCGTGCGTGTGTGTGCGTGTGTGGTGTGTGTGGTGTGTGTGTGTGTGTGTGGTGTGTGTGTGTGCGTGCGTGGCGTGCGTGCGCGCGCGCGTGCGTGTGCGTGTGTGTGTGTGTGTGTGTGTGTGTGTGTGTGTGTGTGTGCGTGCGCGTGTGTGTGTGTGTGTGTGTGGTTGTGTGTGTGTGTGTGTGCGTGCGTTTCTCCGCCCTGTCGCTGCGCGCGCAGGGCCGCGGCGCCGAAAAATGTCTGCGCGTGTCTGCGCGTGTGTGTGTGTGTGTGTGTGTGTGTGTGTGTGTGTGTGTGTGTGTGTGTGTGTATGTGTGTGTGTGTGTGTGTGCGTGTGTGTGTGTGTGTGTGTGTGTGTGTGGATGTGTGTGTGTGTGTGGCGGTCGACTTGCTGCGTGGCCCTAAATGGTCTCTGACGGCTCGAGGGTTTACGCGCGTGCGCACTTGCTTTTT
>CAUYUJ010017031.1:40000-47500 GCA_963575745.1 Prorocentrum cordatum | reverse complement strand
TGGCCAGCGACCCTTGCGGGCTTTGTGGGCTATTGGCAGTGGCGCGCCTATAGGGCTAAGGTGCACCCCCAGGGCATGTACCGTACTACTGCCTCTGTTTTCCTTCAGGCTTCCCTGGGGGGATGGCCTCTGGTCCCGGGTGCCCCTTCGGTGGAGGTCGAGCCAGACTTCTTGGCCTTCTGGGAGCCCCTCGTCCCCTTCGTTGCGCGAGCCATGGGCAATGACTTTGCTCGCGAACTCTCTGGCCCAGAGCCCTAGCGGGCCCGAGGCAACATGGTGCGAGGCCTCGGCCCGCCCTGCCCCATTTGGGTGCCGGGACCCCGTCCCTGCCCTGGCAGGCTCCCGGGTTCACCGCATGCTCCGCGTGCTCTCCTTCGCTTGCCCTGCCCTTGTCCCTTCTCGTGTTCCTTTTCCTGGCGGGTGGCGCTTCGTGCACATCATCCTGACTCCAAGTCCAAAAAGGAGGCGGAGGAGGCGGAGGAGGTGGAGGGGGAGGAGGAGGACGAGGAGGAGGAGGAGGAGGAGGAGGAGGAGGCGGAGGCGGAGGCGGAGGCGGAGGAGGAGGAAGAGGAGGAGGAGGAGGAGGAGGAGGAGGAGGAGGAGGAGGAGGAGGAGGAGGCGGAGGAGGAGGAGGAGGAGGAGGAGGCGGCGGGAGAGGAAGGGGGGGGAGGAGGGGAGGAGAGGTGGATGAGGAGAGGAGCAGCATCGGATCCAAGATGCAGCAGCGTCGAAACCTCCATCTCGATGCTTCGCCCTTCCCGATAGAGGTGCCGGTCGCCGCCGCGCCCGCCGCCTCCGCGCCGGCCGCCGCGCCCGCGGCGGAGGCGCCCGCCGGCGAGCCCGCGCCGCTGAGCCCGATCTCTCAGGCGCGCCTCGGGGGGCCCCGCGGCGGCCACAGGCCTCATTAGGCGGGAGAGGTGCCGACGCCGAGGCTCTTGCCTCGGTTTCGCCCTGTTCGCTATGGAGGAGCGGGTCCCGAGGGAAGCTCGGGACACGCTGCAAATTCAAGCAGGTTGCTGCGGGGGTCCCTGCCCGGAGGCAGGAAGGGCTCTGGGGCTATCCTGCGCCGCCGGCTCGGATCTGAAGCCCTCTCAGCTCTCAGAGAGCTATCCAGGAAGCACCTGAACAGCGGAGCAGTCTAAAGCGCGTAAGCACGGGTCCTGAGGTTTCTTTCCGTTTTCCGGGTCTCAGGGCCCTCCACGGGGCCCAGTAGTGAGAGAACGGCGCAGGATGAAAATCTTATCCTTGGGGAGGGCACCAGGGTCGAGGACTTGTTTCCCCCATGCTAACCTTGTTTCTGGCGGGTGGTATCGGGAGATGGTTTGTGTGCGGGGTGGAGAAAGGGGCCGAAAAGGACAAAGGAGCCCTAATCTCCACTCCGCATTTAGGTCAGCCCTCATGGCCACCCGCCCGATTGTTTGGGTCTCCTGGGAGGTCGTCGTCGCCACGGCTGACTTCGCCTCGAAATTCTGGTCGGAACGCACCCTGGGGGAGGTCCGATGAGCAGCGGTATAGGTATCCCTCCTCAGATCTCCGCCGATCCGTTGTGTTTTTCGACTGTTTTTCTGTTGGGCGTTATTCCTAGATTTCGACCTCCGTGGCTCGTCATCGGGCCCTGGGACCATCGGACGGCCCTAGAAACTCAGATAACTCCGTTCCAAAGCGTTGCGGAACGCTCTCGGAGCGCTCTGGAACGCGCTGAAACGGTCGCGGCGCCCGATGCATCCTCCAAGCCCGCCAGTTCTCCGAGATTTCCGATTCATATCGATTCGATTTTGTCTCGATTCTGACTCCGTCTTAACCCCCCTCTGTCGGACCCGACATGCCGGTGGATCTTTTGTGAGCGTCCTCGGGCGCGGGCCCCAATCCGTCTGCATCATCCCGTGTGCACTATGTGCCCGCACCGATGAGGGAAGCTCGCCTGCTGCCCGTGCTGCTCTGTCCGGGGCGCTCGGCGTCCATGGCCAGCTCTCTCATCCACATCGGTCCGATTGTGCCTCGGTCCCGACATCGTCTTACCCGAGGCCGCTGAGCGCCGAAGCCGATCTCTCGTGCGCGCCCCGGGGGGTCCAGCGGCGGCCCAGCCCCCAGGGGAGGAGCGGGTGCCGATGCGGCTGCTCGTCCTGGGTCAGGAGGGGAAAAAAACACACAGACACAATTAATTTTCGATTCCCAGGAAAATATGGGAAAATATGGGAAGTGGGGGGAAGACAGAAACCCCGAAAATATAGGAAAATATGGGGAATCTGTTTATTTGTGTGTATTTATTTGTGTGTCCTGGGGCCCCTTCACTGGGTGCGGGCAAGACTGATGCCCATGTCCACTGCGCCCTGGGCTCGCTTTTGGAAGGGGCGCCATACGGCCGAGGCGCACCGGGTGTGGGCTTGCATCGCGCCTCCTGGGGGGCAGGTTTTTGCCCACGTCCACTGCGCCTCGGATCTCGCGGGGAGGGGGGCGCGCAGCTCCAGGCTGCCGTGGACGTGGGCAGAAGTGCTGCCCCGCGCTGTGGCGCCCTCGCCGGCCGCGCGCGGAGAACGGCCGATCGGCGGACGTCAGGGAGAGATCGCGGCGGGCTTTTTCCGGCTTCCTCCTCCCCTCCCTCCTCTTGGACGTGCCAGTGAGGTACGCAGCGTTCAATGCTTCCAGCCCAGGCTGCAGGTCTGGAGCCGTCAGCCACAGAGCCACAGCTGCCGCCATCAGCTGCCCAATCAATCAATCAATCAATCTTCGGGAGGAGGAGCCGGTCCTGGGGAAGTGGCCTGAGCCTCCAGTGGCCCACGGTAAGCCAACACATGAGTCGCCCGAAGTTTTGGGCCCGTGCGGCGGGCGGCATTCCTTCTGGACGTTGCCGCCGTGTTTGCTGTCGTATATGGTCGTTCCGCTACAGAGAAGAGCTTGCAATCTATGTGCAACCTACACGGTACAAATATTTGGTATATTTGCTACATAAGCTATACATATAGAGGGAGCGGAGGCTATATACATATAACGGCGCACAGGGTCCGGGGGCCCGGGGCCGGGACCTCGACCGCAAATGTGGGCCCCGGGGGGCCCGGAGGCTCGTCGGACCGCCGGACTGGACGCCGTCCAAGATCGTTCGCAGGCGGCTTCGGAACGCGCTCCGATGGCTCTAGATGCCTTCCAAGACGCCTGTCATGACACCAAGACGGTCCCAGAAGCCTCCAAGACGCTCCGAGAGGCAGCCCAAGAGAGGCCCAAGAAGCAAAAATCGTGCCATTCCTATGGGAAAACGTATATTTTTCGCATGTTCGCATCTTGGGCTTTCACCGCGTCCAAGACGGCCCAAGAGGCCTCCAAGACGGCCTAGGAGGCCTCCGGGAGCGCTCCAAGGCTGCGCACGAGTGGCCAGGACGGCCCCAAGACGGCCCAAGAGAGCCCCAAGACGAGTTCGAGAGGGGTCCCAGACGGAGAAAGCCAACCTCGAATTCCGAGCTTCCGGCCCAAGAGGCTCCAGGAGGCGCCAAAATGCCGCCAAGAGGCGCCAAAGGCTCCCAAAAGCACCCCAAGACGTTCCGAGAGGCACCCCAAGAGAGGTCCAAGAAACAAAAATCGTGCCATTCCTATGGGAAAACGTATATTTTTCGCATGTTCGCATCTTGGGCTTTCACCGCGTCCAAGACGGCCCAAGAGGCCTCCAAGACGGCCTAGGAGGCCTCCGGGAGCGCTCCAAGGCTGCGCACGAGTGGCTCAGGACGGCCCCAAGACGGCCCAAGAGAACCCCAAGACGACTTCGAGAGGGGTCCCAGAAGGAGAAAGCCACTCTCGAATTCCGAGCTTCCGGCCCAACACATCCCAGGAGGCGCCAAAACGCCGCCCAGAGGCGCCAAAAGGCTTCCAAAATCAGCCCAAGACGTTCCGAGAGGCACCCCAAGAGAGGTCCAAGAAGCAAAAATGGTCCCATTCCTATGGGAAAACGTATACTTTTCGCATGGTCGCCTGTTGGGTGTTCACCGCGTCCAACACGTCCGAAGAGGCTCCCAAGACGGCCTAGGTGGCCCCCAAGAGAGTTCCAAGACGGTTCACGAGGCGCCCAGGACGGCAAAATTGGATTCCAAAATGGCCTAAGAGAGCCCCAAGGCGTGCCCGAGAGGGGTCCCAGAGGGAGAAAGCCACTGTAGAATTCCGAGCTTTCGGCCCCAAGAGGCTCCAGGAGGCGCCAAGAGAGCTCCAAGAAGCCCCCACGAGAGACCCAGGACGCCCCAAGAGGCTCCAAAGGCGGCCCAAGAGAGCCCCAAGATGGGCCCGAGAGGGGTTCCACGCAAGTTGTTATTGTATGGCTCGGGAAAGGACGAGGATGAGGATGAGGAGGAAGACGAGGAGGAGGAGGAGGAGGAGGAGGAGGAGGAGGAAGAAGAAGAAGAAGAAGAGGAAGAGGAAGAGGAAGAAGAGGAGGAGGAGGAGGAGGAGGAGGAGGAGAGGGAGGAGGAGGAAGAGGAGGAACAGGAGAAGGAGGAGGAGGATGGGTGCTGTGGACGCCGCCGAAGCTTCCCGGTCTAGCGCCCCTCGTCGCAGCGGCTGGGCGCAGCCCGAAACGTTGGAGCGTTCGGAGTCCCGGGGTCGATTTTGAGACGACTTTGCGTTTCCAGTGTCTCGCCCTTCTCCTCGACAGTCGAAGGCCAGACTGACAGATTGCCTTGGGTTCCAGGGGCCACTCTGGCGTGGCCAGGTTGGAGGTTTTTCCTTGCTCGCCAGTCTGTAACCTCGCTGGCTCCCTCGCCAGATTGCCAACTTTTGCCAGAATGGGGCCGCCAGATTGGCGCCAGATTGGCTTCGACTTCGCGTCCCAAGATTTCAGTGTCTCGCTCTTCTCCTGGACAGTCGAAGGCCAGACTGACATATTGCCTTGGGTTCCAGGGGCCACTCTGGCTTGGCCAGGTTGGAGGTTTTTCCTTGCCCGCCAGTCTGTAACCTCGCTGGCTCTCCGCCAGATTGCCAACTTTTGCCAGATTGGGGCCGCCAGATTGGCGCCAGATTGGCTTCGACTTCGCGTCCCAAGATTTCAGTGTCTCGCCCTTCTCCTGGGTAGCCGAAGGCCAGACTGACATATTGCCTTGGGTTCCAGGGCCACTCTGGCGTGGCCAGGTTGGAGATTTCTACTTGCTCGCCAGTCCGTTACCTCGCTGGCTCCCCCGCCAGATTGCCAATTTTTGCCCGATAGGGGCCGCCAGATTGGCGCCAGATTGGCTTCGACTTCGCGTCCCCACTTCCTTCTCACAACGATTCCTGGGTCTGTGACTCGACAGAACCTAAGCGCGCGCGAAGCGCGCGCGCGTGGTTCTAGTATATATTTATATATATATATATATATATATGTACATATTTATACGTAACATGAAAGAACATGGGATATATATACATATAACGGCGCACCGGGTCCGGGGGCCCGGGGCCGGGACCTCGACCACAAATGTGCACCCCGGGGGGCCCGGAGGCTCGTCGGGGCTTGCCGTAGGCCTCCCCAGTCAGACAAAACGGCCCAAGAAGCGCCCAAGACGGCCCAAGAAACTTCCAAGAGGCCTCCAAGAGGGCTCCGAGATGCTGAAGATGGCCTCCAGACCTCCAAGGACGCCCCCAAGAGGCCCCAAGAAGCTCCAACATGCGTCCCAAGAGGGCCCCTAGACGCA
Source organism: Prorocentrum cordatum (assembly GCA_963575745.1). NCBI lineage: Eukaryota > Dinophyceae > Prorocentrales > Prorocentraceae > Prorocentrum > Prorocentrum cordatum. The sequence goes on along the minus strand of CAUYUJ010017031.1, from coordinate 41,855 downwards.
AAAATTGGCCCATTCCCTTCGTAAAACGTACATTTTCAACAAAGTTGTCTTTTGGGCTTTCCGACGTTACAGGACGGCCCAAGAGGCGCCCAAGACCGCCCCAAGACGGCCCAAGAAGCTTCCAAGAGGGCCCCAGGACAGCCCAAGAGGGCCCCAAGACGGCCCAAGAGGCGCCCAAGATGGCCCAAGAGGGCCCCAAGACGGGCCCAAGAGGGGGCCCAGAGGGGGACCACGAACCGCAAGCTCGAGCCTTCCGCCCCAAGAGGCCGCCAGGAGGCCCCCAGGAGGCCCCTCAAGAGGCCCCAGGAGACCCCAGACGTCCAAGGACGCCCCCAAGAGGCTCCAAGAAGCCTCCAACATGCGTCCCAAGAGGGCCCCTAGACGCAAAAATTGGCCCATTCATTTCGTAAAACGTACATTTTTAACAAAGTCGCCTTTTGGGCTTTCCGACGTTACAGGACGGCCCAAGAGGCGCCCAAGACCGCCCCAAGACGGCCCAAGAAGTTTCCCAGAGGGCCCCAGGACAGCCCAAGAGGGCCCCAAGACGGCCCAAGAGGCGCCCAAGATGGCCCAAGAGGGCCCCAAGACGGGCCCAAGAGGGGGCCCAGAGGGGGACCACGAACCGCAAGCTCGAGCCTTCCGCCCCAAGAGGCCGCCAGGAGGCCCCCAGGAGGCCCTCAAGAGGCCCCAGGAGACCCCAGACGTCCAAGGACGCCCCCAAGAGGCCCCAAGAAGCCTCCAACATGCGTCCCAAGAGGGCCCCTAGACGCAAACATTGGCCCATTCCCTTCGTAAAACGTACATTTTCAACAAAGTCGCCTTTTGGGCTTTCCGACGTTACAGGACGGCCCAAGAGGCGCCCAAGACCGCCCCAAGACGGCCCAAGAAGCTTCCAAGAGGGCCCCAGGACAGCCCAAGAGGGCCCCAAGACGGCCCAAGAGGCGCCCAAGATGGCCCAAGAGGGCCCCAAGACGGGCCCAAGAGGGGGCCCAGAGGGGGACCACGAACCGCAAGCTCGAGCCTTCCGCCCCAAGAGGCCGCCAGGAGGCCCCAAGGAGGCCCCTCAAGAGGCCCCAGGAGACCCCCAAGAGGCCCAAAGGAGGCCCCGAGAAGCCCCAAATCGGCCCCCAAAATGCTTCGAACCTGCTTCCAGGAGGCCTCCGACAGGTTCAGAGGCTCCCGAGAAGCTACGTCGAACTCCCAGCGAGCGGCCGGACGAGGCCCCCCAAAAATCCCAAGAGGGTTCCAGTATTTGTATCCTTCAGCGCTCTCTGGCCTTCTTCCCCCTGCCCCCTTCCCTGCGACTTTCGTTGACTCAAGCTCGCCTCCTCTCCATTTCCTCTCTCTGCTCTCTCTCTCTCTCTGTCTTTTTTTTGTTTCTCTCTCTCTCTCTCCATCTCTCTTTCTCTCTCTCTCTCTCTCCTTCGCTCTCTGTCTGTCTGTCTCTCTCTCCCTCTCTTTCTCTCTCTTTCTCTCTCTTCCTTTCACATTCTGTGTCCTTGCGACCTTCTGCAGTCCCCGACGTCGCCACGGCTGGATCCGCTCGAGCGTGTCTTGTGATGTGCGGCGGTGCGAAGCCCGTCCCACTGATCAAGGCACAGGTACGAAATGATGGGTCCGTCATTTCTTGCCTTCCCATGTGCGTTTTCCCAATCGATTCCTGGGCCCGAGGTTGCAAAAATTACGACGTCGGAGGTCTGGGGAGGCGGGAAGCACGACCTGGACCTCCGACGTCTTGGAAAAATCACGACGGCGGTTTTTGTTAATTTTCGGCCTCCGGGGCCCCTCGCAGGTTCCCGGGACCGTCAGAAAACGACTCAGGATGAAAACGACTTGGGCTACAGGGCTATTGGGC
>CAUYUJ010017031.1:0-37500 GCA_963575745.1 Prorocentrum cordatum | reverse complement strand
AGACCTCGCCCCCCCTGGGGGGCTGCGATCCGCGAAACTGTCGCCACTTTCGATGGCTGCTGGTGTGCCATGCGGAGTGAGGCACCGCGCGGATCTGAGCGAGACCTCGCCGTCCCTGGGGGGCTGCGATCTGCGAATCTGTCGCCACTTTCGAGGGCTGCTGTTGGGTCCTGCGGGGTGAGGCACCGCGCGGATTTGAGCGAGACCTCGCCATTCGCGAGGGATCGTGGCCTTGGGGGCGCAGCGTAATTTACAAAGGATTACGTGTCGGGGGCGGGAATCTTACGTATTTGTACGTGCCCCACGGCCCCGCAGGAATTCAGACAACGCAGCTCGGGGGTAGTAGCCGGGCCCTTTTCGGCTCACCCCCCTCGCGTGGATTTCGACATTTTACCATAGGAAGCAGAAAGCAGGACTGGGACCTTGGAAACTGGATACTGGAACTGGCGCAGGGGAGGTGCTTGCGGGCGCCTCGGAAAGGCACTTTAGAGGCGCCTGCGGGCAGCCCAGGAAAGGACTCCGGAGGTGCTTGCGGGCAGCCCAGGAAAGGCACTTGGGAGGTGCCATCTTGGGCGTGTTGGAGGCCTCTTGGGCCGTCTTGGGGCCCTCTTGGGGCCATCTTGGAGGCCATTTGGACCGTCATGGGGCCCTCTTGGGGGCCTCTTGGGCCCTCTTGGGGGCCTCTTGGGCGATCTTGGGGGCCTCTTGGGCCGTCTTGGGCCGTCGGAATGCCGAGAAGAAGCAAATTCCAAAATCCTCCAAAAACCTTAGGAAAAATTAGCCTGGCGAAGGACCCAACCATATGCAGTTGAGAGTACCGCAATTGTGAATATCTTCTTCGGTGGCGCTCCCTATGGGGCCACGAGCCGTATGAGGGGTGTGCCGAAATGCGTGGCAGTGTACACAACACGAACGAAGACGATAGGTCCGAATATGAAAGCTTGAGCGCGTGCGATTCGGATCGCGAGCGAGTCTGATTATGAATGAATCTGCGCGCGATTGATTCTATTCGCATGAATGCGTGCATGGATACGCCCAGTGTAAATGTATGTATACGACTGTGAACAGTTTGGGTCTGCGTGACTCTCGGTACTCGTGACTCTGAGCGTCGCCTCTGCAGGGGGCTTCCCTGGGAACCCCGACGGCAGCGCCCGCGCGCCGCGACGCCCATGTCGGCACGCCACACACCTGGTGTGCGGGACGCATGCGGACGGCAGCACTGGGGCCTTCGGTGGAGCTCCCTGTGGGGCCACGAAACGTGTGAGGGGTGTGCCGAAATGGGTGTGCGGGACGCATGCGGACGGCAGCCATGGGGCCTTCGGTGGAGCTCCCTATGGGGCCACGAAACGTGTGAGGGGTGTGCCGAAATGGGTGTGCGGGACGCATGCGGACGGCAGCACTGGGGCCTTCGGTGGAGCTCCCTGTGGGGCCACGAAACGTGTGAGGGGTGTGCCGAATTGGGTGTGCGTGACGCATGCGGGCGGCAGCGCTGGGGCCTTCGGTGGAGCTCCCGATGGGGCCACGAAGCGTGTGAGGGGTGTGCCGAATTGGGTGTGCGTGACGCATGCGGGCGGCAGCGCTGGGGCCTTCGGTAGAGCTTCCTATGGGGCCACGAAACGTGTGAGGGGTGTGCAAATTGGGCGTGCAGGACGCAATAGCGGACGGCAGCACGGTGCCTTCGGTGGAGCTCCCTATGGGGCCACGAAACGTGTGAGGGGTGTGCCGAAATGGGTTGTGGGGAGGCATGCGAACGCAGCCACTGGGGCCTTCGGTGGAGCTCCCTATGGGGCCACGAAACGTGTGAGGGGTGGCCGAAATGGGTGTGCGGGACGCATGCGGACGGCAGCACTGGGGCCTTCGGTGGAGTTCCCTGTGGGGCCACGAAACGTGTGAGGGGTGTGCCGAAATGGGTGTGCGGGACGCATGGGAAACGGCAGCACTGGGGCCTTCGGTGGAGCTCCTTGTGGGGCCACGAAAACGTGTGAGGGGTGTGCCGAATGGGTGTAGCGGGACGCAATGCGTACGGCAGCCATGGGGTGCCTTCTTGGAGCTCCTATGGGGCCATCGAACCAAACGTGTGAGGGGGGTTCCGAAAATGGTGAAATGGGTGGTGGCGGGACGCATCGCGGAAACGCAGCACTGGGGGCCTTCGGTGGAGTCTCCTTGGGGCCACGACACGTGTGAGGGGTGTGCCGAACTGGGTGTGCGGGACGCATGCGGACGGCAGCACTGGGGCCTTCGGTGGAGCTCCCTATGGGGCCACGAAACGTGTGAGGGGTGTGCCGAAATGGGTGTGCGGGACGCATGCGGACGGCAGCACTGGGGCCTTTCGGTGGAGCTCCCTGTGGGGCCACGAAACGTGTGAGGGGTGTGCCGAAATGGGTGTGCGGGACGCATGCGGACGGCAGCCATGGGGCCTTCGGTGGGGCTCCCTATGGGGCCACGAAGCGTGTGAGGGGTGTGCCGAAATGGGTGTGCGGGACGCATGCGGACGGCAGCATTGGGGCCTTCGGTGGAGCTCCCTGTGGGGCCACGAAACGTGTGAGGGGTGTGCCGAAATGGGTGCGCGGGACGCATGCGGACGGCAGCACTGGGGCCTTCGGTGGAGCTCCCTGTGGGGCCACGAAACGTGTGAGGGGTGTGCCGAAATGGGTGTGCGGGACGCATGCGGACGGCAGCCATGGGGCCTTCGGTGGAGCTCCCTGTGGGGCCACGAAACGTGTGAGGGGTGTGCCGAAATGGGTGTGCGGGACAGCATGGCGGACGGCAGCCATGGGGCCTTCGGTGGAGCTCCCTATGGGGCCACGAAGCGTGTGAGGGGTGTGCCGAAATGGGTGTGCGGGACGCATGCGGACGGCAGCACTGGGGCCTTCGGTGGAGCTCCCTATGGGGCTACGAAACGCTGTACTGGGCGGGTGGAACGCAGGGAAGAGGGGGAGGAGGGAGGAGGCGGAGGAGGAGGAAGGAGGAAGGAGACGCGGGGCACCGTCTCTTCAAAACGAGGACCCAACACCACAGGATGGTTGGGAACAATGATTTTGGCCTCTTCGGGCCTTCCTGGAGGACCTCTTGGAGGCCTCTTGGGCCGTCTGGGAGGCCTCTGGGGGGCCTCTTGGGCCGTCTTGGGCCGTCTTGGACTCTCTTGGGTCGTCTTGGATGCCGTCTTGGACCATCTTGGGCGGACGTGGAGGCCATCTTGGGCCATCTTCGCGATTTTTTGAGGATGTCCCGAGCGAGACGGCCGTTTCTGAGCCGTCTTGGAGGCCATCTCGAGCCATCTTGGAGGATTTTTTGCGGTCGTTGAGCTCGTTTCCGGGCCTTCCGCGGCCCCCGCGGGACGCGCCAGAGCCCACTGGGAGAGTTCTTTTGGAAAAAGAACCAAAACCAAAACCGAGAGGGTCTAGCACGCCAGGCACCCCTGCGATGAATCGACAGGGGGCGGCGGATTCAATGGCCTTCGGTCCATCCCGCCACCGTGCCCGGGTTGTGGGTCATAGGTCCTTTGGTTGTTCGTTGGGATGTTTGCCTCTGGGGGCCTTCTTCTTGGGGGCCTCTTGGGAGCTTCTTGGGGCCGCGGGCTCGAAATGTCCGTTGGAGGACCCTGTCCGGGCTCCCTGTGGGGGCCGCTTTGGGGGCCTCTTGGGCCGTCCTGGAGGCCTTTTGGAGCGGGATGGGGCCTTCTTGGGCTATCTTGGGGCCGTCTAGGGGGCCTCTTGGGCCGTTTTGGGGCGATCTTGGGTGCCTCTTGGGCCGTCTTGGAGCGTCGTGGAGCCCAAATCGCGAGTACCCCAGAAACCTTCAAAAACCGTAGGAAAAGATATGACTTTTGCCTCTTTGAGGCCTCTGGAGGCCTCTACCTACGGGCGTCTTGGAGGCCTCTTGGGCCGTCTGGGGGCCATCTTGGGCCGTCTAGAGGCGCTCCTTGACCGTCTTGGGCGCTCGGTAGGGAGCTCCGCGAAAGTCTGTGGGTCGTTTGGGGCGTTGCCGCAGTCCTGGAGGTCATGCGGAACACCCCCTGGAGCGCCGAGAGTGCCTGGGGAATTGGTGGTCCGGGCCCTTAAGAAACTACAGTGCAGGCTGCAGCAGCAGGACAGCTGTGAGCACAATCCTGGCTGCAGCAGCAGCGCAGCTGTGAGCCTTGGGGCACTCCACTTCGTGCCAGAGGCACTGCGACGGATAAAGCATGCTGTGCGAATGTCATAAATGTAGTGTCAGAATAGCAGATAGATGCTCCAGGTATGCTGTAGGCATCAGGATAGCTTTCGGACAAACATAAAATGGTTCCGGAGAAAAGCCCCAATCAAACTCTTTTTAGAGCTGAAGGGCTATGGGGCTATTGGGCTATAGGGCGATGGGGATATGGGGCTATAGGGTTATGGAACTATAGGGCTGTTAGGGTCATAGGGCTATAGGTCTATAGGTCTATACGACTATAGGGCTATAGGACTATAGGGCCATAGGGCTATAGGGCTGTAGGGCTATAGGGCTATGGGGCTCTGGGGATATGGGGCTATAGGGCGATAGGACCATAGGGCTATGAGTCTATAGGGGCTATGGGGCTATAGGGCGATAGGGATATGGGGCGATAGGGCTGTAGGGCTGTAGGGCTATGGGGCAAAAGGGCTATATGGCTATCGGGCTATAGGCATATAGAGCTATAGGGTTATAGGCTATAGGGCTATAGGGCTATACCGCTATGGCCATACAGCTTTAGGGCTTTAGGGCTATTTGGCTATTGGGCTATAGGGCTAAAGAGCTATGAGGCTATAGGGCTATAGGGCTATGGGGCTGTAGGGCTATAGGCCTATAGAGCTGTAGGACTCTAGGATCATAGGGCTATAGGGCTATAAAACTATAAGGCTATAGGGCTATAGGGCTATAGGGCTTTAGGGCTATAGGGCTGTTGGGCTATGGGGCTATAGGGCTATAAGGCTATAAGGCTATAGGGCTGTAGGGATACATGGCTTTCAGAGCTATAGGGCTGTAGGGCTATAGGGTTATAGGGCTATAGGGCTATAGGGCTATACGGCTATAAGATAAGGCACCCGGGCACCCGGGCGGGCCGCGGAAATCGGTGACAAAGCTCACTTAACCATATGATACCGGAAAAAAGCCCCAATCATAATCTTTTCAGAGCTATTGGGCTACGGGGCTATAGGTCTATAGAGCTATAGGGCTATAAGGCTGTGGGGCTATAGGGCTATAGGGCTGTAGGGCCATGGGGCTACATGGCTATAGGGCTACAGGGCGACAGGACTATAGGGCTATAGTGCTATAGGGATATAGGGCTATAGGGCTATAAGGCTACAAGGCCATAATGCTATAGGGCTACAGGGAAACAGGGCTGTAGGGCTGTAGGGCTATAGGGCTTTTCGAGCTATAGGGCTGTAGGGCTATAGTGCTATAGGGCTATAGGGCTATAGGGCTATAGGGCTAGAAGGGTATAAGGCTATAGGGCTACAGGGCTATAGGGCTATAGGGCCACCGGGCACCTGGGCACCTGGGCACGCGGGCACCCGGGCACCCGGGCACCCATATGAATCCGCTAGGATCCCTACAGAGGCAAGCTCTGATTGTTGAAATAAGCTTGGAATCGCAAACAAGTGCGATTCCACAAAGATTATGTGAGACAAGTACGGCTTTCTCGCGGTTCTAGCAGGATCCCAGTACAGGCGGCATAGAGCAAGACAGCAAGACGGCACGAATGTGGCATGGGGGGTCGGCTGTTGTAGTGTGCCTATTGTATTATTGTAGATGGCCCATCGTATTCCCACAGAATTTCTATAGTAGGCGTACCGTTTTCCAATCGTTTTAATTTCGTATTCTCAGTGTATGCTCGCTTGATCCCCGTAATATTTGTTTCCAGTTTTGCAATCGTGGTCTGTCAAGTTGGAAGCCTCATTTCTCATCTCATGCCCAGTGTATGTCTGTACCATGCGATAACATGTCTGTTTCATCCTTAGAGTATCCGCATCGTAGTTCTGCAGTGTTACTGTAGCGTTTCCACCGTATTCCTGTAGTCTTCTGGCCGTGTCCTTACAGCATCCCTGCAGTCTTTTCTGGCCAGATTTTGGATCGCGCCCAGCCGTGGGCAGGAGAGTTTTCAGGAACGCTTCAACAAATTCGAAACGACGACGATGACGACGACACACGTCGACGACGACGGCGACCGCGACGGCGCCGACCATGACTGTGACGACTTCAGGTCTCTGGGTGGATGGACGTCTTGACGGATGACGACCACGATTTCGTCGACGAGTTCGACAACGATGTCGACGATGACGACGACAACAGCGGCGGCGACGACGACGACGAACGGCGTCGACCTCCGTCCTCTACCTCCTCGTTCTGTAGACGTCTTTGGAAAATCCAAGAAGTTACTCGGTTGTCCCTTCAGTCCCTTGGAGGACCTGGAACCCCTGGGGAGGTCCGACAGAAGGTCCAAAGCTTCCAAACACCTCGATGTTCAGATCCTCCTCTCGCCTCGACGACGACGGCGGCGGCGGCGGGCGGCGGCGGTGGCGACGACGACGACGGCCGCAGCAGGTCAGCGAGGTCTCCGAGGACGAGGGCCCGAAGGGCACGGCGCCGGCAGGCATGCCCGGCATGCTGGGCGGGCCCTGGGCCGGGCCGAAGAAAGCCCGCGGCCGTGGCGCGCTGCGAGAGTCTGTGGCCAGCTCTGGGAGCCCCCCAGTGGCCATGTCGGGAGGGGGCAAGTCCACTGTGCTTTGTCTAGAGGTGTTTTCTTCGGTAGTTGACGAAAGGTTCCGAGACTTGGGATGGTTTCCATCAGCCGCGCCTCGTCGAGGGCGTTCCTGGGGCGCCAGAACCGTCCCGAACGGCCGCGCATCGACCTCCAATCGCCCTTTGATCGCCGATAATTAGGGGCCTGACAGCCCTCCCCGCCCAGGAACGTGCGGCTTCGCTGTCGTTTCCCCCCCGCCGATCGTCGGGCGATGTATCTCCGGTTCCAGGCCGATGCCCCCAGCCGTGAGTTGGTCCCTCCTCACGCTCGCCCTCGGCCCCGATGCAAGGGTGTTGATGCCGCCCCTCTACCTCCGCCGCTTTCCGCCGACTTCCCGCTGGCCTCCTGCAGCGGAGCCGCCGCCGTTTTGCCTCCGCCAGCCTTCCGCCGGCTCTCGCCGAGGTCGAGATGCGCCCAAGGCGAGGCCCTGTCCAGCGCGCCCCACGTCCAGGCCCACCGCCTCGGAGTCGTGCCCCGAGGTCTCGAGGCTCTCTCGAGGAGTGGGGGATGCGGCCCGCACGAGGCTTCCGGGCGACCCTGGCTTTGGAGGGGCGCCCTTCTGTTCTGCGTGCTTGGACTTCCCGCCTCTGCGCGTGACTTGTTTGGGGTATCTCCATGGGCCATGGCGGCCGGGGCCCTCGACGAAGGGGCTCGTGCTCTTGGCCCGCGTTCTTGCGGCCATGTCTCGACGGCATGGGTATCGGCCCGCCCCCGAGGGCGGGAACGTATCCACACCCACCGTTCCCCAGGGAACCAGGGCATCATTCCAGCAGCCGTGGATGTGAATGTTTTCTGGCGGTGCACGAGGACCTCCCAGACCAAGGACCGACGGTGTTTTAAGACCTGGGCCGCGCCAGAAAACATGCAACGTCTGCTTTTCTATGATGTCGGCCTCTGGAGGCTGTGCCCTGGCCCCAGGACCGTCAAGCAAAAAAGTCTCAGAATTGAAACCGTTCCCCGGGGAAAAGGGCCAAGATCCCCAGGGTGCACGTCACAACAAATTCAAAGACGTCGGAGGAGAGGAGAGGTTCAAGGACCGAGCATCACATGTCAAACGCGGTGTGAACGCAGACCTTCGAAGATCCGCGCGGCTTGCTTGGTTCGGCGCTGGCCCCCCCCCTCCCACACCACTGGCGGCGCCTCCAGCGACGCCCCTGGCGCGCTCTGCGCGCAGGGGGAGGTCAGCGCCCACTTGGGACGCAATTCCTGGGAGGTCGACTTCAGCATCGGCCGTAGTCTACCCTTACCCATCGGTCGATGAAAGTAGGTATTGATTCCCAGACTCCAATCTACTTTAAGCGCCTTCCTACTTCAAGAGTCGAGTGGTTTCCCCTCTTCCCTCCTCTATACAGGAGGCGGGCGGAAACCCAATCTGCTTCCAACGCCTTCCTACTTCATGGCTCTACCTACTTTTCCGACCGATGGGTAAACCTGCCTGGTCTTAAGTCGGGCCTGTCCCTCTACAGGAGGAATATTCGAAAATAGTCAAACTATAGTCTGGGGAATGCTTTTGACTAGTTTTTTGTTATATATATGTATTATAATTATTATCAACATTTTTTCGTCCAAAATCCGCCTGTAGGGATACATGCCCGACCTAAACTTAGTCCAACACAGTCTGGCCTGATCCCGCTGGATCCAGTCTGGCTTACTCCCGCTGGATCTTGGCGCAACCTGGTGCACTCCATCGCGGGGGCGAAATTTTTGTTCGCCCTGAATTTAAGTCGGGCCTGTCCCTCTACAGGAGGAGTATTCAAAAATAGTCAACAAATAGTCAGGGGACGATTTTTTGATGTTTCTTATTTGACTATTTTTGAGTATTCTTTGGGTTCCAAAATTCCCTTGTAGGGGTACATGCCCGACCTAAACCTGGATTCCTCTTGATGTTCCTGGGGCCCGAGAGTGGGACCCGGAGGTTGGAATAGAGGAGAAACGCCCGGCGATGGGAGACATCATATCCTCGGAGATTTGGGGTGCCCTCGCCTGGGGTTCTCATGCGTGGTCGACGTCGGTGACGCATCGGCGACGGTCGGACGGAGAAAGTCGCGCTCCACGTCGGGCCCCATGGCCGTCGCATCGGCGATGCGGCGCGACCCTCCGACCCCGTCTCAATACTCCGACCCCACCTGGGAGGCCTAGAGTCTTATCGATAGCCCCACGCCCCCTGCCGCGCGGAACCCCGAAGGCGGCATGCTGCCCGGGCTGCCGGGCATGCCGCCGCTGCCGGGCATGCTGCCCGGCCTGATGCCCGGCATGATGCCTGGCCTGCCGGGGATGCCCCGGCCTGGCATGCTGCCTGGGATGCCGGGCGCCGCGATGGGGCCGGTGCTGATGCAGGCCGCTGGACCCAGACATCCAACGTGCTGAGCCTGATAGAGCCGCGAACCATGGCCTTAGAGCATTGGCCGTTCCCGCGTTGTGCGATTCCACATCAGGGCCGAAGCAGGCCGCTCATGGCTGTGTGGAGGCATGTCTTCGAAGCTCGTGCAATCGTTGAGGTCACCCGAGGGCTCTGTCCGCTCGACCCTGCCATCCAACGCATTGTCAAACGTCGGGACTGAGGTCTTCTCGCCGTTCCCTGACCCTGGGGGCCCTTGCCGAGCCCTGGGACCAACAGCAAATTGTGCCTTGTTTCGTCCCGAACCATCTCGGGACGCAGCAGCACATCGGCCCTGGGCAGGTTGGTCGGGTCTGAAGACTGAGGATCCCCGAGGCGCTTTCGGACGAGGTCGTCCGCCTCTGGAGCTTTTCCAGCCTCGAGGCGCCTTTCAGCGGCTGCGCCTCGCCGAGAGCGTTCCAGCCGGCCCAAAAACCATACAGGGGCCCCAGACTCAAACTATACATATATATGTATATTCATATATTTATATATGTATATATGTATAAGTATTTGTAGATATGTATATGTATATGCACATACACAAGTGTGTGTATCTATATATAGATAGGTGTGTGTGTGTGTGTGTGTGTGTGTGTGTGCGTCTTTCTTTAATCCGGGCGTTTTTCCTCGACTTCGGCCCCCAGGATCTGTTGTCGTGCCCCGGGACCATCGAAGTTGCATCTGGGGCCAACATCTGGCCATGGGAAGGGGTCGGGACGCCGCGCATTGAGCAAATCACATCGGCGGATGTCAGGGTCCGAGGATCGAGGATCCCTGAGATCCAGGTGGCGATTCGCGCCCCTGGACCACCAGGACTCGATCCAGTGTGTGGAGGCGAGTGCCATATTCTGAAACCACCCGCCCTCAATCAGTGAAGCTCTTACAACTTGTTAAGACGAATGTGCGTGGCGCTGAGGCGAGAGCCACATTTTGAAAACCACCCACCCTCAATCCGTGGAGCTCTTGCAATTCGTTAAGGCGAGTGTGCGTGGCGCTGAAGCGAGTGCATCATTCTGAAACCACCCGCCTTAAATCTGTGAAGCTGTTGCCAATTTCTGAGCTTCCGGATCGTGAGTGGGGAGGAAGTCTACAGGAGGAAAATTCAAAAATAGTTAAAAATAGTCAGGAGAGTATATTTCGACGATTTTTGATGATTTTTGGAGTCTGGTTTGACTACTTCTGATTTTTCGCCCAACGGCGGGCGGCGGTGGCACAGGTGAACATTTTGGGGGAGGCGGCCACTCAACATGGCAAAAGGGCCAGGGTCTGGCCAAACTCAATACGTTTTCCGCTCGCCCAAGCACAGTACAGCATCGTTGGGTGTGCTCTGGTCCTCCTCCTCGTCCCCGTCCCCCGGATCCTGACATCGAGACCCGCTGGCTGCGTTCGACCAGGAGGGGCTCCGCGCGAAAATCCGCGCCCAGGAGGGACCTGGCCAGGCGACAGGCGGAGGAGGTCTTCGGCGGCTTCGGACCATTTTCGGCACTGTTCGGGAGCTCTCCCTGGTCATCGAACGTCTTCGGTAATTGGCAAATTCTTTACGGGTGTCCTCGGCTGTTCGCCGAGGAGGGGCCCTGCGGGGGAGGGGGCTCGACTAATTACAGGATCAGGCTTGCGCATGTGCTTGCCTCGGGGTACGGCGGCACAGAAGAGGCAAGGCAACCCGCCCCTTCTTGCTGACATACAGCCAACCCGTACCTAAGGATGCGCCACGAGGATGCCAGGGCCCTGGACGCCCATTTCGAAGCTTCTCGAGCGGGGCGCAGCCCACGGAAGCGGCCAAGGATGGACCGAGGAGACCAGGATGCAAGGGGGGGTACCCTTGGGAAGGCTGCCCATCCTTGCTGTGCGGGTCGACTGCACCTCCTTCTCCTCTTGCCCCCCCCTCTTCATTCGAGGATCGGGGGGGAGTGGAGGAAGGTCGCAAAGTGGAACATATACATTGCCAGTGGCGGGTTGTTTTTTCAATCCCACGCCTTTTTGAGGGTCGGGGACGACGTCGGGGTGGTGTGGTGTATACTTTTCCCCCGCTTTCCCAGGGAAACAGCGAACACATGTATGCACCAGGATCCCGTGTGCACCAGGACCCGCGCTCCTGTGCGAATTTCAGCGCAGGGTCGGAAAGAAGCGTCGGTGTATAGAGTTCGCTTCCCTAGAAAGGAGGAGGGGAGAATGGAGAAGGGGGGAGAGGAGGAGGGGGCGGAGGGGAGAGGAGGGGGGGAGAGAGGAGGGGGGAGAGGGGAGAGTAGGGGGGGGGGGGAGAGGAGGGGAAGGAGGAGGAGGGGAGAAGAGAAGGGGGGAGAGGAGGGGAGAGGAGGAGAATGGAGAAGGGGGGCGAAGGGGGCGGGGGGGGGGGGAGGCCCACGGCGGAGGCCGTGGCCGGCCATCCCGGTCAGCGGCGGGGGCGGCGGCGGCGATGCGGCGGCGGCGAGGAGGTGGTGAGGCAGGCGATCGCAAGCGTGGATCAATGGGGCGTGGATGGGCGTTGATCGGGGCTGGATAAACTCCTTCCCTGACACGTCGATTAGCGAATTGGCCGTTTTCGGTTCGCGAGAGGGCGTCGCGGCCGTCGTTTTTGCGGCTCCAGGTCCGTCGGTTTCGGTCCCAGGCCGTTTTCACTAAAGGGAGGTTTACGAAAGGGAGGTTTGTCCACCGCCGAGTTAAGTCGGGCGTGTCCCTCTACAGGAGGAATATTCAGAAATAGTCAAAAAATAATCGGGGGACGATCTTTTGAGTATTTTTGAGCATCTTTGGACGTTTGGACAATTTGTAATCTTTCGTCCAAAATCCCCCTGTAGGGGGACATGCCCGACCTAAGATTAGCGACGGGTCTTTCCATGGGAAATCGCGGATTTCCGCCGCCAAGCGAGGCGGCACCGGCCGCATTCTGGGGAGGGCACCTCCCCAGATCCATGGATGTGGCGACCGCGCGCCAAATCCATGAATCGCTAATCCATGTTTGCGCGCCCCCGAATGAGACGACATGGATGACGTGGACGAGGCGAGGCGAGGGCGAGGACGACGTGGACGTAGTGGCGAGCTCGACGTGGACGAGGCGGTGGCGGCGGTGAGAACGACGTGGACGAGGGCGACGGCGGCAGCGGCGGCGGCGGCAGCGGCGGCGGCGGCGGCGATGCGGAGGCGGGGTGGTGGCGAGGACGGCGAGGACGAGGAGGACGAGTGCGAGAAGTACGGGAGCCACGAGGACGAGGTCCGCGAGGGCGATGGTGACGAGCAGGGCGAGGACAACGAGCACGGCGGCGGCGGCTGGGCGGCAGCGAGGTTGCCGTCGTCTCCCCCCGCAGGGCGTGACGGGGCAGCTGGTCTACGGGATACCCGGCGTCGGCAATGTCCCGGGCCTGTCGCCGGGGATGATGGGCATCCCAGCGTGGGAGAAAGCTTGTCGGTCGTTGGCCAGGAGGGCCGAATCGGACGGGGCTAGGACGAGGATAAATCCGTTTCAGAGCACGCTCTCAGAGCGTTCCGGAACGCTCTTAGAAGGCCGCGGCGCCCGAGACATTTTCCAGAGCCGCCGGATTTCAGAGATTCTCTATTTTTACCCTCACCCGATTTTGACCTCGTTCTGGCTTCGTCTTATGATGGCCGACGGTAGCTCCTGTCCACTGGTCACCAGTCGCCGTCGGCGTCACCGCCCACTTAGTTGTCCACATGGGACGGCCGCCGCCTGCCCAACATCAAGAGAGGAAAAACCACCCGGACCGGACAATTGGCGTTTACTACACGGCCTCGGGCGTTTACCAAGCAGCCCTGCCCTGTTCGATTCCTTCAGTGGGGACGTTCAGTAAACGGCTTCGCGTGTCGGGGTGGTTCGTAGGGGGGTTGGATTTGCTGCCCTCGGCAACAGCGCCCGCTTGCGGTCTTGGGCGACTGTCGTTTGGCATCGGCCCCGTGCTCTCCGTCCGCAGCTCGGGCGTGCCAGGGAGACGGTACACCTTAGGCGATGCTTAAGAAAACCCAAGTTTTCGGCCAGAGTCTCGATTATTCTTAACTTTTGGATGTAAATCCTAAGATTTAAATAGACATGTTGGGTTTAAATGGAATTTCTGAGACTATGAATTTCTTAACCCATGATTTCTTAAGCATTTCGCAGGGTGTACGGTGGACCCCTGTCGTGCCGACGCGGCAGCGGCCCTGCCGCGCCTGTTCGGGACTGAGCGCCGCCAATGGCTCCGACTCGACCAACAACCAAGCTGGAACGATCTGGCGATCGAGAAGCGGCCGATCGTTCAAGACTAAACAGTCCACGCGGTGTCAGAAACCAGCGCTGGGGGGTCGTCACGACACGAAGCTGCCGTAGGCACTTCTGGAATACCACCCCGTAAGTCTTCAACCGGGGCTGCCGAAGAGATCTTTACTTGTTTTGTGGAGGTTAGCGCTTGCCTGCACACCCTGGCAGGCCGATTCCTCCCGGCCTGGGCGCACATTCCGTACCCGAGTATTGTACCATGCTGTGTTGCGGCGTGCTGTGCTGGTGCTGTGCTGTGCTGGTGCTTGCCGTGCCTTGTGATGCCAGAGGGCCACGCAGAACCGTGCTGGTGCCGGTGCCAGTGCGATGCTGTGCCGTGCGGGTGAGGGCGGCAGTGCCGTACTGTCCTGGAGCATGCCGTGGCGTGGCGTGTCGTGCTGTGCTGTGCTGTGCTACGCTGTGTGCTGTGCCTTGCTTGTCTGTGCAAGACCATGCGGTGCTATGCCATGCTATGCTATGGCACCTCATTGCGGTGCTCATCGTCGCGTTGCATTGCCGCGCAAATGTACGCCCTCAACAATGCGGTCTCCCGATCGGGGGTCACGCTATATTATTTTGCTTCAGGCGCCCTCCTACTTGAATCATCGAACGTCCTTCCCTTCTCATTCTTTGGTGGGGGGCGGGCCAGAACCCAGGTACACATCGACTGTTTTCCTACTGAATATTTATCCTCTTCCGATTGACGTATATCCGCAAGCACAAAACGTCCACAGCCCCAATTTGGTCAGCATTTTGGTGGATGTCCGTTTCCTGCCAGGCCAGAAGGCCGTGCCAGCAAAGATCTTACCTTCACATGGGTTTGAGGAGGCTTTGCGATGATGAACGACAGGGTCGCCCTCGTGGTCGTGCTCGTCGTCCTCGTAGTCGTAATCGGTAATCGTCGTCGTTGTCACCGTAGTCGTCGTCATCGTCGTTGCCGTCGTCATCGTCGTCGTTTTCGTCGTTTTTGTCATATCCGTTGTTGTCGCGACCGTTGTTGTCGTGGCCATCTTGGTCCCCGTGGTCGAAGTCGTAATCGTCGTTGTCGTGGTTGTCGCTATCTTTGTCGGTAGTCGTCGTTGCCGTTGTTGTCATCGTCGTCGTTGTAGTCGTCATCGTAGTCGTATCTTCCGCCGTCTTAATCGTATTCGTACTCGCTGTTGTCGTTGTAGTTGTCCTCGTCGCCCTCGGCGTCGCAGTCGTCGCCGCGATCATCGTAGTGGTAGCAGTCGTTGTCGTCGTCGCCGTCGCCGTCGCCGCCGCCGCCACCGCCACCGCCGCCGCCGCCACCGCCGCCGCCGCCGCCGTCGTCGTCGTCGTCGTCGTCGTCGTCGTCGTCGTCGCAAGGATCCTGCGCGCCCGAGGCTCAGTCTCCGCCCCCGCCTCCGACTGACTGCCGTCGTGCAGACGGGCGTCGCCGCCGCCGCCGTCGTCGCCGTCGTCGCCGTCGTCGTCGTCGTCGGCCCGTCGTCGTCGTCGTCGACGTCGTCGCCATCCCAGGCATGGCCCCCGGCGCCCCCGGTGGCGGGCCTGCCGCCGCCGCCCACCTCCCGCGGCGCCGAAGGCCCCCCCCCCCGCTGCTTTTTCCCGCTTTTGCCCCGCGCGCGCGGGGCGGAGCGCCGGCCGCACGGCGGGCGCGTGCCGCGGTGGACTCCGCGGCGATTTTCGAGGAGCGACGACGGCCTGGAAGACATCCTCCACTCCTCCTCCCCATCCTCTCCTCATCTCTCCTCTCCTCCTCCTCCTCCTCTGCCTCCTCCTCCTCTCTTCCCTCTCTCTCCTCCTCTCCTCGTCCTCCTCCTTCCCCTCACTCCTCCTCCTCCTCCTCCTTCCTCCTCCTCCTCCTCTCCTCCTCCTCCTCCTCCTCCCTCCTCCTCTCTTCTTCTCCCTCCTCCCCCCTCGCGCCCGCTCCGCGCGCGCGGGCGGAGTGCCGACTGCACGGCAGGCTCGCGCCGCGGTTCAGGAGGGGAAAAAACACGCAGACACAATGAATCGTCGATCCCCCAGAAAATATGGGGAAAGATGGGAAATGGTGGGGAAGACAGAAACCCAGAAGATATAAGAAAATGTGGGGATTTTTTTTTATTTGTGTGTATTTCTTTGTGTGTCCCAGGGCCCCTTCAACGGTGGACTCCGCGGCGAGGCCAGTCGGAGGCGACGACGGGGTTGAATCGGGCACGTCTCTCTACAGGAGGAATTAAAAAGAAAGAGTCAAAAAATAGTCGGGGGACGATGCTTGGAGTATTTTTGGATATTTGGGAGTTTTTTTTTTTTTTTTTTTTTTTTTTTTTTTCTTTCATATATATATATATTATATATATATATATATATTTATACATATATATATATATATATTCTCATTTTTCGTCCAAAATCCGCCTGTAGAGGGACATGCCCGACCTGACGATGGGGGCGAATAGCCCAGGGGAGAGCAATACATGTATTCCGGTGCGCCGATGATCTATGTTTTCGATAAGGCTCCCGGGCGGATACGTGTAATGCCGGCCCCTGGGCTATTGGTCCCTATCGTCGCCGCCGAGAGAACCTCCTCCTCGATTCTCCCCGTCGATCCTCCTCGATCCTCGTCCTCCTCGATGCTCCCCGCGGAGCCTCCTCGATGCTCCTCCTCCTCGATCCTCCCCATCGATCCTTCTCGATCCTCCTCCTCCTCCTCGATCCTCCCCGTCGAGAGGGGGCGGGCCTCCTCAGAAGGCTGCAGGCCTTCTCGGGGGCCCCTCGTCCTCCTGCGACGCCGCCTCTGTCTTCGCAGGAGGCCCCGACAGCTTCTCGAAGGCCCGCCGGGGTCTTCCGAGCCTTCTGAGGGGGCCCGCCCCCTTCGGGCTTCCCCCCCCCGGGGCTCGCCGCCGAGCGCCGCGGGCTCGCTCTGCGTGGGCGCGGCTGCGACCTCGGTGCGGGCGCTCGAGGTGGATCTCCGCCGGTGGTCGGAGGAGGGAAAGCCACCGACGCCGCCGCCCTCCCCTCGTCGCCACCTGGCCACGGCCAGATGCGCCGCGAAGCTCTGGTCAGAGGGCGCCCCCTGGGGCGGCCCGGGGAGTGGCGGTCTCGGAGAGTGGCTTGCGCGGTGTGGGAGCTGCAGCCAATCCGGCTTGAGCGATCACCACGCGAGCCTGCTGTGCAGTGTGAGTCTCCGCCGGCGGGGGCGCCTGTGCCGTCGGGGACGCCTGTCCCCGGGCGGGCAGAGTTCGGCCCGAGGGTTGGGGCCGTCAAGCTGCCGCTGCTTGGATCGAGGATTTAGTTTGTCTTTAGCCTGTTGGAGCCTGCGGGGGGCCCTTGTCGTCACTGAGGCCTCTCGGAATTCTGCTTAGAACGCACCTTGGGGAAGGCCCCGCAACCGATTTTACCAGGCCGTCCAAAGTTGACGTCGCGCACTAGGGTCCAGTTCTCCTCGAGCCAAATTTTGGCTCACAGTTTGGGCTCTCACAGCCCCGGCCACAGCTTCCTAGCACAGCGTGCCCTCAAGGCAGAGCCCGACGGCCTTCGAGGATGAATACCGGCCGCCAGCGGACGCCGAGTCAAGGATGAACTGTTTTCGCTGCCCTCGGCTTTGCAATGTGCTCTTCACCGTCTTCGTGGCGACGACATCCGCCGTCATCACGGCCGTGACTACTGTTCATGTCATGCTGAAACATGCGGAAATCTCTGGGCACAAGACGGAGTTGACCAGTCGTGCCGACGCGAGAGGCCTTTTGGGATCCTGACCGTGCTGATGTTGATGAAAATAAAGCGGCAGGCACCATCAATGGAGCTGTTGTCATGAAGTGCACCGCATGCACCAATTTGCGCGACATTCTCGTCTCATCTACGAACATCGCAAACACAGGAGAGATCGGTGAACTGATGGTGGCCTGCTCGAAAAAGTGCAAGGAGGCCGACGAGTGCGAGTCCTACATCATCGCGGCTCTTCCGGCGACCACACTTACGGGTGAGGCAATTTTCGGTCTCCAGGGGCCCTTACCGGGTCGCGGGGCTGTCGGAAACGAGTCGAGTGAAAAGTTGGTGTTGGGGAAGTGGTCGGAACCTCGGGGTGGCATGACGCGGAAAACTGACGACTCTGGGGCCAGGGCTGCATTTTTGGAGCTACTCGGCATTTCAAGATACATGAAGCTAGCGTTCAAGTAAGCGTCAATTGAGAGCCTCACTTTGCACAGGAACCGCCTCCATCCGTGTAGAAGTTGCACGCGCGCATGAGTGCGAGGTTTGGGGAGAGCCCTCGGGCTGGCCGCCGATACGAGGCGTGAGGTTTCAGCAGGCGGTCTCCCTGGACCTTTCCCGGTGCGCGATCTGACCAGGATTTCGAGGCGAATCCACTCCTGCGGTGGCGACGAGGGCCTCCGAGGAGGCCCAAGAAGGGCGAAAACGCAGGAAGGGTAGCGGTATGGTTGTGGAAGTCGATTAATGGAGAGGAAGCGTGCTGCCAAATAATTTCCAGATGTCTAAAACATGTTTCAAACATGTATTAGATATGTAAGAACATGTTTGAAACGTTTTTAGATATGTTTTACACATTTTAAACACATCTTTAATTCCATGATTGGAGGATTGTTAGTGTGTCCATTGTCATGGCATCCACAACGGTATGGGTACCTTATCCTTCTCCGACCTTCTCCTGGGCCACCTACTTTCTCAAGGGGCGGGAGCCCCACTTCCTCAGGAGGAGCCGGCGCTCGTCGTCGTCGGCGTCTGCGTCGTCGTCGTCGTTGTCGTTGTCGTCGTTGTCGTTGTCGTCGTCGGCGTCGTCGGCGGCGGCGTCGTCGTCGTCGTCGTCGTCGTCGTCGTCGTCGGCGTCGTCCTCGTCCTCGTCCTCGTCGGCGTCGGCGTCGGCGTCGTCGGCGTCGTCGGCGTCGGCGTCGTCGGCGTCGGCGTCGGCGTCGTCGTCGTCGCCGTCGTCGGCGTCGTCGGCGGCGCCGTCGGAGCCGGGGCGTGCCGCCCCCCCCGCGCACGCGCAGGCCGCGGCCCCCGCGGTGCCCGCGGCGGAGCCGCGCGCGGCGCCGGTGGTGCTGTCGGTGGAGGAGGAGCTGGTCGGGAAGGCTCGGGTGGGCGACGGGGCTGCAGCAGGCATGGAGGTTGAGACTGGGAGGAGTAGGAGGAGGAGGAGGAGGAGGAGGAATAGGCGGAGGAGGAGGAGGAAGAGGGGGAGGAGGAGGAGGAGGAGGAGGAGGAGGAGGAGGAGGAGCCCGGCAACGGCTAGAAAGGTGCCACCACATTAAACATGCATCAAACAAACTCCAAACGAGTTAGGGAGGGTCCAAGTTCTCCTCGGGCGGCACAACCTGCCGTCGGCGCTCTTGCGCTCGAGCGCCGAGCGATTCAGCCTCTTCCCGAGAGCTGAACCCGAAAAGTGAAAGGCCTCGCTGAAGGTCGACCCCAGTCCCAGCCCAGACCCACCCAATCCCGCCCGACGAAGAAGCCAGAGAGCCTCTGGACCGAGGTGGCGCGAGCAACGGGAGGTCGTCCAGACCCATCTTGGCGGCGAGGTAGTCTCGAGCTGGGTCCGATAACACGGTCGCTCGCGAGACCCGAAAATCTTTCTTCGAAGGATGGCGGCCCTGCAAAATCCAAGCCAACTGCCTCTCACGACCCTGGGAACGATGGCCCAGACAATCCGACGCGAGAGCAGTCTTGCCACCGTGCCCTCCGACGGTACAGACTGAACCGCAACGGGTGCAGAAGGCCAGGGAGCCAGCGGCCGCTCCAGCGGGGTCAGTGACCCCACACTCTATGATGTCGTGGGCGCGGGCCGGCCAGACATGGAGGTCGGGCCACTCGGCCCTGCCCTCCTCACCGTCGTCGCCCACCCCTCCCGACTCCCGACCCGTCCCGCCACTCCCAATAGGAGGCCGCCGTACGGAGCCACAATCAAAACGGCCAGGAGGAGAAGGCTCGGAAGGAGGAGGAGGATCATCAGGGAGAGGAGGGACCTCAAGGGTGATGTGCCTCAGCCAATCGATGCCGACATGGTCGAACTGCCCACTGTCCCCGATCCGAGCTTCTTGCTCAGCTGAGAACTTGCACAACAGCCGGGACAACTCAAAGCAACCATCGACGACGGCACGATCAGCGGCAGAGATTCGACCCAATGAGGCGCCTCGCTTGGCATATTCATCGGCAGCCTTATTGCCGAGATACTCGAGACGGCTGAGCTTACCGTTCTCGACATCACGAAGGGTGCAATGGGCAGGAACTTTACGCCACCGCACTCCGTCGAGCTTATCAAACACATGCTGCCACATATGCGCCCGAGCATTATCGGGACAAACAGCTCCCGCGGGGTCCGAAACATACCCGAGAGTTCCGGCACAGTCCCCATACAAGTTGGCCCCAGGGAACACAGTAGCATGGCGAACGAGAGAGACCACTGCATAGTCCTCACCGTCACGGGCGACCTGGGCTGGAGCTTCACACACGGGCACGCGCCCCCAAATCGCACGAGCAACTTTCCCCCACCCGTCCGTAACGATCACCGCCCATCCCGCCGATCGAATCCTAGGGAGGGCAGGCTCGAAACACGAGCCGTCCAAGAACACATGGGCCCCTTCCCCGAGCACCAGCCCGTCGGCAGGCCAATTGTGCCTATAGACCGTGGCCTCAGGGGGTTCGGAGGGGCGCGAGAACCAGCAAGTGGGGTCTGGGAGCACACACCTGGCGAACAACTCCTGGGCCCTAGACGAAAGAAGGCGCACTCTACCCGCTGCCCGGCGCAGGTCGGGGCTCAAAACATCCCGTCGCCACGCATCGTGGGCGGGGCAATCAAATCGACGATGAAACATGGTACCTGATGGGGCCTGGCAGGCCAGGCAGGCAGGGGGTATGTCCTGACAGGCGTCATGAAACCGCTGCTGGCACCAATACCTGTTGGTAACAAGGCTGCGCAAGCAGTGACGACAATGATCAGACCAAGCTGAGCCTTGCTTCGAGATCAGATCCAGAGCCGGCTTGAGACAGATGGGGCCGCGCCATTCGGCTCCAAAATCACTCTGCCTAGCCTGCTCTTCCATTACAATCGCTTCCTCACACGCCTCGCGCACGCGAAGGGCGAAGAAGGCCGGGGAAAACACAGACAAACTCCAGGAGCGACCCGCCTGGTCAATCAGGACCTCGTTTGGGACATCCAACCTCCAACCAATCCGAGCAAGCGTTAACACAAGAGCGGCAAGAGGTTGCTTGGCGGAGCCCCAGGGTTTAGGTTTCCTCGCAGACACGAGTGCATCGTCAAACGCAGAGAGGAGGACCTGCTTCGTGACACTGCGGTGCCACCAGACAGAAACAAATGACTTGACGGCGTCCACCGTCGTCGAAACAAGAGGATCCCGCTGGGGGGCCCCGCAAAGAAGGAAGGTGAGGCCGAGGGAGGATCCAGGCTGGAGGGGGCCAAAAGACCTGGCAGAGGCCACCCTCAGAGTCCTCAGAGCCGAATTCCCAAGACCATTAATGTGCGCCCCCCACGTGGCCTTAGCGACTGGGCCCGCTCTGTGCACCCGAGAAGCCTCCCTCCCCCGCCCAATCTTCGAGAGCCGAGTCGCAGCGGCCGACGATTCGAGGAGGCGCTTGTTTTGCACAGGCACGCGGCGAGCCTTGCCGTCAGAAGCGTCGCCACCCAGGTCACGGTGGGTGGTGGCCAGGAAGGACTCGTCGAACGGCCAGTCGGGGTCGTCCAGCAGAGCCTCGAGCAACTCAGGGCTCGAACACAGGAAGCAGGTCTTGTCCAAGTTGAGCGGAAGGTCGAGCTCATTCATCTGAGTGGCTACAATCGTGGCTGCTTTGACCAATTGCCGAGCCACAATGCGGAGAGAACCCACAGCATGCACCTTCAAGTCGTCCACCAAGTTCAGCGGCCGGCAGACAGGCGTCTCAATGGCAATAGTCCGTAAAACGCACAGGGTCATGAGCTTCACGGTGCCAGTCGCGCAGCTGCAACCCGCGATCACCGTGCCGTTGGGGACAACCAGGCGCGAGGTCGCGCCAAGCCAGCGGGCCCGCCTGGGTCCACGGTAGACCGCGCACAGGCATCGCAGCAGCTGCTCGTCAAAGCCGTAGTGCCTGCCAGCCTCGCGCATGGCGCCGTGGGAGATGTTCTCGTAAAACTTCCGCACGTCGTAGTACAGAGTGCCGCTGACGAAGCCGTGGCGCTTAGCATGCACCACCAGCAGGTTGTGGATGTAAGCAGCTCTGTCGGCCGCCGTATCGCCGGACTTGCCCCAAAAGAAGCTGGCATCCACACTGTGTTCCCAACCGCGAACTCGTTGCTGTCGTACCCTGGACCATACGCGGGGCCATAGGCCCAGGAGCCCTATCGGCCGACGGCCGACGTCAGGAGGAGGCTTGGGAATGAAAACGAACATCGTCGTCCAAAGCTCGGGGACTTCGGCAGTGAGCTCAAACCGGTTTAAGATGGCCGCAAATCGAGCAACCAAGGCGTCCGAGAGCTCCCCAAGCAGCCGCGGATGAAAGGAGTCCCAGCCCAGGCCTTTCCTCCTGCCGAAGAAGAGGATGGCCGAGCGCACCTGCGAGACACTGATGGGCTCAAGGGTTGTCGCCACATTCCACTCGGAGGCGTGCTGCTCATCATTCCTCGAGTCCTTGATCCAAAGCGGAAGCCACTCCTGCAAAACACCCTCAACCGCCAGCGAGCCCACCTGCGGCAGGGAATCAACGTCGCCAGGCAGGGATACAGGGAGAGGCTCGACAATCTTCGGCTTAATAAGCTTGTGCGCAATCCTCCCGGGGCCGTCGAGGGCCGACTTGCAAAAATCTCGCCATAGCTTGGCCTTGGCAGCCGCGTCAGCTCGCCTGCGCACGGCCACCTCCTCCTCGAGAAGATCCTCAAACCAAGCAGAAAGAGGGCTGTCCCGCTCAGCAAGCCCAAGCCACTTGTCGACGGCCACCGTACGAAGGGCCTCGGCACCAGCCACAGCTGGAGGTAATGTCAGGGCCTGAGCCTGAAGATGAAGGCGGGCACGCACCACCTGTCGCTTGCCGCGAGAACCACGGCTGGCCTGCCCCCACCGAAGCATTGCTCTCCAAATGCGAAGAAAGCTCCACCAAGCCTCGGTGTCGGACGAGTCGTGACGGCGCTGCCGCCGCTCATGGACTTCAAGCAAAGGCCGCTCCACCAGACGAATGCCTCGACCTCGCCCACGGTGGTGATGAGCAACCGATAAGTCAATCTGCTGGGAGCGGATGAGAGAGGCCTCGGCTAGGTCGAACCACCTCGCACTGGCTGTCTGCAAACACTCCAAGGGCTCGAGCAACTCCGCAGCCTCCCGCTGCGACTCGGAGGTGGGCTGCTCCCTGGGCTTGACCGACTCCTCAGATCCGACAGCCTTCCTGGCTACTGAGAAGGGCCGCCGAGGATCCTCCAGCCAAGCCGTCGGATGCTCCCAAATATCCCCCAGGGTGCAACACACCTGAACATGAGTGCCGGCAGGTGTGCCAGCAAACGCCTGAGGGTGGGAGGTGTGGTGGGCCAGCGAGCGGGACATGACGAAGTAGTCGTACTCGTTGTCCCCGCATGTCGGGACACCAGGGTTGACGATGATCCCGTCCACCTCCTGGCACCAGTCGCTGGCCACAAGGTCGTGGGCGTCAACGTTCCAGTCGGCGCCGATGATGAAGGGCACAGGGAACTGCCCAACAATAGACGCCACCTCCGCAAGGAGCGCCAGGTTATCACCAGTGAGGCCGATGGAGGTGATCATGTAGAGAGAGATCACCAAGAGGACCGAGCCCTCGCCGAGGTGGATCTTCCTGGCCACAATGCGATGGCTCCACTCATCAGGGACAGCAATGCCACTGAAGACCCCAATGTGCGTGCCGATGCAGAGGCCCACGCCGCCACTGACAGCCAGACGCTCAGCGCCAGTCCGACGAGGAGGGCCCAGGGCAAGATGACAGCCCTGGCCCAAGCACCACTGGCGAGCGCCCCCAGCCGCCTCGGAGTCGGGGAACCTCGTCTCCTGAACGAAGGCCACGTCAAAGCGCCTGCCGGCTGCAGCGTTCCACTCCGGCACCGTGCGAGCCCCTTGCCACGTGTCCCCGTTGATGGTGGCGATGTGGAGGGGGGCCGTGCCACGGCGCAGCGGCACCGGTAGAAGCAGATCCAACTTGAGCTCCACGGGCGCCTCGACGACCTCCTCCTGGAAGAGACGCGCTGGTTCGACCATCGCCGCTTCAGGGGCCTCAGCCGGTTGGGCACGAGGCGCCGCGGGGGGACCGTGCGCCGCCGCGCCCGGCAGCGCACCAGCGGTCCCAGCGTCAAGACCAGCAGAGCCGAGGGTGCCCGAGCCTCCCGAACAACTCCACGGCGCGCGAGTCCCTCAGGCGATCTCCTGACTATCCGGCAGTTGAGAAATGTTGTATGCCTGAGGTGATCCAAGAGGGCGCGCCTGGATCGCCACCCGATCGGGGGCAGAGGAGGAGGAGGAGGAG
Source organism: Prorocentrum cordatum (assembly GCA_963575745.1). Lineage (NCBI taxonomy): Eukaryota > Dinophyceae > Prorocentrales > Prorocentraceae > Prorocentrum > Prorocentrum cordatum. Next base: position 13,683 of record CAUYUJ010017031.1, on the reverse strand, counting down.
GAGGAGGAGGAGGAGGAGGAGGAGGAGGCGGAGAGAGGAGGGGGCGGAAGGAGGAGGGAGGAGGAGGAGGAGGAGGAGGAGGAGGAGGAGGAGGAGGAGAGAGGAGGATGACGACGGTGACGATGATTGGGTGGTGTGGTGGTGATGATGTCGAGAAGAAACGAGGAGGAGGAGGAGGAGGAGGAGAGGAGGAGGAGGAGGAGGAGGAGGAGGAGGAGGAGGAGGAGTGACCGATGATTGTGGTGGTGTGGTGGTGATGATGTCGAGAATGAATGAAACGAGGAGGATGAGGAGGAGGGGAGGAGGAGGAGGAGGAGGAGGAGGAGGAGGAGGAGGAGGAGGAGGAGGAGGAGGAGGAGGATCAGAAGGCCGGAGGGCTTCTGAGAAGCCCCGCTGGCCCGCTGGTCGGCAAGGCTCGGAGGGGCGAAAGGGGCTGCGGCTGGCATGGGGGTTGAGGGCTGCGGCGAGCGTGTGGGGGAAGGGAGAGGGGCCGGGCGTGTGTGTCCCTCTACAGGAGGAAAATTCAAAAAATAGTAACATTATCCCGGCAAAGCAACCTAACAGCGATGTGTAGGAGCATATCTGGAAGCATTCCCCTTAAGATTCAGATGAGAATCCAGTTGTAGAATTCTGTAGTTCTCGCAGTCGCAGTCGCATTCGCGATGACAGTCGCAGTGGCAACGGCAGTCGCAGTCACAGCCTCAGCCTCAGCCTGCCTCAGCCTCAGCCTGCCTCAGCCTCAGCCTCAGCCTGCCACAGCCTCAGCCTCAGCCTGCTTCAGCCTCAGCCTCAGTCTGCCTTCAGCCTCGGCCTCAGCCTCAGCCTGCCTCAGCCTCAGCCTGCATCAGCCTCAGCCTCAGCCTCAGCCTGCCTCAGCATCAGCCTGCCTCAGCCTCAGCCTCAGCCTGCCTCAGCCTCAGCCTCAGCCTCAGCCTCAGCCTGCATCAGCCAAAGCCTCAGTCTGCCTTGAGCCTTGGCCTCAGCCTCAGCCTCAGACAGCCTCAGCCTCAGCTGCATCAGCCTCAGCCTCAGCCTCAGCCGCCTCAGCCTCGGCTCGCCTCAGCCTCAGCCTCAGCCTGCCTCGGCCTCAGCCTCAGCCTGCCTCAGCCTCAGCCTCAGCCTGCCTCGGCCTCAGCCTGCGTCAGCCTCAGCCTCAGCCTGCCTCAGCCTCAGCCTGCCTCAGCCTCAGCCTGCATCAGCCTCAGCCTCTGCCTCAGCCTGCCTCAGCCTCAGTCTCAGCCTGCCTCAGCCTCAGTCTCAGCCTGGCTCAGCCTCAGCCTACCTCAGCATCAGCCTCAGCCTCAGCCTCAGCCTGCCTCGGCCTCAGCCTCAGTCTCAGCCTGCATCAGCCTCAGCCTCAGCCTCAGCCTGCCTCAGACTCAGCCTGCATCAGCCTCAGCCTCAGCCTGCTTCAGCCGCAGCTTGCCTCAGCCTCAGCCACAGCCTCAGCCTCAGCCTCAGCCTGCCTCAGCTTCAGCCTCAGCCTCAGCCTGCCTCGGCTTGCCTCAGCCTCAGCCTCAGCCTGCCTCGGCCTCAGCCTCAGCCTAAGCCTGCCTCAGCCTCAGCGTCAGCCTCAAGCTCAGTCTGCCTTCAGCCTCGGCCTCAGCCTCAGCCTCCTTAGCCTTCAGTCTGCCTCGCTCAGCCTCAGCCTGACTCAGCATTCAAAATGTGGCCGGGAAATGGAGTGCTGGGAACTCGAAGAAACACGAAGTGGCCTTACAATTGGCTCCGGCATTCAAAATCATTGCCCAGGAATGGAGTTTCTGGGAACTCGAAGACACGAATGGCCTACAGTGGCTCCAGGCATTCAAAATCATGCCAGGAATGGAATTCTGGGAACTCGAAGACCACGAAGTTGGCCTACGGTTGGCTACAGGCATTCAAAATCTGCCTAGGAATGGAGTTCGGGGAACTCGATGCACGAAGTGGCTACAGCTGGCTAAATGGTATTCAAAAGTGGCAGGGGGGAATGAAGGTTTGGAACTCGAGAGCACGAAAGTGGCCTCAGTTGGCTACGGGCATTCAAAATGTGGCCAGGGAATGGAGTTCTGGGAACTCGAAGAGCACGAAGTGGCCTACAGTTGGCTCCGGGCATTCAGAATGTGGCCCGGGAATGGAGTTCTGGGACCTCGAAGACCACGAAGTGTGTAACTGTTTGCTTAAAACGATTTCCGCGGATTCTCCCCGGATGCCGCCCGGACCCCTTTGGGGAGTCATGATGCTTTCTTTTGAGACCATTAGAAACCTATCAGTCTTCGCTGTTAGGTAAAAATAGTCATCCCTCTCTGCGGAGCTCCAGACGTAAGTCAGGCATCCCTCTACAGGAGGAGTGTTCAAATAGTGAAAATAGTCAGTGGACGAGTCTTTGACTATCTTTGAATATTTGTTGGAGTATGTTTTGACTATGCTTTTTTCCGTCCAAAATCCTCCTGTAGGGGGACAGGCCCGACCTAACTACAGACGCCACGTATCGAAGAAAGCAGTGCGCCGGAGGGCGCCGTGTGGAACCACGCGTCCAGTTTGAGTGCGATCAGCGCGCGCAGCCATGCAGAAGCCGGCGGCGAGCCGGTGGGGGGGGGGAAGCGAGGGGAAGGCGCGGGCCTTCCGAGAAGGCTCGGAAGTCCGCTGGCCTGCCGGGGACTGTTCTGAGCCTCCCCCGAAGACAGAGAGTGGTCTGCAGAAGAAGGTCGGAGGGCCTCCGAGGAGCCCCGCCGCCCGGCCGGTCGGCACGGCTCGGAGGGGCGGAAGCACCGCGACCCCCACGGTGTAGCTGAAGTTTGCTAGACAGCCCTGCAGGGGGCCACAGGCGAGCCCTGCCCCTGCCCCCCACGATTTCTGAGGGGGAGCTTCCGATCGAAGTGAACCCCACCCTCCCCCCCCAAAAATCTTGTGGGGTAGGGGTGGGGTTCGCATGTGGCCCCCCACCCTGGGCGTCTGCTAAGCAGTCCTGCCCCATTCGGTTCCTTCTTTGGGTGAGTTTACTGAGCACACGGCTTCGCTTGTCTGGGTGCTTCTCATGAGGGTGGGCCTTCGGCCCCCTCAGCTGGCATGAGGGTTGAGAACAAGCCCCAGCTCTCCAGGGGTATCCTTCCGTTCTTCGTGTGTGTGCTCTCCTCCCGGGAGTGCTCTTCGTCTGGAGTGTTTGCGCGGGTATTTGGGCCTCTGCAAAGGGGCTCGTGTTCTTGACCCACGGTCTGATGGACAAGTTTCGACTGTACGACTCCTCTCCTCTCCTTCTCCCTTCCTCCCTTCCTCCCTCCCTCCCCTCCCCTCACTCCCTCCTCCCTCGTATTCCGCCTTCTCTCTGTCCACCCCACTGCTCCTCCAGTCGCTCTCACACCTGTTGCACGGCTGCCCGTACATCTTGCCACAGAGTATACCCCCACGATCACCCTTCGGGTGAGTAGGAGGTTCGGGGGGCGGGGGGAAGAATAATCGACTGCTGGCAAATGCGGTGGGTCTGATGATGACGATGCTGGTGACGCGCCCTCGAGTCAGCGACGACGCCTGATAACGATGTTGCGCTGCGATTTAATGCCACTACCGTCCCCGCTTTCGCTCTCACTCGACCGATCCCACTATCGACTTCGCGGCCAGTCTTAGTACCAATGGATTCAGCGATCGATCCCACTATCGATTCCACTAGCGATCTCACTATCGATTTCTCGATCGATCTCACTATCGATCTCACTATCGATCTCACCACCAGTGTCACAATCAACCTCACTGTCGATCTCACGTTCGACTCCACTATCGATCCCATTCCAGCGATCTCCTCATCGATCTCACTATCGACCTTCACTATCGATACCACGGCGGGACACCCTGGGCCACCGCCCGCCCACCGCCGACGGAACACCGACGGGACACCATTTGGACACCACAGGGCACCACGGCGAGACACCTCGGGCCACCGCGTATCCTCCTCTTGCTCTTCCTCCGTTTCCTCCTCCTCCTCTTCATCCTCCTCCTCCCCTCCTCCTCATTCCTCTCCTTCCTCCTCCTCCCCCTCTCCTCTTTCCTTTGCCCCCCCCCCCCCCCGCGTCGCGCGCTCCTGCGTGCGCGGCGGTCGCGCGCCAAGTTGTGCGGGCGGGGCTTGCCCCCTGCCCCAAGCCAGAGCCCCAGGACCGCGCAGAAACTCTCGAACCCTTCTCCTGCACATTTCTTTTTTGTCCCCCTCTCTCTCTCTCTTTTTCTCCCTCCCTCCCTCTCTCTCTTTCTCCCTCGTTCCCTCCCTCCCCGCTCCTCCCCCTTTCGCTTCGGGGCCCTGTCGCTTAGCATTTACCCCTTCGTTTGAGGCGGGCGGGCGGGCAGGGTCTCTCGCCCCGCGCTTACCTGGGCTCGTGGGGAAATCAGAGTCAACCAATGATCGGCGCACAGAGTGGTGTAATGCTGCGTCCAGCCGACCCCGCTGCCCCCCCCTCCATGTCCTCCTCCGGACTCCGCCCCGCCTTCCTCCCCTTGCTGACTTACTTCGTCCTCGGCAGCGGTCCCTGTTCCCTCCTTTCCCAACCCCACCCCTCTCTTTGGAAATCCAGACGCCACGTACTGAAGAACGGAGGTCGCCGTGTGGGATTACGCATCGGCTTTGAACGCGATCAGCGCGCAAAGCCGCGCACACGTGTTCCCTCCTTTCCCAACCCCACCCCTCTCTGTGGAAATCCAGACGCCACGTATTGAAGAACGGAGGTCGCCGTGTGGGATTTACGCATCGGTTTTGAACGCGACCAGCGCGCAAAGCCGCGCACACGTCGGCGGCGAGCCGGGGGGGGAGCAGCGACGGGGCGGGCCTTCTCGCGAGGCTCTCGAGGCCTCGGGCCTCCTGAGAAGTTGTCCACGCCTTACTCGAAGATGCAGACAACTTGTCACGATCGGAGGCCTCCTCCTCCTCCTCCTCCTCCTCCTCCTCCTCCTCCTCCTCGTTTCTGAAACACCCCGCCGCCCTCCGAGAAGGCCTCCTCTTTCAAGCTCCCCCTCCGGTCGCCGCTTGCGGGGCCGCAGTGCAGGCGAGCAGAAAAAAAAGCGACGAGGGCGGGCGGCGCGCTGCCGGGAAGGGGCTGCCCGCGGGGGGGCCGGGCAACGGCTGCGCCCTGGCATCCTCCCCCCCTGCGTCCTCCCCCTCGTCCTCGTGCTCTCGTCGTCGCCGTTCTCCTCGTCGTCCTGGTCCTCGGCCTCGTCGTCGTCGCCGTCGCCGTCGCCGTGGCCGTCGCCGTTGTCCTCCTCCTCCTCCTCTCCCCCGAGGCCCAAAGGCCGATGTTCCTGGCCTCCCGAGACCTCCGCCTCCCCTCGGGACCGCCGCCCGAGAGGTCATCGGCCGGGGCGGGGAGGTCGTGAAGGAGCTGCAAAAGGACGCGGGGTGGGGAGAACAGGCGGAGGACGAGGGAGGGAACAATGGGGGAAGGGTGAGGGAGGGAGGGGGGAGGCAAGGGAGAGCATGATGGGAGGGGAGGAGGAGGAGGAGGAGGAGGAGAGGAGGAGGAGGAGGAGAGGAGGAGGAGGAGGAGGAGGAAAAGAGGGAGGGCGGGAGGGAGGGAGGAGGTGGGGAGGGGGGAGGGGGAGGGAGGGAGGGGAGAGGGGGGGAGGGGAGGGAGGGAGGGAGGGAGGAGGGAGGGAGGGAGGAGGGAAGGGAGGGGAGGTGAGGGAGGAGGGAGGGATGGTGGATGGTCAGGGGAGACAGCAGAGTAGTTTTTACAGTGTGTAAGTGTGGATGTAGGGGGATGAGAGAGGAGGGAGGGAGGGCGGAGGGAGGGAGGGGCGGCAGGACGTGGACAAGGGGAGCAACACATACAACTACGCATGATGAGGAGAAGGATGATACTGATCGTTGATAACGTTTATGATGCTGCTGATGATGCTGCTGCTGCTGAGGATGATGATGCTGATGAGTATGATGATGATGGTAGTGCAGATGATGATGCTGATGATGCTGCTTATGATGATGATGATGCTGATGCTGATGCTGATGATAATGGTGATGGTGATGATGCTGATTACGATGATGATGATGATGGTGGTGGTGGCGATGATGATTATGATGATGATGATGATGATGATGATGATGATGATGATGATGATGATGATGCTGATGATGCTGATGATGATGATGATGATGATGATGATGATGATGATGATGATGATGATGATGATGATTCTGATGATGATGATTATGATGATGATGATGATGATGATGATGATGATGATGATGATGATGATGATGATGATGATGATGATGATGATGATGGTGATGATGCTGACGATGACACGATGAAGAAAGTTCTGATGGGCAGTTCTAGAACAGTAGTCGTGATGCGGAAACGGGCCGCGCGGCTGCATCCGCAACCGCTTCGGCACAAGCCTTTTTCGAATCGCCAGCTACCGCCCTTTTCTCCTTGTCCTCGCTCGTTCGGTGTTGTGTAGTGTTGTGTAGTGTAGCGTAGTGTAGTGTAGTGTAGTGTAGTGTAGTGTAGTGTTGTGTTGTGTTGTGTGTCTGTGTGTGCTGTGTGTGCTGTGTGTGCTGTGCCGTGTCGCCGTTCGTCGCCTCCCTCTGGCCTCTTGCTCTGCCTGGTCCAAGGTGTTGCCCTGTCCTGCTCGACCCGTCTGGCCCGAGGCCGCCCGAACCCTCGGCGCGGCATGGCTGCGCCAGGCGGGCCAGGCGGCGACTCTGCCGGCGTTCCACGCGCGCAGCGCGTGGCGGAGCCAGTGGTGGCTCGCGCCGCGTGCCGGGCCTGCGCCGCCGGCGCCAGCCCGTCGCCATGCGTCGCCTTCGGCGGCGCGGGCTCCAGACCCGCCAGCGCGGAGCTGCCCGGCGGCCGGACCGCCGACCCCCGCGCTGGCCGAGGAGCTGTGCGCGGGCTTGGAGCGGTGCTTGCCCGTGGCGGCGCCGCCCGTGGAGCTGGTGTGGCCTGATCTCTGCCCGGCTTGCCCCGAGCCGGTCAAGAACGAGATCTCCTGGGGCTTCGAGGTCTCGTTCGGTCTCCTGCCGCTCCTGGTGCGGGTGCTCGCCTCGCGCTGCTTGAGGGCGGCGGGGAACGTGATCTGCCGGGGCTGCCGCCGGCGGCCGCTGGCAGGGATCGAGGCGGAGCCGAGGGATGTCCTGGCCACCTTGCCGATTGTCCTCGTTCGTCGAGTCGCTCGTGGATGCGGGCTGCTTGCGACGGCCAACCGGTTATGAATGTCGGATATCAATTGTTTGTGGCGTATGGCGTGGCAGGGCTTCCATTGCTTCACGCGCGTGCGGTGATGGGTATCGTTGGTTTGGACGTTCGCCACGCAGGAGTTGTGTCGCCAGACCGCGGCCTCTTCGTCGAGTACTTCACCGAGGACAACGACGACCTCCGCCACTGGTACAGGGTCGGCCCAGGGCGCGCGCTCATCCGCGAGGGCGGGACCATCACGCCGCCGCTGGCGAGAGCGGGCGTCGCCGTGTACGACTTCGCCCAGCCGCTCACGGCCGCCGAGCTTGCCGCCTTCGTGGCCCAGGCCACGCCGGTGCTTGCAGCGCACGACGCGGCGCTCTTGGCGGTGGCTGGGGTCTTTGCCTGCTGGTGCCGTTGGGTCAGGGGCTGGCGCCATCGTCCCTTCAGCTGGTGGGGCCGGAGGCGCTGACGTCGCGCCCGCTGGAGCGGCTGCCGCGAACGCAGGTCTGGCGCCGGCCAGGGCCGTCGGCGGAGGCGGGCTGGCTGTGGGCGCCGGAGCGGCGGGCCACGATGATGATGACGATGATGACGATGACGATGATGACGATGATGTCTATGACGTCGACGATGCTGAGGTGGAGAAGAAGGGATGATAATAGAGAAGGATGATGTTGATGATGATGCTGATACTGATGATGATGATGGTGATGATGATGCTGATGATGATGCTGCTGATGATGATGATGTTGATGATGATGATGACGATGATGATGACGATGACGATGATGAGGAGGAGGAGGAGGAGGGGAGTAGGAGAAGGAGGAGGAGGAGGAGATCATGATTCTGATTCTGATTACGCTAAAGGGAAGGGTTCTCCTGCTGGGTAGGCCGCCCGATCACTTCATGACCGCGTAGGAAATAAAGGCGAAGACGATAATGATGAAAGCACACCCGATACGGTGCCGTCCGTTATGATTGAATCGCAATGCCCAGCCCAGCAAAACTCACAAGGTGTGTAGCGAGCTGCAAGCTACTTTCAACCACCAGCCAGACAAACTATTGAGAAAACACAGCGTCAACACTTTGCCGAAGTACTGCACCAGAGCTGGCCTGCTATGACTCGCCACACCGCCCATGCTGTAGCCGCGTACAACAAGACGCGATACGCGTGCAAACCTCACCCGCACGATGAGGCCCATGAGGATAAAGCGTGGCCAACACATAGATGAAGATCTCCACCTGCATCAGCACGACAACACAGAAAACAACGCAGAAAGCCTAGGCCAGAGGCCACATCCACATCGCAGCAGACACACCAAGAAACCCTCCAGAAGCCGATGAGGCACCAGGGCACACCAGGCTCGAGGGCGAAGTGAATGTTAGCTACCACGGCTCATCCCTTAAGCCCTTCCATTGGAAATCCACCTGAGCCGCATCCCACCAGAACGTCGAACTGCACAATGACCATATCAGTGGAAATGCGCGCAGGCTCGCGATGCACCAACGAACAATGTGCGACACGGATGGGCGGAGAAACCACCACGCCAATACCTCGAGCACCACGGTGAAGGACTGAGTTAGACGTGGTGTTGCGCCGCTTTGTCCCCGAACGCCGCGGAGCGGAAAACGACGACCTCAAGCCGCAGCTGCACACAAGTGGACACCAAGCCCCGGGAGGAGCACAGGCGCCCGCTCGAGCCCCATGCTTGGACCAGGCTTGAGCCCCTGGCTTGATTGAGGAGGAGGAGGGGGAGGAGGAGGAGGAGGAGGAGGAGGAGGAGAAGGAGGAGGAGGCGGAGGAGGATCGAGAAAGGGCAGCCACGTGAAAAAGGACAGCTCTCAGCTTGCCCGCCACAAGCCCTAGCAGCCACACCACTGGCATTTTGTGCCACAGCTGTGCTCGCCCTCATTGGGCGCGAGCTTCTAGTTTGCACCTGGGGAGCGGGGCATGCTGGGATTGATCAGAGCAGCTCTGGGAAGTGGATACCATCGTCAGCGATATGCACCAAGTTCGCAGTCATCTCGGCGCCAGATGCGCCCTTTGTAAGCCACGGTTCCGTCATAAGTATGGTTTCCTAATCTTTTCTTCCCAACTATCCTGTGGTCTTGGGTCCTCGTGTTGAAGAGACAGTACCCGCATCCTTCTCCTCCCCCTCCTCCTCCTCCTCCGTCCTCCCCCTCCTTGCCTCTGCCCTCCTCGTCGCCATCACCATCACCATCACCATAATCACCATCATCATCATATAACTGCTTGTAGTGCTTTGATCGTTGCAATGCTCTGTGCCGCAACCGCCTCGGCTCAAGTCTTAATTTGTGTGGCTCCCATGCAAGACATCGTCGCATCTTTTTCAGACATTCTGCGATACGGGGCTCAGGCTGTGGGAGCTTCCGTGGTGGCACGCGCTGCCGCGCCGAGTTGCGGGGCCTGCGCGCCGCAGCTCACCTGCCCCGCCATCCCCGCCTGTGTCTGCGCGGGCGCTGGCGGCCAGGTGCCCGAGCCCTCGTGCGGGGGGCTCATCGCGGCCTACGCGGCGGCCGCGCTGACCGTCGGCCTGGCCGTCGGTGCCGCAGGAGGCGCGCTGCTTGCTCGCAGGGCGGAGAGCAGCCCCGCCGCCGAGGCGCCTGCTGCCAGCTTCGAGGAAACGGCCCGCGCCCAGGCGAGAGCCGTCAGAGATAAGAAGGCCTCTACTGCGTGAAGATGGCTCACCAGTTGCATTGGGCGCTCGTCAGATATCGAGTGCCTGGCGCGCACGTGTGGCATGAGCGGCTCATTGTGTGGCGCGGGCCTGGGACGACAGTATACGTCATCACGCCTGACGGTGATCGATATGAAGAGAGTGGCACTCCAGATGCCGACATCGCGGGCATCATCATGATAGCAGGGCAGGGCGAGAGGCCAGCTGGGCTTCGCGTGTACGGCTTCAGAGCGCTGCCGTCCGACGCCGACGTGTGGGCTGGCATCATGGAGGCGGCCGCGCTTTTCGGAGGCGGCCGCCCCGCGTCGCCCGCCAACATGCCCTTGGCCGCTGGCAACGTGGGCGGCCTCGCGGTGGGCAATCACGTGGTTGCTGACCCTGCGCCGCAGCCCGCGGCGGTGCCTGGCGCACCTGGCGGGCCTGCCGCGGGGGCCCCTGCAGAGGCGATGGCGGCCGCTGGAGGCGCAGGCGCTGCGGCAGCAGCGCCGGGAGGGGGTTCCCCGGAGGGGGCTTCGTTTCGCGATGCCTGGCCTTGATGGGCTGCCCTGGCGGGCGCGGCCGCGCCGCCGCCCGGAGCCTGGGGCCCCTGCATACTGCTACTACTGCCCGCCGCCGCGGACCGTACCCTTTTGGCTCCGCTGCCGCCGGCGCCGCTGCACTGCGGCCGGCCGCCCTGGCCCGCCGCGGCTTGTTTTCTTCTCTCCTTTTCCTTTTTGTGCGGCCATTTTCTCTTCTCCCTTTCACTTTTTCCTTTGTCTTGCTTTCTTTTTTCTTCTCTTTCCTCTCTACGTGTCTGCCCCTTCCTCCCCCCTCTCCCTTATTTCCTCTCTCTCTGCTTGTATTCACTTCCACTCCACTTTCCCTTATGTTTGTATTTTTATTTTTCCATGCCTTTTCCTCTCTCCCCCTGTTGTGCGGCTGGGGGCGCGCTCGCGGTGCCAGCGGCGGCCCCGCCTGCGGCGGCTGCTGCCCCAGCCGACCTGCGCGTCAACGCCGTGAGCATCGACGTCCGCGGCGACCGCTGGAGGGACTTCCGTGAGGGAACGATGCTCCACTCATCGACGAACTGGAGGGATTGGCCTGTGCGTGGTCCGAGGACTGCCGCCTGGGTGTGTGCCCACATCCAGCGACAGGCGGGGACCCCGACAGCCTGGCACACCAAGTGGATGTCGGAGTGGCGTATGTCGGAGGACGACCCGATCACGCGCGAGCACGCCCTCCTTTGCCGCATCCTGGAGCTGGCGGTGTGCTATGACCAGGTCAACGTGGGTGAGCTCTCGCATCTGGAGATGACTGCACGTCGCCTCCAACTCCTGGAAGAGAAGGTGGTTGAGCAGACGTTCAAACCGAAGGGTAACGACAAGAAGGACAAGGACAAGAGCAACGTGCTGGACGATCGCGTCGAGAACAACCTGTTCCTCGGCGCGCAGGAGAGCCGCGGCAACGTTTGCGTGTGCCCTCTCCTCAGCACGTGGATTGCAGACGAGTTGAAAGCCGAGGCTGCGGTGGCTAAAGAACGCAGGAAGGCCCGCGAGGAGCGGGCGTTGCGTCAATAGCCCACGGCGCTTCGCGTTCCAGTGGCAGGCCCCTCGTCAGAGGCTGCTGGGACTTCCCGGGCCAGGAGCTGCACAGCTTCGCGATGGCGGTCTCGTCCGACGAGCGCCAGCGCAATATCTTTCCCCTACCTCGGCTCGCTGTCGACGCCCGTCGGGAGTTTTGTGTTTCTCGTCGTGCCCGTCAACGTTGTGATCGCGGTGCTGCCTGGCGAGTCTGGGCCAACGAGTGCATAGATAGCCTCAGCGACCTCAACGGCCAGCGCAGTTGTGGACGCGAGGTTTCGGCGCCCGATGGTGCAGCTAACTTACCGCAGAGGCTGGCGCTGGAGCACATTGCCGATTCATTTCAATCGTTTTCGTGGCCTGCTGACATGCCTGTCGACAAGGCCACCTCGGATGCCGCCCTCGAAGAGCTGCTCCGACATACACCTGGTTATTGCGAAGACGATACCGTGGTGCGACCCTACGCCAAGGACTCTGTGTCCTGGCCCGCCGCAGGTACGACCCCCACTCCTTTGGGCGATATCTGCAGCGAGGCCGCTTTGCATCGGCTAGAGTCATGGAGGACGAGTATGCTTGTCTCCGAGTCCGAGGCAGACGCCAGGCGCAAGGAGTCTGGACTGGTCAAGCCTTACGTCGACCCTATCCTTTTGAGCTGCCCCGACCGCTACGCCGACTTTCTTCGTCGACTGGATGCGGCTGGGATGCTGCGCTTTCGTCCTCGACGGCAACGGGGGCAGCCTTCAGTGGGCGTGTTCTTCGTCGCCAAAAAGGACGGGAGCCTGAGAATGGTGTTCGACACTCGCATTGCTAACCTTTCATTCGTGGAGCCTGCTGGGACCAAGTTACCTACTTCAGCGTCCTGGGCAGGCATGGAGATCAGCCCCGAGGTCAGCGGCTATATGGCGGCAGCGGACATCCAGTGCGCCTTTTACCACATGAAGCTGCCTTCGGAGCTGGCCCGCGCTTTCACCCTTCCGTGTGTCACGAATCGGGTTCTGCGTTTGGACGGCATGGGGCTGGACATCGACGTGGTGCCTGAGATTTTGGTGATGCCCATGGGCTGGAACTGGGCCTTGCATTTCTGCCAGGATGCTCTGACCAACATCATCGTTCGAGACGCGGCCGTGGAGGGCCATCGCTTCATCGTCGACGGGGCCCCGCCGACCGTGCTGCAGCGCACTGACGACTGGGCCGTGGCTGCCTATGTCGACAACTTCTGCGTGGTCGCGGGCTCGCGTGAGCTAGCTGACCGCGTGCTGCAGCGCATCTCAGAGGCTGTGTCTCGTCATCACTTGCCCGTGCACGAGGTCCAGGGTGCTCGTGCATCCATGATCTTCACAGGCCTGGAGTTCGACGGCATCAAGGGGACCATGAGGGTCCCGTGTGCCCGCCTTGCTCGCCTGCGGCTTGGAATTCGATCGGTTCTGCGCCACGGAAAGATTTCGCCCCGTGCCCTCTCATCCTTAGTCGGTCACATCGCTTGGGCCATGCTGAGCAGGCGTGAGACCTTGTCAATGCTGTCGGCCACTTTCGCTTTCTCGCGGAGTCGTTCGCCGGAGCCGACTAAGATCTGAGGACGGGGTCCTCAGGGAGCTTCAGTGGGTCCAATCTACATTGCCTCTGTGGGCCACGTCTTGGCGGTTGCCGTGGGCGCCCGATGTCACCGCGTCTGACTCGTCGGGGCATGGCATTGGGGTCTGTCGGCGCACTCTGCCCGTCCCCGTCGTCGCCGAGATCGGTCGTCTCGCCGAGAAGGTCAGGTACAGGTTCTATGACGCCATAGCCGCTCGACAACATGCCCTTTCAGGTTCACCCGAGGTCCCCAGTTCTGCTGTCCAGCGCCCTTCCGGTCACGTTCTTGGAGACGCTCACGAGGCTTCATCAAGTCAGGAGGGCCTACTTCGACCGGAGAAAAAGGTGCAAAAAGATGCCCCGGCAAATTCTGGAAATTCGCCTGGGCATCTTTTCCTGCGTTATCGGGGCCTGGACGACGTCGCCAACTTTGAGAACGCCCTGGACGTCGGGGCGGGGCTCCCTGGCTTCACGGAGGTCCCCGAGGAGATCCTGAGGGAGACCGACTGGAAGGTGGTTCACTCGAGCAGGGTCCACGCGAAGGGGAAGAACATTTTGGAGTCTGAGGGGGACGCTCTGGAGTTCGCCCTCCGCCACCTCCTGCGCTCGGGGCCCTTGCAGGGGCACCGCCTCCTCCTCTTCGTTGACAATTTGGCTCTGGCTCTCAGCGCCGGCAAGGGCCGCGGTCGGACGGCAAATTTGACCAGGCCTCTTCGCCGC